>CM042857.1:13765400-14157475 GCA_023658055.1 Thaleichthys pacificus | reverse complement strand
TTTTTTTATCAAATAGAAGTATGCAGTGGCGTAACGACATCTCTGACGTTGATAACAAACCAAACTGTTTAAAAATCGGTTGAAAATTGAGCAAGTTATGGTCATTTAAAAAGTACATGTAGCATCAACACAATGTTATGGGTGAGTGAGTTGACTGTAGCAAGATGGCCGCCATGTGCGGACGTTCGACTCCGTTGTCCGGTGTTGTATCACCCGATGCATGACTCTCTGGATTGGCACCCCCTCGCGGGAGCGCGCGCGAATCAAAGAGTGAAGGATTTCGTCTTGATATCGCAACCAAACGAAGGGGAGACAGAAGTCTCACATTATACTTTCTTTGTTATAGAATTCAAGAGAAGAATGTCGGTTATCTGTGTAAATATCAGATGCTATTTTCAACACAAAATCCTTAAAATTCGTCATTCAAACCCAGTGGGGAACCGTCAGGGCCCTCTAGGCCCTCAGAGAGGGCCTAATATATTCTAAAAAAATATATTTTAAACGTAATCTGTTATAATTGTATTTTATCAATCCATAAATTGACAATGTTTCTGAAATAAACCCTTCAATCCTGCCCTATTCAGTTTATGTTGTAATGTGAAGAGTTAAATGAAAAAATACAGTTTTGTCACCCTATCAGAATTTCGCTACCTCCGTTGTTGGGAGGAAAATGCTATGCAACTAGCTCTGTGATTGGTGGTCCAGCTATGAATTTTACAGAGGGCCGCTTGATAGAAATTCAATGAAAGACTAATTTCCATTGACAGTAAAATTGACCAATCATATCTTCCCTCTAAATGGGTGGGCCTTGTTATCGCTAACTTTATGACAAGTTCCGCCCGCTGTGGGAACGCAGAAACGCGATCACAAGCCTAACTAGAGAGGGTACAATTTCTGGGGAAATTGTAGGGTGTGCTTGCTTGCGTCGGTTGCAGGTGGGTCCGTCCTCTAAGTTTTTCCCTTCTAGTGATATTTTCAAGCATTTAGCCTACTCATATTGCATTCTTTCATTAATAAAGTACCCCCTTTGAAGATTATTCTACGACGTTACCGGCAGTACAATATGGAATCGCGATTCAAACAGTACCATCTGCTAACTGAAAATATGCCCCCAAAAACCTAAATAAGCTTGACATTTATTTAGTGGAAAATCGCTCGTTAAAAAGCTCACAGGTACTAGTAGCGATCATTATCAGTAACAACGCAAAATGCGATATAGCCCTGTGTGGAGAAGCTGCCCCGGTAAATTGTACTACTACAGTACAGTACTAGACTGGCAGTACTCGTCTTGGTAGCGATTGCGTTGGTTGAATTGGATGTAACGTTCCGTTGTACTGTTTAGGCTGAAATTAATTATTTTCAAGAACAGATGAACAGAACAAAGTTTAGGCTGTGGCAATGAAGTTCAGGTTAGTAGTTAGACGTTTGACTTCCTAAACAGCTGTGTAGTGCTAGATGTTTTTGCAGTGTGTCTCGCGTAGGCTACAGCGGTGAGCAACACTGGTTTGTAACCACAGGTAATGATAATTTCACCAACAAATCGTTTACTTGTAATGTAATGTCATAATAAATCCTACAACGAAAATGTGTTTGTGAGGAATGTTTATTTTAACGACTGAAAACAGATGCATCATAGACCAATGTAGTATGTGTTGCCCGGGCAACAGAGGCTAATGTCATTATGCTAACGCTTCAGTGAAATAGTAGACTACCGTTTCCGAAAATAGACGTGGGCCTACTTCCTTAATAATATCAGCTAATATTGTACATTACATTTCACAATTGTGTTTCACATCACAAAGTAAAATGAGTAAATAGTTATGACCCTGGCCTCTTTGCTTGTGGCGTTTCTGCAGCTACCTTGCAGTAAAGATATAGTTAGCCTAGCTATCCCCCAAGTTAACAGATGCGAAACGAATGTTCTGCTACAGGTAGGCACGCGTGTTTTCGTGACGTTAGTGACGTAGTGACGTTAGTAACGTCAGTGAGTGGCTAGCAAATTAGCCACCGTTAGCTTCACTTTTCGCCACAAAACTTTACTTGAGCCTAAAACCATGCAACGGAACGTAAATCCCAATACAAGCAACTCAATCGCTACCAAGACGAAACTTTTGACACCTAGGTTGTCTATGTAGGCCAAATATTGACTGAGTTTTAGGGGGGCAAAAAGAAATAATAATAATATATATGTGAGAGAACAAAGGTTGTGCCCTTGCCGAAGGCAAAGCACACCCAATAACACAAAAAAGCAGTCACGTATTTATCATACACTAGATTGTATTGGTTATGCATATAACTAACGGGACAGTGGTTGTCCTGTCAGCTCATTTGTACTGTTTCCCAAAATCTAAATACCTGCCAGCAGGTAATCTGGGACTGCAACTGCATTGCAAATAATAAAAGGTTGATATTATTAAATGTTATTCAATATCTTTAATTTTATAGTGTCTGTTATTCACAGAAATATAACTTTGCCAACAAGTACATCTTTATAATAAAGCATAAAGCAAGACTGATGAGCCTACATTTGTTTTAATGATGTACTTTCTTTTGTAATAAACATATGTTGAGTTCCAAATAGGCTATTTACAAATCTGTAACAGTTTAAGAATCATCACATAAAAGGAACGATGACGCGCTGTTTTCCCCATCTACAATTAGGGGTACAATTGGTTTATTGAAAACTCCATCAACATTTTTCAGCATGGATCCTAGTCTGTACAAAACAATTTTTGAGTATAAGGTAAACGGCAAGTATTCCTCTGGGATTACCAAAGCGAACAGAAATGAAATTCGCCGAAAGGCTTCGAAATATGATGTCGAAGGTGAGTGGCATTTTCAACATTATTCAGGTTGTCAGAGTAGCCTACTCATAGATAGCTAGCTTCAAATACATCCAAACTGTACGAACTTTCCACACATAATTTCTCACACAATTTTTTCCTAGGCCCCCAGTAATCAGATTTGGTCGGACACACGCTTCTCGAATAATGTTTAATTGCCCTATATATATAATATAATATTATATATAATATTATATATATATATATAATATTATATTATATATATATATCCTACATAGTATATACAGCAAATCATACGGATGATTCACAACATTTAGACAGCAAGTGAAAGTTTTAGCAAACACAACGTCCGCGCCTGAAGGAGGGCCTAGTCAGTTATATTATTTATAACAATCCCCCAAACCATTTATGCACGTGTAGAATTCTCACGCTGAGAGGCTAAGGGATCATTTGTCCCGCTATACTATACAATAAATTGACGAGGCGCAGGCATATGAGGGAAGTTTTAGGCAGAGTCGAAACATGACTCGAGTTATATAGAGTTAAATGCCACCTAGATTAAATTACATTCAAGTGTATTGTCATTGAACAGTACAAGTGCAGTACTATATAATGCAGTTTTCATCCAAACAAAAGTGCAAATAGAGCAGTGCAAATAAGTTATATTGAGCTAAATTGCTCTTTTTTGTTATTCCTCTATTTACACTTTTGGTTGCATGCAGAATGCATTTTGTTGTACTGCACTTACATTTAGACATTTAGTCATTTAGCAGACGCTCTTATCCAGAGCGACTTACAGTAAGTACAGGGACATTCCCCCTGAGGCAAGTAGGGTGAAGTGCCTTGCCCAAGGACACAACGTCAGTTGGCATGACGGGGAATCGAACTGGCAACCTTTGGATTACTAGCCCGACTCCCTCACCGCTCAGCCACCTGACTCCCTTGTACTGTGAAATGAAGGTGGGTGAGAGGGAAGGTAGATGAGAGGGAGACACAACAGTATAAGGATGATTGAGAGAAAGAAAACGAGAGAGAGAGAAGAGGGAGATAGAAAGCAAGATTGAGCAAGGAAAAAACAGATGTATTCATGTGCGATTAAGCAATTGCGGTACTAAGAAAAAGTGAACAATGAAAGAAAAATAGACAGCAATGACTTTATTATGGTCATATATACATTAAGTAACAGAATGATGTCTTTAATTAGACTTGCAAAATAATACTGATGGTATTGCAATAGACTCTGCTACAGCCAGCTGTATCAATATAAAACACAATGTTTATTTGATCATTTAAAAAAAAAATGTATTTCTCAGGAGAATCGTTGTACTACGTTAAAGGACGTAGTAAAGGTGCCAGCAAACCCAAAGTGGTTTGCGGAAGTGAAGAGGCAAATGAAGTTTTCGTAGACTTTCATGCCAGCTCAACAGGGGCTCACACTGGACAAAGGAAAACCTGGGATGCCATAAGCAAAAGGTTTTTCTGGCCCGGAATGGCTCAAGACATTGAGAAATGGGTAAGTACAGCAGGCTTGCAACTAATTTACTTCTGCCAGTGTACTTCCACAACAACTGATCTGGCCCACTTAGATTTGAATGGTGGGCTTTCGTACACTACACATGAACATGTAAACTTACATGAAAAAGATGAACACCTGTACTCTTTTTACCTGTTCTTCAATATGTTTTTTTATGAATGTATGAATTGTCATTCGCCAAACATTTGTCAGCCGATGGCTAACCTTTTAATGTACGTGTTACACAGGTGTCAGAATGTGTGGTTTGCCAGGCCAGTCAACACATGATTAAGCAGGAGGTTGTATATACCCCTATAAAGGTATAGATATGGTTGGTTGACATACGCTGTATACCATGCTACTTAAACTTAATTTCTCCCACAAAATATGTACTATACAACCACCTCACCATAGCTTTTTTTCACAGTGTTAGGGCAAGGAAGGGAGCTCTGAAAACATTTAGCTTCAAATTTGAGTTCCTCTATCTAGAAAATATTAACACAAATTCAATTTCACAATGAAAGTGGTAGTAATTTTTATCAACATAAATGAATGAAACATAGGACCATAGGGATGTTGCTCCTATTCTAACATTCTTTCTTCTGCTTTTTTGAGGTCACACAGCCATTTGAACTTGTTGGGATGGATCTAATAGGGAAATTAACAGAAACTAAGGACGGACATCAATACATATGTGTAATGATAGACTACCTGACAAAATGGCCACAGGCCTATCCTCTGAAAACAAAAAGTGCACCTGAAGTGACAGAGTGCATTATCAAGTTTTTCCACCAATTCGAGGCTCCAAAAAGAATCCTTACGGATCAAGGAAGGGAGTTTGTGAATGCGGTAATTTTGGAAACCTTTACCCTAACGATTTAACCAATTAATTTGAATGTGTTAAAATGTCATATTTTTATACACTTCTGTGGTAGAGTTAAAATGCTATATATCCTGTAAAATTACATCCTATTTTAAGGATCCTATTTGTCATCCTACAATTAAAAAGTTTATCAAATCCATATTTCAATGTCTGGAACTTATGTGTACTTTATATTTACAGATAAACAAGAATGTGTGTGTCAAGCTTGGCATTAAACGAAGCCTTTGCTCTCCTTACCATCCACAAACAAATGGATTAGTGGAGAGGATGAATGGGACAATTCAAAGGTAAAGAAAATGTAGCTTGATTGGTCCTAAATTTGTGCAGGGTATAAATATACTTATTGCACATGAACAATCTTGTATTGATTTGTATATAATATAATAAATACAGTGTTTCAAAAGATGGCAGTTGTGAATAAAAATGTGAATGTGTTTACTTTTCAGAGCACTCAGCAAACTGGTTGGCCATAGAACAGATTCATGGGATCAGTATCTGGATGCTGTGATGTTTGGTCTCAGAACAAAGACGCAGGTTACCTGCAAATTTTCCCCCTACTTCCTCATGTTTGGGAGAGAGGCTCGCTACCCTTCAGAGGTGCCAGACCACTACTTGGTTGGTGAATTCATGATTCAAAATGAAAGATTTCAATGTAATGTCAGTTTTGTAAATGCAATGTAATGTCAATGCAATTCTATGCAAACTACATTTTCTCTTACAAATGATACACAACTGCTACCTCGTCTAACATACACAATGATGAAGATCATGAAGTTGGACTGAAATAACATCATCATTTTTGTTCACAGTTAGACAACAGTGTTGAGGCTGTTGTGGCAGAGGAGGCTGTTGTGGCTGGCATAAAGCGCCTTGATGACATCAAAGACATTGTTGCTGACAACGTTTCAAAGCAGCATGAGTGCACTCGCCGGAGACTGAAGTCAGGTGCTCCCAAACCCAATTTTAAAGTTGGAGACCAGGTCTGGAGGCAGAATATAAGGAACCAGCAGAGAAAGGGTGGCAAGCTCGATGCAAACTTCCTTGGCCCTTACACCATAACAGCAATCCAAGGGAAAAGTGCCGATTTGCAAGGGGAAAATGGTGCTGTTTTCCTCAAAGTGAATGTGGATCACCTTAAAATAATGAAGATGGAGATGCCACGCATACCGCGTATGATGAGCAAAACAACCCCAACCACACCAGCTCCAACACCAGTTTCCAGTACAGGTCAGAAACGGGCCTCAGTCATTCAAGCCGCCACAGCACCTGCAACAGCAGCCACCCCTGCACCAGCAGCCATCCCTGCATCAGCAGCAGCAGCACCAGCAGCCACCCCTGCACCAGCACCTGCACCAGCAGCCACCCCAGCACCAGCAGCCACCCCTGCACCAGCACCTGCACCAGCAGCCACCCCAGCACCTGCAGCCACCCCTGCACCAGCACCTGCACCAGCAGCCACCCCTGCACCTGCAGCAGCACCTGCATCAGCATCCACCCCTGCACCAGCAGCCGCCACAACAGCAGCCACCCCTGCACCAGCAGCCATCCCTGCATCAGCAGCAGCACCAGCAGCCACCCCTGCACCAGCAGCAGCACCAGCAGCCACCCCTGCACCAGCACCTGCACCAGCAGCCACCCCTGCACCAGCACCTGCACCAGCAGCCACCCCAGCACCTGCAGCCACCCCTGCACCAGCACCTGCACCAGCAGCCACCCCTGCACCAGCAGCCACCCCTGCACCAGCAGCCAACCCTGCACCAGCAGCAGCACCTGCAGCCAACCCTGCACCAGTAGCAGCTGCACCAGCTTCAGCAACTACAATTGAAAAATGTATTGATTTTATTATTATTGCATAGCCTACTTACTTATTTTTTTAAAGATATGAACATAAGTGTTGTGAGAGTCCTGTAAGCAATTGTTAACATGAACAAAACCCATAGGCTTAAGTAGATGGTAAAACAATTGATAACCTTGGAACCATTTAGAAAAAAGTTATTTGAATTGATATGTTCCATAAGTTAATTATTGTTATACTAAAATGTTAATGGTTACAAAAATGGTTAAATGATTTGATGTTGAATTTCTGCAGATGTCCAGGAGGCCTGGTCGGGGAAACACGCACATGTAATCCTGTCAAAGATTGGGCCATACAAATTGTATTTTTGGGACATTGCGAGGATTGGTCCCAACCAGGAGCTTGAGAGTGAGGTATTATCTGGTCAATATTTTATAAAAACTGATACATTACTTTCCTCTGCGATTAGTTATGAACGATCTATGATTTTAAACAAGAATCAGTTGTCTATTAACAAATGTTATAATACATATAGAGTGACCTTCAAGATCATCCAATGACTCATCTTCAATGTTGTATAAATACAATGGGTACAATGTGTCAGTAAATATGGAACTGCATATGTCTCACATATGATTACTTTATTCTGTCATTTTCAATCTTTCATAGGCAATCAATGCGTACTTAACAGTGCTCGTGCGGAACTGCAACAGTCGCAATGCAGACGCAGCTGCTGTCATCGACAGCTTTGCAATGACTGCAATATGGGAAGGGAAACTGTCAAAACTTCGGGTATGTATTGGATTGTTATGCATATGGTAGTTATTTCTCAAGTAAAGCCCTTACTTTCATAATGTCTTTCCATTTCCAGATAGATCCAATGGCACACCAACTGATTGTGGGAATGGTGAATGTGCACCACCACTGGATGTTGACGGTGAGAGTAATACAGTGTGTACAGTTTGAAACTTGATTTTTCAAGCTCTGTATGAGCGGCTATGTAGGCCTTGTCTTCTTTACAGTTAACCTACCTTTAAAATTGTAATGATAAAGTATAAATCTTTTAATTTATACAGTCTCTCAGAGTTGCACATTTTCAGTTATAACAGATACAGTGAGTTGGGCATAAAGCATCTTATTTTTCAATGTACAATAGGGCTGGTACCCACAAGAAAATAGATGCATTTTCTTGGATCCCCTGGGGGAATCTCAAGATAACATAAAGAGGTGCCTGGAGACAACCAGGTAAATACATTCAAATGGAGTTTTATAGTACAAAAGTACTAACACTATGGTGTCAGACAGAAAGAAGTCGTACGAGATGTTCAGTCAAGGATTGTGCAACAGTTTTCACAAGCGATATTCTTATACTTAAGGGCATTCATGCGGAAGAAAGGCTGCAATGTTTCTAGATGGGCATGCAGCACGCTCCCTCATGCACGTCAGCAAGACAGCACATCATGTGGTGTCCTTGCCTTAAAGGTGAATGTACTGTACTATACATTACTTAAACAATGTTGTCAACCTCAAAGTCATTAATCTTTTTTTTCTTAAATATAACTACTTTCATGCATGAATGTTTGTATGTATGTATGAATGTTTGAGTATGCACTGTAATGGACCTTTATTTTTGTGGTTTAGGATTTTGGATCTTGTCATCTTGTTAGACTATGTATTTATGTGATCATGCTGATCTAATAATCATGTTCTCTTTAGTTTGCTGAGAAAATAATGAAGGGAGAGGCAATAAACATCAAAACAACACAGAAGGCAGTGAACAAGCTGAGGCTAGATGTAGCCACTGCCCTCCTCCGAGAAACTGGTGTGTTATTGTTTTGGCTGATCGTTGTCAATCTCCAAGCTCTTGGAAATGCATGTCCTTTAATACAAATGAGAGCATACAGCCAGTGAAGTACAATAATGACAAATATGTTATTTTACTGTTAGCTTATTTGTTGGAATATTTATGAATACTGTTTGTCTTAACAGACAAGGTTGGCAACAGACATCTCAGCAACCTGTGCCACTACTGTGGGATGGAGGACAAGGATGAGCCGCTATGGGTAATGTTTTAAAAAATCATGACATATTTTTCAGTTTTTAGACTTCAAGATTAGTTTGATTTCTGTGATCATTATAAAGTTGTATTTCATTATTACAAGAATGACTAAATCAGAAACAGTACGATTAACACTCAGTTTAATAGAAGTGATGGTGCCCAAATTAAAGGACTTGCATTGTTTAAATATTTTCAAAGATCTGCTGTGACATCTGTGGGAGATGGTACCACCAAGAGTGCGTGCAGAGGCCTACACTGGAGGAGGACTACTCGTGCCTTGCGTGCACATGATCCCAAAAAAGAAGAAATTTGTTGTCATTAGTTAATTTGTCTGTATTTTTATATATTAGTTCATGTGTTAAACAAAGTTTAATTATTATCTATCTATTTTCAAGTCACTTCCTATGACTGTGTAAAAATGTTTTTTTTAATGTTATTTAATTAGTTTTTGAATTAATCATTGTTAGGCTGGTTTATTTACATTAAAATAATACTTTTGTGGAACAAAGGCTTCCTTTATATTTGGGGATTACCTGCATGAGTGAGTTTGATGAGTGTGTGCATTGCACAAGATGGGGCTAGTATGAGTAAGCACAGTAAGTTTCAGGAATGTGACACTTTCCTAGTCAGAGTTAGCAGGGGGTGCATTTCATGACAAGAAGGAATACAACAAGCCTGTCGTGAAATGCACCCCCCTCTATTGTCTGTTCTGTATATCCCAGCATTAAATGATTCTTACTGTACACTGAGGGCACTAGTATGAGTAAAGACAGTAAGTTTCAGACATGTAACACTTTTCTAGTCAGGGTTAGCAGGGGGTACATTAAGCCTGTCGTGAAATGCACCCCCCTGTATTGTCTGTTCTGTATATCCCAGCATCAAAAGATTCTTACTGTACACTGAGGGCACTAGTATGAGTAACCACAGTAAGTTTCAGGCATGTGACTCTTTCCTAGTCAGAGTTAGCAGGGGGTGCATTTCACGTCAGGAAGGAATACAACAAGCCTGTCGTGAAATGCACCCCCCTCTATTGTCTGTTCTGTATATCCCAGCATCAAAAGATTCTTAATGTACACTGAGGGCACTAGTATGAGTAACCACAGTAAGTTTCAGGCATGTGACTCTTTCCTAGTCAGAGTTAGCAGGGGGTGCACTTTTCAGGACAGCTGATCGCCTATTCTGGATCAGAATGCTGTTGTTTTCGACCTGTCTGAGTAACCCACCGTACGCGCAGGCTAACTGCATTAAAATCGCATGCCTTTGAACCTATACATTAGTATGAAAAGCCATGTGAAATACTTTGAACCTGCTACACAAAATACATTTCCTTTGGTAATCATACTGGGGTATATTTCCTCAGAATGCGATGTCATGGAGCAAGAATGTTGGTTCGCCTTCGTTACTATACGGTTTGAATGACGAATTTTAAGGATTTTGTGTTGAAAATAGCATCTGATATTTACACAGATAACCGACATTCTTCTCTTGAATTCTATAACAAAGAAAGTATAATGTGAGACTTCTGTCTCCCCTTCGTTTGGTTGCGATATCATGACGAAATCCTTCACTCTTTGATTCGCGCGCGCTCCCGCGAGGGGGTGCCAATCCAGAGAGTCATGCATCGGGTGATACAACACCGGCAACGCGGACGAGACATCTACCCTTTATATATATCTATGGTATTAACACCATAGGCGTGATTAATGCATGCATCGTCATTGTCGTCCATCTGTAGCCGAAGCGAAGCTAGAGAGAGGATGCAATGGGAGACTTTCTACAGTAAGCTATATCTACTGCTTCAAATTGAAAACGAAGACCATCTTTTGATTAAAGACAAGTTCCTTAACCTCTGTTGTCAATATCGCCAATAAAAAGTAAATACTCTTCAGTTACGAAGCATTTGTTTGTAGCTAGGTAACGAATATGTCTGGAAAAACGTAGCTAGCTATGTGACCTGGTTTCGCCGTATGATGACAGTCGTAGCGTCACTAGAATGGCCATAACTTTAAAACAAAAGATAATATTTAAAATCTGTCTGCTGTTCTACATTGCCCACACAATTATGTATATATATCAACTCTAACATGGCCTGTATCTTGTATTGAAAGTGCTCGAAAATTAGCTTGTCTAATGTATGGTGGACTGAGAAAACATATTTGTTAGTCAAAGTGGAGCGAGCGGATGTCGTGGGAGAATTCCTACTGTGTTAGATGTACTGCTTCAAATTGAAAAACGTAGAAGATATTTAGAGTAAAGACAAGTTACTTAACATCTGTGTTCAATATCGTCAATTAAAAGTACAAACTTTCCAGTTACAAAGCGTTTGTTCGTAGGATTAACCCCAGCTGCAGCAAACACTTACGCGACCCCGGTTTGGCTGTTCGTGACGGTCAGCTATGACAGTCTTGAGCCTCGATTTTTGCAGATTTCTGTGAAACTTGCTAAAATAAAAACGATCTAGCTAGATTATGTACACTTTAAGATCAATGTACATACCTTGTTTGGCCAATTTGGTCGATTGTGGAAAAAAAGTCGAACCGTTTTTAGTTATGGAGAGCCATTGCGCTAGCTCGATTATATAGTCCGTAAGGTGAACCCTATTATCGTTTCATCCCGCTCCACAGTCTGGCATCTACACAATCTTTACCTCATAAAAAAGAACGAGTCGTGCTTAGCTACCAAAAAAAAGTTAATCGCTAACGTTCCAGTCGATTGTCGATGCGTCTTTGTTTTATGCAGAACTAGTTTCGCCACGTGATCGTTCTACACCAATAAGGTAGCTGCTTTTTGTCCACATGGATGGATATGGTTGGCAAATAGAGGATGGGACCTTGCACGTCACCTGGATGACCAGAAATTTGGCCCCAGGCTGATAGTGTTTTGCATGTGATACACTGCGGCTGCAAAAGTGCCTGTGAGACAGGCAGATGTTCCTGTTTTTCGCTAGGACTGTGTTGCACAGACTTATGTCGTTGTTGTAACATTCAATTCACTTGGGAGTACAACGGCACTTATGAATGATTAGCTGGACCTGATGTTAGTTTCCTCCAGGGTCACAATGACTCTTATTGAGAGACTTAGCTCTTGTTGGTTTGTTGTAACTGTCTTAAAATGATTGTACTCGCTCTGAAATATATTATTGTTGCTTGCTTTTTCCACAGGTACACTCTTGCACTTTTGAGGTTCTTGCTGCTCAATTGTAACTTGTCTAACTACGGAGAGCGAATAGTGTCCTGCTGAGGTGAACATCGAGACCGCCGCATTGACTGCGAGTGATCAAGGCTGTTGTTTAACATTGAGTTTAGCTGAACCCTAGTCTCATCGGAAGAACTTAAGGGACAGCAGTTAGATAACTAGTTTACACTGGTCAAAGAATAGCTAGCCAGTGAGTCAGTTTCGGTTTCAGGGTACTCGAGCTGCCTTTTGTTTGATAGTAATTGGGGGCGTGGTATCTGCGCATTAGCATATTTAAGGCGGCTAGCACTGCAGAGGCAGCCTCGTCTGGCAGCCTCGGTGCACGAAGACTCGGTCGAACAAAGACAGGGAGTCTCTACCTGCGGGAGGCCACCGAGGATGGCCGACGGGGCCGGATCACCTCTTCTGATAAGCATCACCCTATTTGTATTCTAATCCACCTAGAACATATTCATAGCTAGCATGTGTTTCTTCAGCATTCCCGTTCATTACACTACTCGTAGACGTAGATATATCACAAAGTATATACGGTCAACTTCTAACCTTCACTACCTATCCAGATCTTCTCCACCTGCCCTCTCTCTTTCTATAGGGCTCTGGAACTGCCAGTCTGCTGTGAACAAGGCAGACTTCATCCCAGCGTTTGCATCTCATGCTTCTCTTCATGCCCTTGCGCTGACAGAGACATGGATCCGCCCAGAGAACACTGCAACTCCAGCTGCTCTCTCCGTCAACCACTCCTTTCACTCACTCACCCCGCTCAACTGGGCGGGGTGGTGGGACAGGGTTGCTTCTTTCCCCACATATTAAATACACATCCACACCACTCCCTGTTACTGCCAAATCATTTGAACACCATTATGTGATGCTAACTGATCCTATCAAAGCATGCTTAATTGTTCTTTATCGCCCACCAGGCCCGCTGTGATAGAAATTTTGGTACATGTATGTACCAATGAATGTATGTACAATGAATGTGTTTTAAGAGAAGTTTACAGTTGGTTAAGAAGCTTGATACAATGAATGTTGATTCAACTGTATTTGGTAGACATGCCATTTGCAGTTTATGACACCTAACTAGGAGACGTGAAGTCTAGAGACGGGAAGTCTGGGTGACCTGGGAGAGTTCTTGTCACCTGGGAGGAAGAGGACAGTTGGTCTGAAGACAATGTGTATTCAACTGTATTGTTCTAAGGATTTAACCAATGACAAAAGAGATTTGGTATAGCTGCATGTCTGTAGGATGGACCAATGACTTTTGAGAACTGTCGTATCTATAAAATGGTCTGTTGAAGAATGTTCTGGGGGGGTTCAGGGCCATCAGCTGGGTAGTGCTGGTGGGCTGGATTCTCCCGGTTCCATTCTGGAATGCTAGATGGAGCTGTATGGAATTGTCTTTGTGTTATTGTCTTATGTTTGTGTGCTGATGATGTTATGTTGATAACGTTATTATGTTTAAATCTACGTCAAATAAACATTAACTCTGTACTTCACCCGACTTCAGCTTAAACGATTGATTCTCTCAAAAACTTCCACAACATTTTGGAGGGGGCATCCGGATGTCCATTGAGATCCGACCTGGACTCGTGAGTGGCAAGAACGGGATTCTTCCTCAGAGTCAGGTGGTTCAATGCGGCATTTTGAACAGGGGAAAGTGGTGAGTTACTGAGATTGATTACTTTGAGTGAAGTTATGGTGAGGTTAAAGTTATTGTTGAATTTGACAGGGTTTTGTTTGAATGGTACAATTTTAGTCCGATAAATAGATATGCAATTCTATCTCTTACATTTACTTAATTCGGATCCAAACTGTGATATTGTGACATTCCTACTGTAAATCCTCTGTGTTTAGTCTTTGAGTAGTTCAAAGATGCAGTTGTGGTCTGTGTTTAGTCTTTGATGTTGTTCAAAGATGCAGATGGGCAGTTTATTTGTTGCTGCGCCAGTTGTCATATGCATAGTGCATATGGTTGTCCATCCATGGGTGTGTGGATGAGTGTATGGGTAATGTGGAATGTTCTCGATTAGGGGTTACGAGTTCTGCATGAGTTTATTGCTACTGAGATGTGTGTGTTATGATTAATTCTAAGTCTGGTGGTAGACAAATGCATGGCAAACATTTGTTAATAAATCCTAACCAAATGGGCGAGTTGCAGATTGCCGACCAGGATTTGGATGGATGTGTAAACGGCTAATTTGATGTGGAGTTTTCTATGTAGAATTTGAATCCTGACTTCTCTTTTATGTGAGGAAAGAGAAGTTAAAGAAAAAGTGAGGAAATTGTATAAGTTTGTCTTTTGTGTTAAATGTTTGTTTGAAACAACGAGGAGTATAAGAAAATAACTTATCCATAAAAATACACATAATTTTTTTTTCTTCCGAATGTGCTAGTCCGCCAGTCTGTTGAACAATGTCTGCTAAATATTGCCAGAAAGACAGCGCTTGGATCGGAAAATCAAGGCTGTGGTTTCGTGAGTGTCCAGAAAGACAGGAAAAATGGCACCGGCATTTGTCAGTTTACAGACAGAATCAACAGCGATGGTGGCAGGCATGGGCGAGCGAAGGAATTGCTGTTTCAAAATTGATACTACGGAAGGGTAATTGCCTAACACATGCGCACACACAACGAGAGACGACAACTACACTATGACATTTTGTATCCTGATTAGGAATTGTATTGAAGCTAGATTTTTTGTTTTTAAAGAACTGTTTACTACTGTTGGTTAACATTAATTGTACAAAAAGAAAAAGTGTGGGAATGTGATAGAAATTTTGGGCCTATGTACAATGAATGTGTTTTAAGAGAAGTTTACAGTTGGTTAAAAAGCTTGATACAATGAATGTTGATTCAACTGTATTTGGTAGACATGCCATTTGCAGTTTATGACACCTAACTAGGAGACGTGAAGTCTAGAGACGGGAAGTCTGGGTGACCTGGGAGAGTTCTTGTCACCTGGGAGGAAGAGGACAGTTGGTCTGAAGACAATGTGTATTCAACTGTATTGTTCTAAGGATTTAACCAATGACAAAAGAGATTTGGTATAGCTGCATGTCTGTAGGATGGACCAATGACTTTTGAGAACTGTCGTATCTATAAAATGGTCTGTTGAAGAATGTTCTGGGGGGGTTCAGGGCCATCAGCTGGGTAGTGCTGGTGGGCTGGATTCTCCCGGTTCCATTCTGGAATGCTAGATGGAGCTGTATGGAATTGTCTTTGTGTTATTGTCTTATGTTTGTGTGCTGATGATGTTATGTTGATAACGTTATTATGTTTAAATCTACGTCAAATAAACATTAACTCTGTACTTCACCCGACTTCAGCTTAAACGATTGATTCTCTCAAAAACTTCCACAACACCCGCTAGCCGACTTTGTGGAGGAGCTGGACATGCTCCTCAGCGTCCTCCCGGATGATGGAACCCCCCTGATAGTCCTTGGGGACTTCAACATCCACCTCCAAGGAACGCAGGCCGTCGACTTCTTGTCTCTCCTGACCTCCTTCGACCTGACGCTGCTGAGCACACCGGCGACCCACAAGGCAGGCAAACAGCTAGACCTCATCCTGACATGTAACTGTATCACTGACTTAACCTCTGTAACCCCACTGCATATTTCTGATCACTACTTTATGCAATTCTCTGTCTCTCTCCCTCCAACTCCTCCTACCTCCCCTCCCCTTGATCTGCGACGGTGACCCCCTCATCCTCTGCCAGGAACCTTGGGGTTACCATGGACGACAAGCTCTCCCTCACGGCCCACATTGCTGCAGTCTCCCGGTCGTGTAGATTCACCCTCTACAACATCCGGAAGATCAGGAGATACCTGTCTGAGCAGTCCACCCAGCTGCTAGTCCAAGCACTTGTCCTCTCCAAGTTGGACTACTGCAACTCGCTGCTCGCTGGTCTCCCAGCATGTGCAACCCGCCCTCTTCAGAGGATTCAGAACGCAGCGGCCCGTCTGGTCTACAATCTACCCAGACGCTCCCATGTTACCCCGCTCCTCATCTCTCTCCACTGGCTACCTATCATGGCCCGTATCAGATTCAAGACCCTGGTACTGACCTTCCGAGCAGTGAACGGGACTGCACCCGTCTACATCAAGTCTCTCCTAGCCTTACACCCCCACCCGTCACCTACGGTCTTCTTCAGACAACCGCCTGGTGGTCCCACCGCTCAAGACCGCCCGGTCCCAACACAAGCTCTTCTCCTGTCTGGCCCCCCAGTGGTGGAATCAACTCCCCACCTCCATCAGAGACACTGACTGTCTCTCCACCTTCAAGAAAAGGCTCAAGACGCACTTGTTCCGGGAGTACAACGGTACTTAGGAATGGTTTGATTGACCCGATGTTAGTTTCCTCAAGGATCACAATGACTCTTGCTTAGAGACTTGTTGCTCTTGTGGTTAGTGGTAACTGATTTAAATTTTTGTACTCACTGTGATATATTGTTTTTATTATTGTTGCTTGTTTTTTCCACAGGTACACTTGCACTTATAGCGGTTCACGTTGTTTAATTGTAACTTGTTTAACTACATGCTCTTGTGGTTCTTCCCTTTGGCACTTTGGTTGTTCACAATGTGTGCTTCATGTTTTGGCTACTCGCAATGTTTTTGTGGCTATCTTGTTGTTATTATCAGTGACCTATGCACTTTGTAAAGCTCTCTCTTGGAAGTCGCTTTGGATAAAAGCGTCTGCTAAATGAATAAATGTAAATGCTCTTATTGTTCTTCCCTTTGGGACTTATTTGGTTTCACAATGTATGCTTCATGTTTCTCGTTGTTATGATCAGTGACCTATATGCACTTTTGTAAAACTCTCTCTTGGAGAGTCTGGAAGTCTGCTAAATGCATAAATGTACATTTAATTAATTCATTAATTCTTCCACGAATGAAAACAACACTGATCAACCATAAAACAATCTTTATGAAAAGTATGAAATATGATATATAAAACTGTACAAAACAGAATAAGGAATGACAGATTAAGGACACACAGTCCTCACTGTCACTGTCAGTGTCAGGATAGTTATCTTCCAGTTCCTCAGGTTCTTTTGTGTTGGCACAATTACAACAATGACATAAGTCTGTGCAACACAGTCCTAGCGAAAAACAGGAACATCTGCCTGTCTCACAGGCACTTTTGCAGCCGCAGTGTATCACATGCAAAACACTGTCAGGGGCCGAATTTCTGGTCATTCAGGTGACGTGCAAGGTCCCATCCTCTATTTGCCAACCATATCCATCCATGTGGACAAAAAGCAGCTACCTTATTGGTGTAGAACGATCACGTGTCGAACCGTGCCACCAAAATTATATTACGTTCTGAAGAAACTAGTTCTACATAAAACATAGACGCATCGACAATCGACTGGAATTTTAGCGACAAGAAGTTTTTTTGGTAGCTTAGCACGACTCGTTCTTTTTTATGAGCTAAAGATTGTGTAGATGCCAGACTGTGGAGCGGGAATCATTTTCTAAAATACTTTTTCATGGTTCACCTTGCGGCCTAATAAGAGGAATTGCATTTCCACTCATCACTTCAGTGGTCATAACTTTTTTTTATTATTGTTAGAATAGAATTTTACTAGAAAAGCATTTGCTGGATTGTTAGCACAATATTCTATAAAGAAGGTGAAAAGTCAAGTGAGTAATAGTTAAAATGGCTGCAGTGTAATATGTAGCACAGTAGTGAAGGAGTGGTGTCAGTGACAGGAATGTTTGTAAACACCTGCGGCTTAATGAGGCTTAACGAGGTGACACACAGTAGAACCAGCAGAAATGGCTGAAACGGATACTCTGGATACTATGACCTCCTGTGAGAAAACTGGAAGAGTGAGGAAAATAATTTGAACACCGTAAGAACTAGAAGGCTTAGAGGAACGCAGCAATGTAGTTTTTATTTCAATGCAGTGAAACATTTTTAAACGGCAGCAGGTTGAACACAGTTGAAGTCAGTTGGAGTCAGATGGCTGAGCGGTTAGGGAGTCGGGCTATTAATCAGAAGGTTGTTGGTTCGATTCCTGGCCGTGCCAAATGACGTTGTGTCCTTGGGCAAGGCACTTCACCCTACTTGCCTTGGGGGGAATGTCCCTGTACTTACTGTAAGTCGCTCTGGATAAGAGCGTCTGCTAAATGACTAAATGTAAATGTAAATGTAAGCAGTCTCTGCTGTCATACCCACCTCTCCATTGAAGTTAGTGAGAGAATTTGAAAGGCTGCTCTCGCTTCAAGGCTCATAGCTGAAAATCTGTAAATGTGAGCTCTTTAGTAGTTACATTGGCTGAAAGAGGACAATGTTTCCTACATTTTAAGGTATAACTTATTTCTGTATGTTAAACTATATGAAAGGTAGAGGAATTTGTTTGACAATTTAGTTGAACAGCGCTCTTCCAGTTCGCCTTAGCCAACCCCTTCACCACTAACGGAGCTAGCTGGAAAATCAAACGAACCCCGTGGGGATCAAAGATTGTTCTTGCTCCGGCTTTAACTTCTGGATATTCGGCAGCGTTCCCACAACGGACCGAATGGCTTTGCTCGCATCTTTCTCCGCCGCCATTACGGAACTACAACACAAGATAGCGCACAACATCAACGTCATCGTTCTCAGCCACTCCCTCTGTTCGCTGATTGGACAGGTAGAAAGTTAACCGGAGACAGCTGACTTACGTACCTCAAGCCCAGACGCAGTACAGAAGCAAAATCAAAATTGAGCGGAAGTACGTAGGAGGGCAGAGCCAGGCCAGACCAAAGGCAGGCTAGGGGAACTCATATTGGCCGGGTTTCCCAGATTCGTTAAGAAGCTCTTAACGCTAAGAGCTTCTTAGGAGCGTTCTAAGAACGCAGAACGCTCTTAGAACGCTCCTAAGAAGCTCTTGGCGTTAAGAGCTTCTTAACGAATCTGGGAAACCCGGCCATTAATGTTAAATAACCTCCTAAAGTGACATTTTCATGTCATGGGACCTTTAACTTGTCCTGACGGGATTCAAAAGTGTGCTGCTTTAAATGTTTGGTATTTGTATGTGTAAATCTGAATTTGGGGGGAACACTTAATCCAAAATCTATATAATGGTAATAATTAATGAAATGTGTGGTAGGACCACTAGCTTTGTTAGCTGCACTGTCCCTTTAAGAATTCTCGCAAGTCGACGTAGATTTGGGGTGCACTGGCGAGAAGTGGTCAGTGGTGTGCTGCGTGAGGCCATCGTGAGGAGAACCCATGGCACATAGGGCAAATTTACGCAGGCAGGGCTGGCCTGGCCATCTTGACACACGAGCTGTTGGCTAATGCGTATGCTGGTTTAGTACGCATCCATGTTCAAACATGTTGATTTATGTACATGACAACTAATGGAGGATATCGCTTGCTCTCCAAATCAAATACAAATTTATTTGTATAGCCCTTTCTACAAGCAATGTCACAGACATTGGGCTTCACACAAGCCCATAGAACTGCCCCTCAATCAACCTAAACCCTCAAGGAAGATTAGGAAAAACTCCCAGAAAAACTCACAAGAGGAGAATTTTTTTTGAAAAGAAACCTAATTTCTCCAGAAATTATAATCATAGTACCAGATAACAATTAAATGGACTAGTTTCAACAAGCTTCATCAATTTCCTTTCTTCTAAAAACGAAGTAAAAACACTGATCAGTTAACAGCAGCATACTTCACAATTTCCACAGAAATTGTACCTTCTCTAGTTAAAACGGCTTGCCATAGTTTTGACTAGTCAGTATGACGTTATAGATATCTTGAATAAAACATCTGACTAACCACAATTAATTAATTAATTGTAATTAGGAGTAGTCAACAAAAAAACGTTGATATCTGTAAAAGTTATTCTGGATAGTCAAACTAAGCATGTTAAAACGGCTTGCCATAGATGGCGGTGTATGCACCTCACAGTTGGATGCGATCCGCCAACCAAAACCCGAAGAAGAATAGGCCTACACCAGAGCATTCTCTGCCTACACGTCGGTTTAGTGAGACCTTTATTTTGAAAGATTAGTTGGCGCCCACTTCACGGTACTGTCACCAACACTACCCCACCACAGTGCTAAGGAAGTTTGCACAAAACATATGGCAACCAACTACTGAGTGATCAAATAATTGTTTGGAAGTTTTCTTTGAAGGTTCGTGAAAACGTAAGGCGTCAAAGCGTTGAAGTTGTAAAGCAATCGTTATGAAAGGATCATGTTCATGTCATTTTTAAATATCGTTCCAGTTAGCTAACTAACACTGTTTAGCCAAACAACAGCAGTAAGGTGTGAGTTTTTGAAGTAATGGGGTGCAGTAACTTACGCTAGTAGGTTATAGCTATAAAGCTAGCCTATCTAGCTAGCTATTTATTTTATGTCGTGTCGCAACAATTAGAGCTAGCTACTTGTTTTGAGCGTGTTGAGTTACAGTATCCTGAAACCTAACAACAATTTATTTTCTCAGTACAACTAGCCTGCATGAAAAAAGGCAGAAGTCCAAGTAGGGGGCTTTGCTGAATTCAGAGAAGGCTTCGGCAGCAGTGACTCAAAAGATGAGAAGATCCAGTAGAGTAGGTGATGAGTCCACTGTTCGGCAGAACGGTGTAGCTGGGCGAAGCAGAGCCGAGCGGGGGGATGCAGCTGAAGACGAAGAGGCAGGCAGCAGCCCGGTTGACATGCAAGATGATGAGGACAACGACCCAGCTAGGAGAAGGGAGATCCGGAGCAAGTACAGGGATCTCATCAACTCGGTTCAGCGTGAGTCCATTAGCTGTCCACGTGTCTAATATGTTAGCTAAGATGACACCTAAAACCTTCCAACAAACCGTATGAATGACGCTGTTGTCTCTAATTTCAGAGAACAGAGAAGACATGCTTAGCCCTACCAACAATAAACTCACAGACGTTTTGGAGGAGGCCAACAAACTGTTTGCAGAAGGTATACAACAGTGTTAAATTAAGTAATTCAGTAGTGGTTGACTGGTGGTCTAATCCAGTAGTTATGCTGTGTTTGTGTTCCTGGCAGTACGACAAGCCCGGGAGGCAGCTTTAGATGCCCAACTCCTGGTCCTTGCTACAGACCTAGGCAAAGAGAAGGCCAGCCAGCTCCATGCAGAGGGCTCAGCCTTTGACCCATCAGCCTTCGCAGAGCACCTGGTAAATCAGCAAGCATCTACAGGAGATGTTTATGGAGCATATTCTGCCTAGTTTAGAGTTCCTCGATGAGTGCATCTCAGTTCAACAGAATTTTGAGAAACTGAAATTGAAAACTGAATTTGGAACTCCGTTGAAATAGTTTCAGTGGAGAGCATTGAGAGTTATTCTATTTCAAACCATTAGATTAGAACATTTGAAATTCAAAATGATAAATGTCTAATAAAATGTATGCTGGTACTAAAATGTATACTGTGATATTAATATTTGTCCCTGTTATTTTTTTCCGTTGTTCAGCTGTCCTTCATGGGCCTTAACCGGTTGGAAGATGAGGAGAATGTGGAAGAAGAATCGGCAACGACAAATGGCTACCTGCCCCCGGACGCCTGGCAGAGGGTGGCCAAGAGAGCGGAGTGTTGCTTCAGGACTGCCCCATCATTCCACTACATGTAAGTCAGTGACTTCTGGGCCTGGTTCAAATACTCTTAATAATAATCAAGAGATTATTCCAAGAAGTAACTAGTGATTTAACATTGTCTGTGATGTGTCTGTATCTCCAACCCCTCTGTGTGCTCTCATTTAGGATGGGCTCTTTCCTGGCTGTTCCCCCACCTCCAAGGCAGCGCGCTGAGCGCCAGAGAAAGGCGCCTTCAAAGGAGGCCAAGCGTATCATGCCCACTCAGGTCCCTGCACATATCCAATTACATTACACCTGAGCAGGTCACTGGTTACTCCATAGGTCACTCCATAGTTGATGGACAATGTGTTTGTTCTCTTAACAGAAGTTCATTTTATTCTAATTAACAGTTGAAGAAAATGGAGGAATCCCATCAGGAAGCAACAGAGAAAGAGGTAGAGAGGATCCTGAGCTATCTGAGAAGCTACTTTGCAGATGACCGTAAGTATTGGCTGTTTTCATGCGTTGAGATTTTAAGGACTGTGTTGTTTCTAACTCAAATACTCTTTTGCAGCCACATCTCCTATCTCCTATTATGAATTTGTGATTGATCCCACTTCTTTCTCACGGACGGTGGAGAACATGTTCCACACATCATTCCTGATCAGGGTGAGTTAGGTACATTATCTGCAGAGCGGAGGAACCAAAAAACAGATCACAAACCTTGCATTATAGAGTAAGTCCTGCGGCATAAGCTTACTGTTATTCTGGAGAGGATGAGCAGTAATTAAGTTTATGTTGCATTACACAGGATGGTTTGGCCAGGATGTATTTGGATAGTGACAAGCTGCCTTGTATAGGTGAGGAAAAAGTACATTTTCAAATTGTCAAACTGTTCTTTTGTGGACATAAACATTTCTTGCAGTAGATTTATCATTTTTGCCCCTCTGTTTTGCAGCCCCTGTGGAGGAAGGAGAGGTGGAGGCTGGTGGGGTGTCCAGTCGTCAGCAGTGTGTCATTTCCATCAGCCCCAAAAGCTGGAAGGTATGTTAGATTACCACACACACACACTTACGCCCAGAATCCACCAGCTGTGAAGCACTGTCAATAGCAGCCATTACCTTTTGGCACCCATCAGCGGCGTAACAATGACTTGATGGGCCCGAGTGCAGATCTCACCAACGGGCCCCTTAACCGACCTATCGTCAGGCGAAATTATTGAGTGTTGAGCTGTAGTCAAAAAAATACTGTCATTTTAATGGTGAATGTTTGATTTTATTTTCGTTAGATATGCTCGCGTAACGTTTAGCCTATCTAGTTTTAGCTATTTTCTGACTACATCCTGCACATAGTTTACAATAGCCTACCTAACCTGGCTGCTGCCTTAGCCTATAGGCCTATACGTGCATTTTATATATCTAAATGCATTCAATTAGGCTATACCAGACAGTAAACGTGATGTGATTAGCCTACCCTGGTGGCTGAGTTTCACACTCATTGCTGTTGGGCTGAGGGTCAGACGTAGCGTCCTCTTGAACATTCCTTGCCAGCTTTGCCACCCTTTCATCCTGCTCTTTGCGTTCGTGCCGCTTCCTGCAGCCACTTTTGTGTTTGAAGGGCATGGGGTAGCCTACTTATCGCTTACTCAACACGCAACGCAATGCAACATAACACAACAGGATGGGAAACTATCGCAACATGTGTGGGTGGGCGGGCTATAGAATCTTTGACAATATTACCCAGACATCCTTGCTATTTTTCGATGGCAATATTACTTAATAAAAACGAGATTCGTTTCATTCAGCAAAAGGCAAATGAGGTAAAATGAATTATTTGCTGTTGTTAAGACTATTGTTCAAATGTTTATTGGGCAGGTGATAGCTCATAATTATGAATAACTGACACCAAATGTTTGCGAATTGATGGGACTGGATCATATGTACTTTTCCCGAAGTTTTGAGCGTAGCGAGGAGCCCGGTCAGTTCTCCAGTGTGAAAACAGATGGTTTGGCCGGTAAGGTTGTTTCACTTCTACGATGAGATCGAGGACGGGCTCCCTTTCGCCACGGGCCCTAGTGCAGCTGCACTCCCTATAGTTACGCCACTGGCACCCATGTTAACCAATATGGACCTTGTCCACTGGCTGTGAAGTGCCTAAAAGGTCCACACTCTGCAGCAATAGTTTTTTTTTACGCGGGTGATTTCGGCCACAAGATGATGAAACACAATTTTCTTAAAAGTTTGGATTAACAAACTTGTTAAGAATTTAGTATGTTAATTTGAGGTTATGTCATTTAAGCTGCAGACCAAACTACACAACACTGGTAACACATACTCTTTGTCTATAGGCTACTGTAGCCATTCAGCAATTACCCTGATAAAATCTAATTACCATAGCCACCCAATAGGTGGACATACATGTACAGCTGTCAGGAATACATTACATTTCAAATCAATGAAGCTATTTTATTTACTTTACCATGATAAAGATCAGTTTTAAATGTTATGACAAAAATGCAGAGTAGCAGAAACTTAGTGACCGGCACAGAGAAATCTGCTTCTAGGGGAAATTATACCTTGTGCTGCCGGTAGATTCAAGCCGTTTCTTGCCCTTCATGACTTAGTCCTCTTACTGTCTATCCTCAGAAACGGTGGAAAATAAATGCTTTAATATTTCTCTCTGTAGTTTTCTCATGTTTTCTGATGGTGATTGTTGTTCCATCAGGAGCTCATTGATGCATTCGACATAACAGAGCCGTTGATCCAAGCCTCAAACACACAACCGGAGTGATGCAGGATTAAGTCCTTTTAAAGATATTACATGTTTTATAAACTTCCAGGGATGATATAAATATATTGTTTTAGAATTTTCCAGTTCTTAAATGCTTTTGATTTAATAAAAAACAAATGAAAATCCAAGTCTGATGGTGTGCTTGTTTTATTGCCTTCTCCCAAGTTGCATGTGGGAATCAACAATTCCGATGCTTTCTGAAGCCATTCTGCAGCTCTGCTGCCCCTGTAGTCAACTGCCCAGCCCAGCCACGAAAGCAGGAACTGGGACAGCCCAGCATAGCCCAGTTCAGAAAAGCAGGGATCAGGACAGTTGAATAGAGTATATAATAGCTTCTTGATCTTTAACATTGTCTGTGATGTGTCTGTATCTCCAACCCCTTATTCTTATTTTTATATATATTTTATATTTAAATTGTTTTATTCTTAGATTGTTAAGTTCTTAGGAATAGTTAAACTTCTGTACCTTTACTTAATTTAAGATTTGTATATGTTAAGTGTTTGCACCTCCCTGCCACAGTAAATTCCTGTGTTTGTATAACATACATGGCGAATAAACCGAATTCTGATTCTGATCAAGTTTCTGAGTATGTGTGTGTGTATGAGAGAGGGGAAGAGAGAAATATTCGGTAGTACTACTGTAAGGCATATGGTACATTTGTAAAAAGCTTGTGTGTTAGTGAGTCAAGAAAGCTTAGAATGTTGTGTAGTTATGAGGAGTTGAATGTTCAAATTCAGTAGCCTAATTTCTCCGGTGTCCTAGTTTGGCTTACTGCACTTCACTCAATGAAACAAAGCAATTTTGTTGTATGACTGCTACTTCACAATACAAAGCCCTTGTATTTGTTGTCTGGCTCCAATTACAATGTACTGTACGCCACAAAAATATCTAATTTCTGTGCAAACATTTATTTTGTTATTTATTTCTCTTACTCTTCTCTCCTCAGTAGCTTTGTTTCCCAGCTTCTACACTGCTCTTCATTTATCTTGATATAATGTTGAAGTTATATAACAGTTTATATGAACATGTGATTCACAGATCACAAGGCAATGCAGTGAGTGTTTATTTGTCACTGAGGCTCACATAGACGCACACACATACAAGTACCCTCTAGCACAGACACAGCAGGCAAACGCACATACAGTACATGAACATGCTCATTCAATCACACGCACAGCAGACAAATCTACAGGACGGAGGCTGGCTTCAGTGTGGTTGCCGGGCTGTGCGATGCAGTGTATGAGTGTGAGCAACGCAGTTTTGCAGGGAGGTGTTCTGCCAGCCTTGTAGCACTTCTGTCACATCGCCACAAGAGGACATGGAATACAAGATGGGGAGCTGCATTGGAATCGTGCGTGGCCAGGTAACAAGGCAGAGCAGCATGCTTGAGGAAGAGATACAGAGATGTAGTGTAGAATGCATCTCATGGATGGGCAAAGAGAAGAACATCAAGAGGGGTAGTGACACAAAGAAATCCTGTACATGGATTTCTCTGTCAGCATGCAGAGTCAATGTAATGGTAACAAGAAATTGTACTATGGTGTGGATGTAGGACTGACGTCAGTTGAGCAGCACAAAAAAGAGAATGGGAGGGAGAGGGAGGAATAGAAGAGAGGGGGGAGGGGAAATTCGGATGTGAAGCGTGAGATGGGAGAAAGCAGAATTGCCAAGAGGCGAGAGATAAAGATGAAAGAGAAATACTCAAAGGGGTCTGATTGTGAAGACAGACCAAACTCTTATTGAACAAACCTAAAGTAAATTCAAACACAATAGACATAACTAAAGATTTTTATGGCTGAGCTGATGAGAAGTAGTGAGACACAAGCTATTGTTCATTGAAACGCTGTGGATAGAGGACATCAAATATAAATAGAGCTGATTAGTGGTTTTCAGTGTCAAAACACTGCCTACCCAGTTCACCCTGGCCTGGGGAGAAGGCAAATAAAAAAGAAGACAAACTGTCGTAGGGGAGAGTTCACTGCTTACTCTATCTTATCAGTGGGTACTGGGCTTTAGGAAATTATCCATTTTCATTGTTGTGTCAGGCTGAAGACATCTTGTCTCAAGCTTATTTCAATGATCAGAGGGAACAGGTGCTTGAAATTGCTTTTCTGTGTGGTGACTAGATACTACGCTGCAAGGTTTGAAACAGACTTCTAGATTGCTGTGATGCTGGGGTGTGAGGATGCAATGTATCAGATTTCCCCAGGTTTTAGTTGAAATTATGGTTACTAGTGCACAGTGCCCATGATGCAGTCGGTGATTCAGATATCAGTGAAACACACAAATACAGATTCCTTGAACTTTAGATAGTGCATAGTGCCCATGATAAAATTAGTGGCACACACACAGATTCCTTGAATTATAGATATGGCACAGTGCCTGTGATGATGTCGGTGACACGCACAAATTTCTAGAATTATCGATAGTACAGTGCCCGGGATGCAGCTGGTGATGACAGTTCTTCTCAGTGGTTTTGGTACCTATATTGCTCAGATCACAATTGAAATTCTCTGTCATCTCTGAAGTACTTGTTCAACCTCCACATCATCTATTCTAGTCACTTATGCACATCATAACATCATTTGTGCTATGCAATGCTGTAAAATAGTCTTGCATTGTCTGTATTGCATTCTCATAAATATGACATGACAACTGAACGAGGACACTAAATTCGTACAAACATTGTTCCTGTCACACTGACTGGCTGCATTACAGTGTGGTATGGGAGCTGCACAGACAGGGACCGCAAGGCCCTACGTAGTGTGGTCAGGTCTGCTGAGTTCATCATCGGCAGGAAGTTCCCAGCTCTACAGGACACCTACCACACACGATGCCTCAGGAAAGCTGGCAGGATTCTAAGAGACTGTTACCACCAATCCTTAAGTCTTTTTACCCGTTGCCTTCTGGCGGGCAATACCGAAGCATTCGGTCTCACACACGTAGACTGGAGAATACTTTCTTTCCAAGGGCCATCAGGCTTCTAAATGGACACTGATACACTCTCACCACTTTCTCACTAGTAACTTTACTGACTGTCACTTTCAGCTACTGGTTGCATTGCATCAGCAATATTGCACTAATTGTTTACCTATCATAGGTGTAATCTATGTTCAGAGTACTTATATGTTATATTATGCCAGGTTGCTTTGCGTTGTCTTGTCCTAAGAATTTCAGTGCCCAATATGACCTTGTGTTGTTCTGTGCCTCTGACAATAAAAGACTTGAACTGGAACTCAGCTAACAATCAGACTAAATGGTAGAACAGTGGTGGTGAAAAAACAGTGATTCAAGTTTACAACCCAATCCTCCTGTGGACACAAAACAACTTAAAATACATGAAATGGTATAACATTTTAAAACCATCACATACAACTCATATTCACCTCTTGTTTGTCAGAGACACATAAAAAGGCTCTCTCTTGATAGAGTGACTTAGGAGTTCAGTAAATTATATTGTCCAACAATTGAAAGCAGGCACAAGGACAAGTAACTTTAAATGCAAAAACATTGTTTATTATCAAAATAGTAAGATAATCAATAGTCCTACATAATGACAATGTAACAAAATCAATACAGAAACAAATGCTACATTCAGAGCAACCAATAACAAAGGTATTTTATATGCAAATAGCCCTAGCGCACCTAACGCACCTGGGGGGTGTTCCATCAACGTCGCTAACGCAAATCGCGCTAACACTAATAAGTCTCACTTGGGTAAACGTCAATTTAGACTTAAGCCTCAAGCCGTTCCACTAACGTTCCGTTCCACAAACAGGCAATGCTAATTCAAGCTAGACCTCAATAAGCTTAGACTGTGCAGCCCAGATCAGGCGATCGTCGAAAAGAGGAGTTATGTCGCAAAAAGCAAAGCGTAAACCAGCAGAGTGGTGTTGTTTCAGCAGCGTAAATTGATTTTTTGATTTTTTTGGGAGTTGTCCCCAAAAAGGGCAATGTTGCCGCAATTAACATGGCAAGGGAGACAACTTGTCAAACCATTACGACTGTTAAAATGCGTAAATTGTAGACCTACCAAATCTACTTAATATATATATGCATTTAGGCCTACTGATAATTAGCGTCATTTGATGAGCTGTCTGAAACCGTTCTGACAGTACCCTTACAAAAAAGAAGTAGACTTCAAGTTTATTTTGTAAGTATACTTAGTATAAAAAGTATACTATTATCATGGTACTTAAGAGTATACTAGCAGTGTACTAGCAGTGTACTTATTTATATACTATTTTTGTACTAAGTAAACTGAATTGGCCCACTTTTTAGGTCATTTAGTACACTTTAAAGTACACTTTGAGGTTTACTTTTGAATACTGTAAAGTAGCCTGTGTGCACTTTCAGTTCATAAAGTATATTTCCTAAAGTACTTAAAAGTATACCTTGGAATACTCTAAAGTAGCCTAACCTGTGTAGTGCACTTTCAGTTCATGAAGTATACTTCCTAAAGTACCTCAAAATATACTTTGCAATACTTTCAAGTGCACTTTCAATTAATGTAAGTAAGCCTACGTCAAGAAGTAAACTTAATAAATGCCAATTTACTCTAATTTACTAATATATTTAAATGTTAAAGGCCCTTCTCACGCCACTGATCTTGCGTCACTTGGCGAGAACGGGGGCCTTCGCCAAGTGACACCACAGAACCTTAGCTGTAAGAAGCTAATCAGTGTGTTAACACTAATGGTGAAATAATCCAGCTCGTTTTATGAAACGTAACACTCATTTAACTCATGGTTACAATGGTAAACCGGCACAACAATGACAATTACCACGCAACAAAACACTACATTCTAAGCAGACACATTAAAAAAACGAAATTCATGAAGTTACATTTGTATTTCGAACAAACGGCAAACTTATCGTCAAATTTTTTACATTATTTACCGCCTTGCATCATGGGAATTGACCAGCCAATGAGCCACGCTATCTTCATTTTTTCACGTCCTTGTTTCGTTCTTCAGTCAGTTTGACAGTATAACCAGAGAATGTCTAATATAGGGAGAACCATAGATATATATGAAGACTAGATGTCTTAAGGCGGAGTCTAGAACGTCCGCACATGGCGTCCATCTTGCTACAGTCAACTCGCTCACCCATAACATTGGCTGTGTCTACTACCGCGCACTTGTGCACTTCGAGCACTGACTTTCAGTGCTTAGGGCGCTTACACTTAGCCTGGTCCTAACCAGACTCTCGTACATTTCATTTGTACAGAGAGTCTGGCCTCGCTCCATTGACAAGCGTTGACTTCCTTGTAGGCGGGTACTCTGTTGAAGTTTAAAACTATTGGATCTGCCCAGAGCCACTCTGATCTGCCATAACCAATCGCTAGCGTTCGCCTTAGCCAATTCCTTCACCACTACTGTAACAGAGCTAGCTGCCGTAGCTGGAAAATCCAACTTTTCCCGAACCCTGTGGGGAGGAGGGCCACAACATCATGGCCACCAACAAAACTCAGTAAAACTTGTTCTTGCTCCGGCTTTAGCTGGTGGATATTCGGCAGCGTTGCCACAACGGACCGAATGGCTTTCATCGCATCTTTCTCCGCCGCCATTAGGGAACTACAACACAAACTAGCACACGACACCAACGTCATAGTTCTCAGCCACTCCCTCTGTTCGCTTATTGGACAGGTAGAAAATCAACCTGCAGAATCTGATTTACGGACCTCATGGCCAGACCTATGTACAGAAGCAAATACATTTGAGCGGAAGTACATAGGACGGCAGAGCCAGGCTAGCTTACACTGACAGAACCAGCAGAATTCAGTGCACTGAAAGTACCCGGATGACGCACTGCAAACAGTCAAAAAATGCAGTGTACAACGATGGACACTACTCGCCCTAAACGGGCGCCATATTGGCTACGTAGCGGAAGAGGAGGAGCCCTTTCGGCAGCTTTTCATTTCATTTCTAAAATAATGGCGGACGAAATGACTCGCGAGCAGATTCGCCTTAGATTCGAACTACGCACTACTCAGCGACGGAGTGCACTACAGATGTAAGTGCACTGTATTGCAGTGCACTGTATTGCAGTGCACTGTATTGCAGTGCACTGTATTGCAGTGCACTGTATTGCAGTGCATCTGTAGTGCACTCCGTCGCTGAGTAGTGCGTAGTTCGAATCTAAGGCGAATCTGCTCGCGAGTCATTTCGTCCGCCATTATTTTAGAAATGAAATGAAAAGCTGCCGAAAGGGCTCCTCCTCTTCCGCTACGTAGCCAATATAGCGCCCGTTTAGGGCGAGTAGTGTCCATCGTTGTACACTGCATTTTTTGCTATTTTAATTACTAGCTCCACCCATATCATTCTAGCCATAATTGGTAGCTCCGCCCATATCAGCCAAGCCCATTTAAACAGCCAGGTGTGAAGCATGACCATTCTACAACGCAGTGTAAAATGTGTTGGGCTGTTGATCAAAAGATTTTGGCATACGAAGTAGTCAGAGACTTAACTTGGATCCCCATCCATTTCCAAACCTATCTGGGACCGGGTGAAGGAGTGTGGACTGCTCTGCGGGTATGTTACCGCTGCTAGTGGGTAGGTCCATTATATGGTAGTGCCATGGGGTAACTTATTCGCTTCATTACAGAAACTTCGGCTGCTGCTTTGCTGCGTTTGTTCCCTGCTCCGTCGATTTTGCTACTGCTGGCCTATTATCGTGGGGGGGGGGGGTCTAGTTCTAACTAGTCTGGCTGGACTAGCTGGTGACCGATACCGGGGCTGTCCTGAGTAGCGTGTATTTGATTTGTGTTATGTGTTTGTTTGTTTTTTTTCATTGATGTGATGCACTGACTAACTTTGAGGGTTTATCCCTGTCTACATCGGGAGGACCTCTTTGGTCTTACGGAGTTTCTCCGCCATTAACATTTGCTGTGTAGTTGCACCCAAGTTTGATTATTTTTGTTGTTTTTATTTGTGTGAAATTTCTGTTTTTTTCTTATGGTGTGATTTTTTTGGGTTGGACTCTCCAATTAACGTGTTTGCATGTATTTTCTTTTGGCGCGGAAACTAACTCAGACCATGGATGTTCAGCCCCGGCTCTTTTAACTGATCACAGTGCATCTTTTAATATTGTTCCCTTTTCTACTTACTATATAATAAATGATATGTATTTTTGGGAAATCACATCTCTGTGTCATTTAGTTGACTGACCCGCAACTTTTCGAACTGGTTATTGTGCTCAGGCACACCCTTCCACATTTGGCGCTGCGAGTAGGGTTTGTACAGAGATGTGTTTTTCCCTAACTTTGTAGAGGGGTTTTGAGTTTATTTGTATATTATTTACTCTGTAAATATTTTTTTTTGTGCATTACGTCTTGAGTGATTCTGTATTGTGTGAGTAGGTGTTCTGTTTTAAGCAGCAAAGCGGCAGCTGACAAAACTGGGGTAAGACCTGTGGTCTTGGGCAGATGTGACCTGATTCGTAAGTGAACATTCTTTTCATTATTTACCATGGAATCTGAATTAGAGGAGTTGCGTAGGCGGGTACAGACATTGAACACTGAGAATGAACAATTACAGCAACAGGTTGGCGCCGTTCGGGGCTCCCAGGCCACCAGTAGCAGGAGCATCCACACTCCTCTCAACCCAGAGGCAGGCACTAGTGCAGCTGCAGAGCATCTAGTGTACCTCCCTAGAGAAAGGCGCTGTGCTACTTTTAGGGGTGGGGAAGAAGAAGACATCTTTGAATGGATAGAGGATATTAAGGCCAGTTTCAGGGTCCGTCGTCTATTGCCTGTAGAGGAGGCCCTGTTTATCCTCAATCACCTAGGGGGTTCTGCAAGGAGGGAAATTCGGTTTCGACCCCAGGGTGAGCGAGAAGACCCAACAAAGGTCTTTGCTATTTTAACAGAATTGTATGGGTGTTCTCGATCATATATTTATCTTCAAGAGAAGTTCTTCTCCCGTAAACAAGGAGAAGGAGAGTCCTTACAAGACTTCTCACATGCCCTTCTAGCACTGATGGAGCAAATCATACAACATGCCCCCGGCGGTATGCCAAACTCTGGTGACTTACTGCGAGACCAGTTTGTGGAGCACGTGTTTGACTATGGCTTACGCCGAGAACTTAAGCGTTTTACGTGACTCAGTCCTACGTCCACGTTCCTGGAAGTACGGAGGGAGGCTATCAGGTGGGTAGACGAGGGAATGAGTTCAGTTGACCAGAGAGCAAGGAGCTATTCTGTTCCAGCATCCTTTGCCACCCAATATCAGGTACATGGTGGTGGTACGGTGGCCCTCACCCCGACAGCTAAAAATATTGAATTGGCTGAACTGAAAGAAATGTTCAAAGTTCAACAAGAGCAGCTTAATCAACTTACCCAGGGTTTACAACAGTTGCGGTCACACCTGGCACTCGGTCGACCCTGGCCTAATAACCCAATTATCTGTAGGCGTTGCCACCAACCAGGTCATGTAGCGTGGGATTGTACAAGAGCTTACAACCGGTCAGTAGAACAAGGAACAACAATACCATGGCAGTCACAAGATCAGAGTAGGCAGGCGGAAAACCTCCCCCCCCTGAATTAAGGAGCCACACTTCAGGAGGGGTATTGCTTGGCTTACAGGCCTCAGAAAATAGTAGTACCCAGGCTGTTTTGAAATTATTAGGCAATTGCCCTTCTGTTTCTATTATTATGGGTGGGGTTGAGGTTCCATGTTTATTAGTCTACTGGCCTCAGTGTCACTGGTCCCTGTGGTCAAGGGTGTTGCCCATGTACCCATAGTTAATGTGGGGGAGCAAGATGCACTGGTACAACCACATGTCGTGGTTGGGACATTATGTCCAGTCCAGGCAGTAGAATGGCCAGGTGGGGTTGTTGCAATGCCAGCTGAAGAACAGGTTGGCGCTCAAGCGGTTTGCTCCTCCCAGATAGTGGGTGTTGATCGGGTAGGGAAGATGATCGCAGACATGGACTTGTCCCAGCTTTCACTCCCTGAGCAGGCCCAAGTGAGGATGTTGTTGTACAAACATAAGTCTGTGTTTTCAGTGGAAGATGGTGATTTGGGCTGTACTCATCACCCATGAGATTCCTTTATTGGACAATGTACCCATACGCCAGCGGTATCGCCGCATACCTCCTACAGATTACGAGGCTGTGAAACAACATATCCACCAGCTCATGCAGAGCCAGGTAATAAGGGAGAGCAGTAGCCCTTATGCTTCTCCCATAGTGATTGTGAGGAAGAAGGATGGCCAGATCCGTTTGTGTGTTGATTATCGGCACTTAAATAGTAAGACCAGGAAGGATGCTTTCCCTCTGCCACGCATCGAGGAGTCACTGGATGCCCTGTGTGGGGCCAAGTGGTTTTCCACGTTGGACCTCGCAAGTGGGTATAACCAGGTTCCGGTAGCAGAGGGAGATAAGAACAAGACTGCCTTTTGTACTCCGTTTGGATTGTTTGAATTCAATCGTATGCCCTTTGGCTTATGCAATGCCCCAGGTACATTTCAACGTCTTATGGAGCGTATGTTTGGTGACCAGTGGTTCCAAACATTACTGCTGTATTTGGATGATATTATTGTCTTTTCGTCCACTATTGACCAACAGGTGGAGAGACTGGAAATGGTGCTCACTCGACTGCAACAAGAGGGCCTTAAGGCTAAACTTGAAAAGTGTTGCTTCTTACAACAGCAGGTGAGCTATTTGGGGCACGTTGTGTCCAAGGATGGGGTATCCACAGATCCAGCCAAAATCAGTGCAGTATCTGAGTGGAGGCGTCCTACCAATGTCACAGAGCTGCAATCCTTTTTAGGATTTGCAAGCTATTATAGGCGCTTTGCTAGGCTCGCTGCCCCATTACATCACCTTGTGGCCAAAACAAGCGGGACCAAGAGAAAGCGAGGTTCTAGGGAGCCACTTGAACATGGTTGGGGTGAGGAATGTGAACGGAATTTCCACCTGTTGAAAGAGAGACTGGTGACCGCACCCGTTTTGGCCTATGCTGATTTTTCCAGGCCGTTTGTGCTCGAAGTTGATGCGAGCCATTTGGGGTTGGGGGCAGTACTCAGCCAAGAGTGTGATGGTAAACGCAGGCCAGTGGCATATGCTAGTCGAGGCCTTAGGCCCACCGAGAGAAACATGCTAAATTATAGCTCCATGAAGTTAGAACTGCTGGGATTAAAATGGGCACTAACTGATAAATTCTGAGACTACCTGTTGGGGCAGAAATGTATTGTCTACACTGATAACAATCCACTAAGTTACTTGAACTCTGCCAAACTTGGTGCCTTGGAAGCAACGTTGGGCTTCACAATTGGCAGTGTTCGATTTTGAGATCCGCTACCGTCCAGGCCGCGCTAATGGTAATGCTGACTCTCTGTCCAGGCAATATACCACAGTCCCGAGCTTGGAGCGAGACGAGGGGTCGGCTTTGCCAGCAGCCCTTGTTGAGCATTTAGAAAGTTTCAGACCAGTTGAAGCAACGCAGCACACAGTTGCAGTGTTCCCTTCCACCACTAAGGTAGACCTTGGCCAGCTGCAGGAAAGGGATCCAGTCATTGGTAAGGTTCTCCGGTTCTTCTCACAACAGCGTTACCCTACTAAAATGTAACGCCAGACAATGCCTAAAGCATGCTTAGAATTATTACGTCAGTGGGGAAGACTTTCTCTGGAAGAGGGGGTGCTTTATCGCCACATTAAGTTGTCTGGGGATGGGGAGGAAGTAGATCAGCTAGTACTCCCAGAGGCCTTGCAGGAGGTGGTTTTTCAGCAGTTGCACAATGACCAGGGTCATCCAGGCAGGGATCGGACCAACGAACTGATTCGTAGGCGAGGCTTTTGGCCCGGAATGAGTGTTGACATTGAGCGGCGCTGCCAGAATTGTAGCCAGTGTGTGATTGCCAAGTCTACTCGGCCTCCTGCTCGTGCCCCTATGGCACATCTGCTGGCTTCAAACCCAAACCAAATCCTGGCTATTGATTTCACCATTTTAGAGCAGTCTAGTGATGGTCGGGAGAATATCCTGGTTATGACGGATGTATACCCAGGTTGTGCCCACTCGTGATCAAAAAGCTACCACTGTTGCCAACATCTTGGTTCATGAGTGGTTTTATAGGTTTGGGGTGCCAGCCCGAATTCATTCGGATCAGGGACGGAACTTTGAGAGTGCCTTAATATCTCAGCTTTGCCAAATTTATGGAGTGCAAAAGACTCGCACAACCCCGTACCATCCACAGGGGAACGGCCAATGTGAACGTTTTAACCGGACGCTTCATGGTGGATGAGCCCAGGGGCGGTCAGGTGGTGGATTGGGTGATAGGACACCAACAGGTATTACGGGATACCTATACCAGGGTGAGAGCTAGGCTGGCTAGGGCGGCTGAACTCCGTAAGGCGAAGTATGATCAGTCTGTTAGGGATGAGGTGCTGAGCGAAGGTAGCTTGGTGTACATGCGTGACCACACAGTCCGTGGTCGCCATAAGATCCAAAATCATTGGTCCACCATTGCTTATAAGGTTCTCAAGACTCCTAGTGGTGATGGTGGGGTATATACCATAACTAACCCGTCTACACCCATCGTAGTGAAGCATGTACACAGGTCCCAGTTAAAACTGGTCCCCAATCCAATTTCACAACAGGCTCTGCCAGACCCAGGGTTGGGAGAGTTGTGTCTTGAAAGGGAGTTCGAGGATATCTCAGCACTAGTAATCGTAAAACCTGGATTTGGTCCTGCCAGGGCAGAACCCTCTACTGTCATGGACCCACAGTATGATTTGTTACAACCATCTGTACACCCTATATGTATGAACGACACTGGCCCTCGTGAGGCAGAATCCCCCCTTCCCATGAGGTCAGGACATGACCTGTCTGGTAGTTCTATAGATATATCCAGGGTGATGACAGATAGGCCTAGTACTACGAACATAGGGGGCCCAGTACCTATGGGAGACCCGTCACTTAATCAGGCTGTAATGCCACGACGGACCACCAGGGCTAGTGCAGGACAGCATTCAAATCTACACCACCTGCCAAGACATATGATCATTCGTACCATTAGCTCATCTCCAGGATTGGAGGACCTGCGACCCTCCTGTCCTGGCTAGACCATCGATGGCCATTTTAGACCATGGCTTTTGGTTGAATCATCGGGACGATGATTGAAAATCTAGGGGTAAATTGTGATAGAGGGAGCTATTTTAATTACTAGCTCCACCCATATCATTCTAGCCGTAATTGGTAGCTCCACCCATATCAGCCAAGCCCATTTAAACAGCCAGGTGTGAAGCATGACCATTCTACAACGCAGTGTAAAACGTGTTGGGCTGTTGGCATACGAAGTCGTCAGAGACTTGACTTGGATCTCCATCCATTTCCAAACCTATCTGGGACCGGGTGAAGGAGTGTGGACTGCTCTGCGGGTATGTTACCGCTGCTAGTGGGTAGGTCCATTTATATGGTAGTGCCATGGGGTAACTTATTTGCTTCATTTACAGAAACGTCGGCTGCTGCTTTGCTGCATTTGTTCCCTGCTCCGTCGATTTTGCTACTGCTGGCCTATTATCGTGGGGGGACGAGGCTAGTTCTAACTAGTCTGGCTGGACTAGCTGGTGACTGATACCGGGGCTGTCCTGAGTAGCGTGTATTTGATTTGTGTTATGTGTTTGTTTGTTTTTTTTCATTGATGTGATGCACTGACTAACTTTGAGGGTTTATCCCTGTCTACATCGGGAGGACTTCTTTGGTCTTACGGAGTTTCTCCGCCATTAACATTTGCTGCGTAGTTGCACCCAAGTTTGATTATTTTAGTTGTTTTTATTTGTGTGAAATTTCTGTTTTTTCCTTATGGTGTGATTTTTTTGGGTTGGACTCTCCAATTAACGTGTTTGTATGTATTTTCTTTTGGCGCGGAAACTAACTCAGACCATGGATGTTTAGCCCCGGCTCTATTAACTGATCACAGTGCATCTTTTAATATTGTTCCCTTTTCTACTTACTATATAATAAATTATATGTATTTTTGGGAAATCACATCTCTGTGTGTCATTTAGTTGACTGACCTGTAACTTTTCGAACTGGTTATTGTGCTCAGGCACACCCTTCCACACACTTTTAAAGTCCAACAGCATTGCTATCATTGTCAAATTTATTGTAATATCTACAAAGTAACACCAAATGTTTCGTATGCCAGCATTTTTGGTAGGATTTGGGTATAAATAAATTATTTCATTTAAAATATGGATTTTTATTGAAAGATATTCATGTGATTTGCATGCAAAATAGGTCTACCCGAACCAGCAAACAAAAAATGAAACCCGTGGCAACACTTCAAAAATAGCCCAATTCCGTGGGAAAACCGCAGACCTGGCAACACTGTCTGCCAATACAGCCCAACACTAGTTAGCTGAAATAGCCACACTTGATCATGTACTCTTTTTTTTTTCTCCCATTGATAGTTAGCTAGCCAATTAGCCTACAGTTGCCAACTTGAGACCGGTTATAGCTAACATACCAATGGCAGACACTTGGCGTAGCGGTGGCAGTGATTGCAGACGCTTTGCGTAGCGGTGGCAGTGATTGCAGACGCTTGGCGTAGTGGTGGCAGTGATTGCAGACACTTGGCGTAGCGGTGGCGTAGCGGTGGCAGAGAGGTTACCAACATTGTGTAGTTAGGTTTTATATAGAGTGAATATTGTACGTAGGCCTCCAAAGTCATATAAAAAAATATATTATAAAGTCTACAACTTTACAAATGTTCACCGTAGTCTACAATTAATGTAGTAAAATCTTAATAACATGATTTTTTATACAAATATATCAACTAATATGGTGTATTTTATCATCCTGCAGCCGATTTCACAAGCGTCTTGCGAAAAAATTCGACCAGCTGCCGAAACGATCACTTCAGATCGCAGGCAATCGCGGCGCTTCGCAGCGCTTCCCAGCGCTTCCCAGCCAGTGTGGCCGGTCCCATTTGATAACATGGGCGCCAAAAGAAAAAAGGTGGCGCTTCCAGGCGCTTCGCAGCAGATCGCACCCAGTGTGTCCCAGGCGTGAGGGTGTGTTTTGCACTTCAAGTCCACCGTAGTAACGACATTCATTAATGTAACAAAATTCACTGATCTATACTGAAAGTATATCCACTTTATATTGCTGTTCAGTTAGCTAGCCAGGCCCTTTACAAGCAGCTGAATATTGGTTGTAAAAGCGAATTCGCTTCTAAATAACAACACAATTTCCCTATTTTCCTTACTACGCTTAGTTATATTTCATTGCGAATGCCTTTGTTAATCGCAATAGTTCAACCGTGGTACTGTACTGACTCTGTCGGATGATAAAAAAGACACCTGCGAGTGCCCGGTTCTCGAGATATTTGTCGGAAACTTGCTGCAGACAAGAGGAACAATCAGAGTGAAGGGGCTGGGACGCAAGAGAGCAAGCCAAACTCATTGTTCAAAATCATTATTTTATGTTGAAATGCTTATCCAAACAACGTCAATCACTACACTCCAGAGGGACATGCTTGACTTTGGAGGGGGCAATCTTGTGTGTCCTGTGTCATCCATGAGGCTGTCCCTGCCAGCTGACTCCCAGCTTGACACTAGCAAACATGGCTTTCCAAGCTCCAGTTCTGTCCTCTCCCTCCCTCCCTGCCTCTCTGCTGCTCTCCTGTCTTCAACTCACCCCCCACCCCTCCACGAAGACCAGTCACAGCAGATTTAGCAACAGTGAGAGCAGGGCTCCTCACAGCAAGCCAGTCAACACGGCGCCCTCCACAATATAAATGAACAGCGCATAGGCAGAGGAAAATCTTGAAGGTAAAAGTTCTCTGCCACTGTTTGGTCTAGGTGAGTTTGTGTTGCAATGTACCCTTGGTTTACTTGTGGTGTCTTTAGAAGTGATGTATCCTTGTGTTTATTTCCCATGCTTTCACTTCCTAGTACTGTATGGTTATTGTGTTATTCTTTGCATTGGAGAAGGATAGGTACTCCTCCTATAGGTCAGTTTGTAGAAGATAATGAGATTAGATTATCCTAAATCGAGATAAGATCCTTTTGTACAGAAACCATTTGGAAAGCTTCTGATTTTCGTAAAACTCAATTGCAAGAATCCTGATTTGATAAATCAGCTTTCGGCAACAAATCACCCTGGGATTTCAAAGCCAAGGATCTGAGCAAAGTTTTGTCATGGACAGGAGACTCTCGGGCATTCAGTTGTATAGGTATTATACAGGTTGTGTATGAAAATATTTCTTTCTTTCTAAAGTAGTGTGGCAGTGTAGATTAGCTGATGTTTAATTAAACGTCTGTAACGTGAATTTTTTTATTGATTATAATATAAATAGTATTAGTTGGTTTAAATAAAGCTAAATAAGGTGTGTGTGTATATGTAGAGGGACAGAGTGACTACTAGAGGTGTAAGAGAGGCCCTGTTGTTGAGTGACAAGCATACTGATGATAATGAGGTGCTAGAGGACTTGGCAACAACCATTGATATGAACTAGTTGTTTCTTCACTGCCCAAACAAGTCAAAAGACTCTAAACTGTTCAGCTAACACGCCTACTCACAAACAAATACAAATATTCACATACACCAGAGAGGTTGAAATTGCATCCCATTCCCACAAATAGCCTCAAGCCTCAATAGTGCCCACACCACAGAATATAACTGAGAACTATCTTAGAATGTTAGATCAGCTATTTGAAAAAGTGGTGATGATATATAGTACTGTCACCAATAATTACAAGCCAAGAATTTAACAGCTGATTCCAATGTTAATTTGCTACTGAGGAGTGGAGTGGACTTATTTAAATTAAATACACAAGACTTGATAGTTTGGAACAGTCTGTCATACAGCAGGTGTCCGGAACGGTGCAGCAAAGATGACATACACTGATCTATTAATAACAGGCTTCATATTTAGGCTAGTGCCTTCTGACTAATCATACACTACACTGGCCGTACATCAATCCTTGATGTCCTCTGAAAGCACAAACGCCTCCCAGAATAAGAGTTTATGTCTTTTAGCTGTAGCCTAGTCACCATGGTAAAGTTAAAGTACATACTGTTTTTAAGAGAGGTAATTAGTCATTGGATTCAGCATTATAATAGACTGCATGCAATATCTTCTTCTACACAACACACTAATACACATACAGTACAAACACACATATGACTGAAGGCACACCATAATGTGCTACGTACCCCAAGAGGATTACCTCCTGGCATTGTTCAGCCTCAGGCAATGTCTGCCATAGAAACTGACACATGATCACGCACATGCATAAACACACAGTTTGCTTTTCTTTTAGAAGTTGGTGTTGTCTTATTTGTACAAGATTCCAAAACAGAAGAGATAGGCCTACTTTGCTTGAGAGTAGTTCTTGTCTGCCACCCCCAGGCACCCTCTCGGTCACACCAAAGGTAACTTTCCCCTAGTTGTAACCCCCACCATACTCAAACTCTTGGTCATAGTCAGGGTCTTTGCTCAGGACTTGATTTAGGTTTGTAATTAGCAGTACAGTTGAGAGCAGACCCTTATGCTTGTTGACCTACATTTGTCTTCCGATTACATCCTCTCAAAGGTAAACACGGGCAAAAAGCACACAATGTGAAAGGTCGCTCAGAAATAGGACGAGCAGCTGTTGGCCAGCCAATCGCGTTTAGCTAACTGATACTGAATCTAACTGCCAAGTGTTGAATTCATTGTATTTGATGGTGCATCTCTAGCTCTCCCCATTAAGCACTGCTGACACCTTTGTGTCAAAAAGCTACCATGATGCAACTTCTTCGGACAACGCTGTGGGCACCGTTCGAAATACAGATGATTAATGATATGAGAATGTTTAAAAATAGATGAACAACATTGTGAGGATGTTTGGAAATAGATCCTAAACGTTTGATAAGGTAGTTCCTGTCCTCCTACAGGAGAGGGCGTGCCTACACTCTGGTCAGTGAGGAATTGTGCTTCGCTGGCCTTTAATCTGTATATAAAAAGTATACAATATCTCTAATCCCATAGAGTAGCAGTGTGTGAATGTGACTAGTCAATCTACTGTCTTCCCTATGGGAGTTTTCTTTCTCGGACCTGCAAAGTGCTGATGCTAGTGCTGGTGTCTTGCAGCCAGCTGATCTGACAGGGCTGGGGTTGAGGTTCCCGACCCAGCCATGGGAAATGAGAACAGCTCCGAGGAGCCAACGGTAAGGCCGCCCGGTGCTGTGCATGTGTACCAACGACTGGTGCTGCTAGGCTGCTACACTAAACTGCTGAACAGCGCTGACTGACCATACTGATGCTACTGGTATGAGCACTGGATTAATTGTCTTTCAGGTCTTAATGACAGTTTGGTATGGGTGTCTTCTGACTGTCTGTACACTTTGTGTACATTCCTGTGTGTGGGAGAAAATGTATGTCTGTCTTGTTAGCACTGAGATAACGGCATTGGCTACTCTGTGACAGCTGGAGCAGCACACTGTCGTTTTTTTGGACGGTTATGAACAGTTATGTGTTTATGGCTTTCAGCGTGGCACTCACAGTGGTCCAGTATGCTGTTGGCTGTGCCGTTCTGTTGAAGTGATTGACAATGAATGTCTGCATTGGGAGAATCAGTGTGAATGGCTCTAACATTTGTGGTGGTTGATGGAGAAGACCTTGTACTGTAGGTAGCATAACTGTAGGTAGGTTAACATAAAAATGTCTTCCTATGTCATGCACTATAGATTATGTGTACAGGACTGTTGTTATTCTTGAACTGGTTTTCAATGCAATTGGCTTTCCTCCAAAATCCACAAGTCTATGTTCACATTTTGTAGAGCTTTACCATTTTAGATAGTAATAGCCAAATAGATGTATCTTCTTTACATATGTGACCATTCCGTGTTTCAGCAACAAGAGGACACTATTGAGTATGTGGTACTGTTTCCACCTCAGGAGTTCCAAAACAATTTGTGGAAGGTACAGCGGAGACTGTAGCAACCCAGGGGACTTGAAAGCCAGATTCACAGTGACAATAGGAGACTCAGAGACAGTTAGCTTTAACATAAAGTGTCCTTTAATAACTTATGCCAGGAAAAGGGTAGTGGGACAAACTTTAACTCTGGATTCTTCCCGTCCGGGGTCTGTCAGTAGTGATGTTACATTCGAGGCCGTGCACACGAAGCGGTATCGACCTTTCGAGGCAATTGGTACCGACACAAACGTGTCGAGCGTGGCTTCAAATGGGCAAAAAACACGTGATCACCTGTCGAAGCTTCGGACGTCACACGAGCAGCTGACAGTGTCGTGCTACAGTCCGAGACAAACAGTGTTTTATTCAAACGCTTAAGACATCAGAAATCACTAATATTCGTAAGGTATAGAGAGGAGACATATTTACGGACACTATAGAACACATTCATTGCCAGAGCTAGATAGACAGAGATAGATACAAATGTGAGATGTTAGAGAGTAGGTGCAGTGGCGGTTCTAGGCACATTTTACTGGGGGGGCCAAGGGGGGGGCCAGTGTTTAATCAGAGGGGGAAACAAATGATCAGAATCAGAATTCGGTTTATTCGCCATGTGTGTTATACAAACACGGAATTTACTGTGGCAGGGAGGTGCAAAACACTAACCATATACGAATCTTAAATTAAGTAAAAGTACAAAAGTTTAACTATTTCTAAGAACTAAACAATCTAAGAATACAACAATTTAAATATAAAATAAAATATATATAAAAATAAGAATGAGCAGCGTGAGTGGTCAACATAGTGCAATCGGATACTGAGGTAAGGTGGCTTGTGCATACTGTAATTGCCATTAGATGGACTTACAATAGTTAAATAAGTGAATGAATGTCAATGGGAGTCCTTGGCCTTGTTGAAGAGGCCAGTAGCAGATGGAAAGAAACTGTTCTTATGGCGTGAGGTTTTGGTCCTGATGGACCGCAGCCTTCTGCCAGAGGGGAGTAGCTGGAACAGGGAGTGACCAGGGTGGGAGGGGTCGGCCACAATCTTCCTCGCACGCCTTAGGGTCCTCGAGGTGTGCAGGTCCTCGAGGGTAGGCAGATTGCAGCCGATCACCTTCTCAGCAGTGCAGATGATACGCTGCAGTCTGCTCTTGTCCTTGGCAGTGGCAGCAGCGTACCAGATGGTGATGGAAGAGGTGAGGATGGACTCAATGATGGCTGTGTAGAAGTGCACCATCATTGTCTTTGGCAGGTTGAATTTCTTCAGCTGCCGTAGGAAGTACATCCTCTGTTGTGCTTTTTTGGTGAGGGAGCTGATGTTCAGTCCCCACTTGACGTCCTGGGAGAGGATGGTGCCCAGGAAGCAGAAGGACTCCACAGTGTTGACTGGGGAGTCGCACAGGGTGATGGGGGTGAGTGGGGCTGTATTCTTCCTGAAGTCCACAACCATCTCCACTATCTTAAGACCATTGAGCTCTAAGTTGTTCTGGCTACACCATGTCACCAGGTTGTCAGCTTCCCACCTATAGTCAGACTCATCCCCTTCAGAGATGAGCCCAATGAGGGTGGTGTCGTCTGCAAACTTCAGAAGTTTAACAGACGGATGACTGGAGGTGCAGTTGTTGGTGTACAGGGAGAAGAGCAGAGGGGAAAGGACGCAGCCCTGAGGAGATCCGGTGCTGATGGACCGGGAGTCAGAGACTCGGTTCCCAGCTTAACGCACTGCTTCCTGTCAGACAGGAAGTCTGTGATCCACCTGCAGGTGGAGTCGGGCACGTTCAGCTGGGAGTGCTTGTCCTGAAGCAGGGCGGGGATGATGGTGTTGAAGGCAGAGCTGAAGTCCACAAACAGGATCCTGGCATAGGATGCTGGGGAATCCAGGTGCTGTAGGGTGAAGTGGAGGGCCATGTTAACGGCATCATCCACAGATTTGTTGGCTCTGTAGGCAAACTGCAGTGGGTCCAGGAAAGGGTCTGTGATGGATTTGAGGTGTGCCAGCACAAGACGCTCAAAAGACTTCATTACCACAGAGGTCAGGGCGACGGGTCTGTAGTCATTGAGTCCTGTTGGCCTTGGCTTTTTGGGCACAGGGATGATGGTGGAGGACTTGAGACAGGCTGGCACATGGCATGTCTCCAGGGAGGTGTTAAAGATGTAGGTGAACACCGGAGACAGCTGGTCAGCGCAGTGCTTGAGGGTGGCAGGAGAGACTCCTTTGCGGGCGTTCTGCCTCTTGAAAAGTCTGTTAACTTCACCCTCCTGAATGGAAAGAGTCAGCACTGTAGTAAGGGAGGAGGCCTCATGGGTGGGAAGGGGTAGTTCAGGACTGTCCACTGACTGATATTTAAACATTATATACTTTAATTTGGCTTTACATTAAAATCATACAAACGGCTCTGGCTCTCCCTCTTCCAGCTCCTCAGCTCTCTCAATACTTTGATATGTTTCTCTAACTTTTTTATTTACTGGGGCAAAAAAGGCTGCAATGTCCCTTCCTCGTTTCATGATGACTACTAGAAGAAGAAAAAAGTGTAAGAAACATGTAGAACCGCCCCTGAGTAGGTGTACACAAGCACGTACTTCTCTAGTTTTACCAGCCTTCAAATGTGGCCATCCCTTTCCCGGTTGCAAAAGCATGTTACAAAATCTTAGCCGCTAGCCTACATTATCAAATAATAATGTATTCATTTAGCATATAATTCCACTAAAACAGGTTGCAGGGTTACGAACTCGTTATCTCAAACTGAGGGGCAGCGCTCTTACCACTAGGCCATACTTAACCTAGCTGTCAGTGTGATTAATGTTATCAGAACCAAAAAATAAATGTTATGAATGTAAAGTAGCAAAGAAGTGACGTTGTTTATAATACAACAAGATATATGATAACATATTTTTGACACTTGCACATCGAAACATTTATCACATAACCTTTATTTATCAAATTGATGACCATTGTGAGACTAATGTCTCGAGGACTTGACGTCAGTGGCTGAACCAGACTTTTATATATGGGGTGGCCAAGGGGTGGCCAGGGCTACTTCAGGGGGTCCACAGACCAAGACTGAAAAGCTGCGTAACCTTAGCCTGGCATGTAAGCAGTGTAAATTATTCACGATTGCTTATGAGAAATAGAATTTCAAATTCACTTAAGCCTGAGTTCTTCAGTGTGTCCTAGTATCGTCCACAAGGGTTACTTTAATCAAATTCTACATTTACTATGAATAGACTGTGTCTCTACATCTGAATTGCAACTCATTTCTTTCTTACACACGCTGTACTGTACTCACAAACTGGAGAGACTTTGGTCACTCTGTTTTCATGAATATATAATCTGTGTCTAACCAGGTTAGAGGTTAGGTCCTTTGATGAATCTTTTACATTAAAACATAACTATTAGTGTATACTCACACAAAAAATGCCACAGCCATCAAAACAAGAACACTCATGAATCAACAACCAACATTTTAAAGTGAGGCTTAATCGAAAAAAAAACTTGTGTAGGCTTACATGTGTGGCCTACAAACACAAGCTAAACTTGACATGTGACTGACTGCCTAGTATGCTCTGACCTGGTGCCTGTAGCCTCAGGGAGTCAGCTGCTCTGAGGTCTTGGGGTGGTGCAAGGACTGGGGTCTATTTCCACCTGATCCTGTTTGCTCATCTTTTTGAAGAAGTCTGTTATCTTACACTTTCTTTTAATGTTTGAAGTGAACCCTAAGCAAAAATAACATGTAGGCTTACACATCCAATTACCCACATTTGAGTCCAATCTCAATCCTATCCCCATTATTATCTTCAATCAACTACCAGCCTTTAAGTTACTAGATCATGGCTAGCCCTACTCTGAAATACATATTTCAAACAGGCATTATACAATAGCAAACAGGGTAGCTATCTGACTGCAGTGTTACATTTTGTCATTTAGCAGACGCTCTTATCCAGAGCGACTTACAGTAAGTACAGGGACATTCCCCCCGAGGCAAGTAGGGTGAAATGCCTTGCCCAAGGACACAACGTCATTTTGCAGAGCCGGGGATCGAACCAGCAACCTTCTGATTACTAGCCCGATTCCCTAACGGCTCAGCCACCTGACTCCCCACGTGTTAATCTTTTGTAACGTTAATAGATTGATAAGGAATTTTAGCAGTTAAAGGGTCCGACATGCCAATTACGGGAATGCCCGGAATGTTTGTTTGCCGGGCAGCCTGGTGGTTGGCAAAGGGGCATGGAGGGGGGTTGGGCAGGGGGGTTGGCACATTCGAAGTTAAGACTAGGTTTAGCGTCTGTTCTTTCTGTTACGTCTGGGTTTCACAAGAGACGGTCACTATTGTTTTGTGCGCTAGCTTTCTTTTATTTAGCGTGGGCTAGGGACAAACAGCTGTTTGGCTTACTAGTAGCCTGTGTACCGTGTGGTTAATAAACGTCAATTCGGGAACTTCATCTTATGCCTGGACAATTGTTCCTTTCTGACCTAGTCAGGTCATTACAATAGATTTCTAATGGCTAAATGATACTGTTGTTGATTTAAAAGTGTGCTATATAAATGAAAATGAAAAAAACGAAATTAAATCAACAACACCACAGTACAACAATTGCGCTGTTAGCTACTAAGGTAGTGCTAAGTGCTAAACAAAAACAGAGACATTTCTCTTATCTGAATCTGTTATGGAACCAAATTGCCAATATGCATCTTTTTCTATGGCTCTGCGGCCCAGCAACTCAACTTTCATAACATTTTGTTCAGGAAGCCTCAACCCCAATACTAAACCTTAAAACGTTAACTGTAATATGATGCTCGTCTTCCGTCGCTGGCGCTGTATCCGACGCTGGCCTAGTGATTTGTGACTGACTGGTAAACTGTGGAAATACCCTCTACTGAAAAAATGAGCCGCCAGATGTCAAAAGAAACACTTCTTTTAACAAGATAAATTAAATGTCAATCAGCATTCAATTGCCAGGGATATCGAACGACAATTTGGGGTGGCACCTGGGGTGGCCAGTCCGATATCAGGGGGGTCCAGTGCCACCCCGGCCACCCCTCTGGCTCCGCGACTGCTTAACGTCACTCGATTCCTTCAATCTCTCGATACAGTCGCCATACCATGAACTGACCACCAGATGTCCCTATTGAGAAGATGTATCAAACGCTTCGAAAAAGCGATACTTTTTTGACACAATAGTTTCAAATAGCTCGTTGCTTCGGAAAGCTTTGTTTCCACCATCACTATCTATCAGCCTTCATGCGGTGTTGTCCTGTGAGGGGTTTAGAGCAGAGCGAGAGGTCAGTCCTTTTTCCATCTCCTTACTGAACAAAACTCCTGCAATGTTGCCTCTCTGGTCCTTTGTTCTTCACTCTCCTCCCATGCAGCCTTGGGCTGGCTCCCTTAATGCCTTCCCCTGATCACCTGATGGGCTGCAGGTGTGACCAGTGCCATGTACCAAGTGGCTACAGCACTTGAACAGGCAGATAGACTCCCTCTGTCACCTCCCCCAATCTGGGCCTATGCACCCGCCCCCTGTGCCGGATTGGCTGGTCTGTTTCCCCTGGTTTGCTACAAGACATACAGCATTTGAGTGTCTGTGCATTTGCAATTATTAACAATATGTTTGTGCATTTGGACTAGTTTTAACGTCTATTTCTAACATTTGTTTCTTGTTCATCTATGTTCAAATGCTAGGAGTGGTTGAGGTTAATGAGGTGTATTAGCTTTTCAGGATGGGCTGTGGAGGGGCTGTAGACTACAGCTCTTGGAAGTCCAGTAGAGGTCAGCATAGGTGTGTGTATCTGTATGTACTTCTGTGTTTGTGTGTGTGTGTGTTTGTGTGCCAGCTAAGAGCCTCATAGTATGTAACCCGATTCATTCTTTTAGAGTCAATGTGTCAATTTGACCCTTGGCCCAATTCCCAGCATTCACCTGCAGTGGGACTGTCAGAGTCCCGCCCTCAATTTCCCAGCAGGAAAACACCACCAAAGAGAGGGAGGGAGGGAAAGGGGGAGGAGACAGACAGCGTTAAGAAGAAAGAGTTTACGGTGGAGGGACTGGGAGTGTTATTCACCACTTCCCTGTAGCAGGCCCAGTGAGCAACATACAGTCAGTCGCAAGTGTGTTTCTCAGCGTCTGTCTCTTCGCAGCCTCTCTGAACTCCACCCCACACAGCAGTCTCTGTACACTGGCCCAGAAGAGACATGGAAACCTCGCATGTGGAGCGGCCAGCAACCAAGGAGAGGAGGAGTTAGCTGAGGCAGGAACAGAGCAGCAGCAATCTGTGTAGCAAGATGTATGTGCGGTCGGTTAGTCGCAGATCATAACAGGGAGACCTACAAATTCTTCCTTCAGTGAAGTAGAGAAAGGGGGACAGAGCTAGATAGATAGAGATAGATAGGTCTACAGAAAGAGCCATAGAGGGAGAGAGTTAGAGAGGAGACAGCTTTTCTCTGGAGAGTGACCTTCAGTGGCTCTGACACAATTCTTGGTAAGTCAGGGAAGAGATGGTACAGTTACATGTCTGTTAGTGTTTGTGTGTGCATGTGTGTTGGCATGTGTGCTGCATGTATGTGTGCTTATGTCTTTGTGTATTTAGATTCCCTACTTTGTGCAATGTCTTGAAATGTAGCCTTAGTTAGCACATGGCAGAGTACAGCAGAAGATGTATGAACTGTTGGTGACTTTTGTAAGCCAGTGTTGCTCCTCGACAACCCTTGCTTGCAGCAAGCTGTTGTGTTCATGTTACTAGGGGGTTTGACTATAACAGCAGACAATGCCTCGTGTTCATGCTCACTTACTGAGTGAATCAAGGGGTATGCTTTTCTGGCTGAGCACTTCAAAAGGGTGAAAAGGTGATTCAAGCTGCAACACTTTAAAGTAGTAGTGATAAACAGATTGACCACGTTATAGCTATACCAACAAAACAAACCAGATGTCTTGTCACAAGTTGTTTGATCCAGACCTCAGGTTCAAACTCAAATCTCCGATGTTTGGCTGTGTGTAGCAGGATATGGTTCCATGCTATAAACTTCTGCCTTACCAGGTCTGACAGTGGGTTGGAAAAGTTAAGAGCTGACACAGGAAACCAGAAGTACAGGCACATACTGTGCTCACCACATACACATACATGTCTCTCAGACACACGCACACATACACAAACAAACATGCCAAAAGTATGCATATGTCAGAGGTCCAGTGTTGAAAGAGGGAGGACGTTTTAATGTGGTCTCAGTGTGAAACTGAGAAATAGGGATCACACTCACCTGAGTGACTAATGGTCCTGTTGTTGTTAGCTTGAGCTTGTTAGCCTGCATTTAGCATGGTGACACACCAATGCAGACAAATTATGTTTAACGAATATAGATCATGCAGATAATTTGTAAAAACTGAACTTACATTCTGGATTTATGGTTTATATGGGTTTACAATTTGTAAGTATTTTTTGTAAAGCCAATAACCTGAGTATAACCTGACGTAACCTGAGTTTGTATTATTTAATTGCCTGAGTGTGTAAAGACATCCCTTGTGTCAGCTAAATAGGCCACACAAAGTAGGTCAAGGCTGATGTCTAAGCTCTTTGTACTTCGAGAACACAGGTGAGGAAGTCAAGCCACACACACATATGTATATATACACAAAATTGTCTGGAAACACATTGACCCATGGTCACTTATTAGGGTCGCTCTTAAAATAGAAGCATGAATCGGATGGATCAACCAAAAAGTGAGAAATGTCTTTAATCATTGTCACTCCATGATTCCACTCCATGATTCCATAGATGTAAAATTGTAATGGAAATTGTCCCATGCTTCTACTGGCTTGGTTAATATTTCTCTTTGCTGACTGTGGACATTTATTTTGACATGATGCTGGTACCCAGGCCCTGTGCTGCAGTGTGTGACTATGCGGGAACGGCTTCCTACAACAAAACATTAAAGACAGAGGAAGATTATCCTACTGTAGTACACAACTCTTCAAATTAACTGTGGTTTAGCTTTCATTTTTCAGTACATTACATTTAGTCATTTAGCAGATGCTGTTATCCAGAGCGACTTACAGTAAGTACAGGGACATTCTCCCCAAGGCAAGTAGGGTGAAGTGTCTTGCCCAAGGACACAATGTAATTTTGCACGGCCGGGAATCGAACCATCAACTTTCTGATTAACACCCCAACTCCCTAACCGCTCAGCCATCTGACCCCCACGGGGCTGCACTGGTGGATTTGACTGTGTTTGTACGAGTCCAACTCGATGGGCTGGTTTCAGTGATGATTAATATTTTGTTATTGTACTATACTGATTTTATAGTGAGTTAAGATGTGCCATGGACTACCATTGTCTCAATTGCATTAAGACAAACTATACATTGAGATAATATGATTTTCAGTTTATGGATGTTCCAGTTTAAATGTCAGGAGTGGGACTGGCACTAAGGGGCATATTTCAACCCTCCACCTTCACAAAGGGATCTGGTGCTTACCTTAGTCTAAATATGTAAAGCTTAACATTTTATTGTTTGATGTTAAACTGGATGCATGTTTTGCTAAGTTTAGGCCTGTACGACACCATGTACTGGATATCTGCTTTAAAGGCTCATTGTTTGATATCAGTAGTAGAGTAATTAAAAATGCCAGACTGACAGATGATCTACCTCAAAGGTTTGTATGACTAGTTCTGCATCACATGGGTGGAGTATTTGTTTAAGTGTTATGAGCAGAGCCAAGTCTCTGACTGATCCCAGTAGTGGGAGGAATTTTGTGTTTTGTTGTGTGTGTATATTTTAGGAGTATATTAACAGTAACCTGTCATGCAAAGTGTGTTGAAATCCATGTTGGTCTGTTCCTCTCCAGACTGAAGTTCATGCTGAGAGTATAAACCACAATGGAAAGAGGAAGGACAACCAAACAGACAATGGAGCTGTACTGACTGAACCTCCTGCCTCACAGCAGCAGCAACAGCAGGGAGGCCTGCTAGAACGCATCCAGGAGACCTGGGGGGATCCAAACAAGGTTGTGGAGGAAGATAAAGAGGAGCTGGAGTTTCCTCATGACCTGCTGCCCAACTTAGACTTCGGCAGTGAATTTAACATTTGGGAGACCTCACTCGGGTAGGCCTTGTTTATAGAACATTTACTGGAACCCACACAGACACTCACACATACACTTTCATCCAACTGGCAATAAAAACCCCAAGTGTCTCTAAAACGTACAAATACATGCCTAAGACATGTAAGTGATTTGACTTACATTTCCAGTGTTATCTATGGAGATGAAAATGTCCCCAGCATCTTTTACTGTGTATGTTAATTGTGGTGTACTGAGACATTAATACATGTTTTGTAGTGGAATTCATGTGTTACTAGTCAGCAATATCATGTTTACATTAGTACCTCAACAATGAACACACCTAGATAGCCTAAATTTATTTTCAGGTAGCTCTGATTGTTGTAAAGCCAGCTCTAGAGCCTCTGGTAGAGGCCAGGCAGCAAGTTCAGGCCTACCTTCAGTCTGTTTAAGTTTTCTTTGAAACATGGTTTGTAGTCTCTCCACACTGTGTTTATCTTTGAGAATATCTAGGCTTTGCAGGAATTTATGGAAGGATTGTACTTAGCTTATACAACATCAAGGGCAACAGCAAAAAATGCTTTCAGAAATCATTGTCTGCATTTGTATTGAGCATTAAATTGGTTAAAGTACAGTTTAAGGTCAGTTTTTCAGATAAAGCAGTGACAATTAGTTTACGCTAACGTGGTGTGAAAATGGCAATAAAATGAAGAAGGGGATACAAATATTCTAAATGAGTCCATCACGGATTCAAGGTGAGCTTTTCATTCTGTCAATGTAAGAGTTGGATTGATATTTGAATATTTGATCTTGATGCTCAGAAAATATGGAATGATTCTCATTTAAGTGTAATTCTGGTGTGTGTTTGTATGTGTGTGCGCGTGTGTATTTATGTGTGTGTTTGTGTGCGCTGGCAGTCCCCATAGCTCAAATGAGATAAAGGATGATCAGGTAAACCACCTGCTAACTGGACTCCAGCACCACATGGAAGTAAACAGACCACCACTGGTCTCTGTAGACAAGAGGTATCACATTGCAGCATGTTGTGTGTGGTGTTCAGAGTTTGGATGTGTGTAAAGACACTTTAAAGTAAATTATCTGAATAATGAATCATGGTTTGAAGTGTTGTTTGGGCTGTGGTTGCCACGCTAGTGCTGCCATAATGATGTCACTGCGCTGACCTGCAAGTGTTGCCCCAGTGCTGCCCAATGCTTCCCTAATGGAGTCCTTCTATTAACTGCACTTGGAAACAGGGACAAGAAATACAGGATAAGATACATTTTATCAGCACTTTTTCTAGAGGAAGTGTAAGAAAAACAATGACACTTCAGATGTTGAAATGACAGGAGTAGATCAGATAGTAATGCAGGGAGTGTACTATGGAGCATCAGGCATGAACAGCAGGCAGCAACATGTCAAAGACACATGCTATGGTCTCCTTATGCCTTTTAGGGAGGAGCCAGGCTCATAATCATGCAGGGACAGGCAGATGAGTGTGAGTCTCCCAGGTCGAGTCTGTGCCTCTATCCTAGGGCAGAGGTTGCGTTGTCAAGCAAATGATTGATTATGCATTATGCAAATTCATTTTAAATGACTTTAGGCAGGTTTTGCTTTCTACTTGCGGATGTGCATAAATTATGGCTTAGACAAAATAAAAGTGAATGACTAGCCTATGTTTTCTTTGCGTTGAAAAAATGCATAAAACAGCAGTAATTCTGCAGCAAGTACAATTGCTGAGGTGAAAGATCTGTGGGGAGCGATATAGCGTGGTTCTCCTGCTGCAGAGGGCCAGTGCCTGATTCCACAGTGACTCAGCAGTAGTGCAGAGTAGAGCAGAGCAGTAGTGATGCAGTGATGTAGAGACAGAATTTGGCTGATGCCCTCTAACATCGTCAGATTATGGAGGGCGTGTCCCTGAATGCTAAGTGGCCGCTGTTTCATAATGGATGACAAGTGCAGTGCCTGTGATGCCCGTGCCCATGATGCAATTGATGATTATGTTAGTCAGTTATGCTGTGTGAACTTAATTGGAGTTTGTGCGCAAGGGCAAAACCTTTTTCCAGGTCTATTAGAGATATTACTGTGTATCCCCATTGGATTATCAGTAAATGCGTCAATTCATTAACAAATACCTATAATAACAAAATGCACTGATCTATACTGAAAATAATGTATCTACTTTATATTGTCTTACTGTTAGTTTGCCAGCATTTCAGAAAACCCTTTGAAAGAACCTGAATCTAACTTTTGTGCTGGCATTGGCAGTCAGCCCTGCTCATGTGGCGGTATATGCGATGTAATAGCAATACAAAAATGATCATGTAAGTGAGAGAATGCCCAAAAAACATATTTGTGAATAGTCAACTGAAACACCCCGGCAAGTAAGTCCATTTGGTGATGCCAAGCAAAGCAATGGAAATCAAATCTTTGTACAAAAGTGCTAAACCATAGGCTTCTAAACAAATGGATGGAGCATTGTTTGAATTGTTTGTGGACCTGCCCCCTTTTCAACTTCATACAATTTCCTGTTCTACAGATAATCAAGCCTCTAAAACAGAAACACCGACAGACATATATTCCTGGAATTTTTGTGAAATAACAATGTTTTGCTCGCCCCAAACTTATCAGAGTACAGAAAGGAGGCATGTGTTTGAGATTGTGTCTGGAGGGGGATTGAATGATTGAATTGTATCTCCCTCTTATTGACCAGGGCTCACCATTAGTCCAAGAGTCAATTTGTGCCATTATGGCTGACAAAGTTGTTACCATCACAAAAGCATAGCTCCACTGCCACGAGTGTGTACCTTTACGCATCTAAAAGTGTGTATGAGTTGATCTGCACATGAGTTTGATGAATTTTGCATGCTACTAGAAATCCTTTGTATTGTGGAGTGAACAATTCTTCCTGGCTATGTCAGACTCTCATCCTGTCTGTCACTCTTATTCCCTTCCGACAACTGTCTTACCCACCCTCAACTCCAGGCCTCACCCGCAGATCCCTACTACATTCGGGGAAGGTGCTCCACCCCTGCCCTTCTCCACTCTCCTAGACAAGGAGCTCCAAGAGGCATTTCAGGAATGTGAGGAACAGATGGCCTCACTGGGCAGACTTCCCCTAGCCCACCTTTCCTCTGAACCTCTTGTCCCCATGACCAATCATGCCAGTCCGGCTGAGCATGCCACAGCCACGCCCCTGGCCTTGCCCCGACATAAGGACCAGGAAAACAGAGATAGGTGTAAAATACTGTTTAACAAGGATGATGAGTCATCCCTGCTTCCTCCAATGGTGCTTCAGCCAGGCCTTTATAATGGTAGCCATGGCAATAATAAAACAAACGGAAAGAGTGAGAAGGCAAACAGTGGGAGGGACATCTCTGTGTTTAGTTTCAGGGACTATATTCTGGGTATTGAAGTTGGAGACACGAGAGCAGAAGGAGAGGGTAAAGAGAGTGAAGAAATCCATGAGGAGGAAAGACTGCACAGATATGAGCCTCAGAATGATACAGAAATAAGTGAACAGAAGGACACAAACACACAGAGACAGCCTGAGAAGCCAACTACAGATATAAATCATGAAACACAGAAGTACACATATTCAGCTGAACAGAAGGAGCTAAAGACTGAAAAAAAGGAACAGACTGGTCAAGAAATTTACCCAAATACAATACTGTCAAATACATTGACAGAGGAAAATAATATAAAAGACGTACAAAGTGATTCACAGTCAAAGGCAGAGGTTGATGTCAGTCACACTAAATCAGAAAAACTAACTGAGAAAGACAAAGTGTCTAAGTCAGAGGCAGTAAAGATTAAATCACAGAAACAAAATAACACGCAGGTAGAGAGTAAGACAGAGAGGCAAGGCAGGGATGAAGACTTCAATTCACAGGAACAGCTGATCCTCTGGGGACATCCCAGTAACAGCCCACAAGTCAATGACCCTATTCTAGCCCCAGCAACAGACTCTTCTTCAGTGAAAGGGGAGGGTCGTCTTACTAGCCTCTTGGGCTCTCCTGTCCCCAGCCCAGAACTTCACTTGGGATCCGTGCCCCAACAGTCAGATGACCCTTGGAGTTTGACCCAAGGGCCTGAATCCCTACACCAGAGCAGTCATGTTAAAAATACACTGGTATCTGTCCAAAGCACAGTAATCAATGTGCTCAATCCAAATGTTGCTTCGGGCAGTGATAAGGGATCAAGTGTAGGAACACAGCAAATCACACCCCCTACATGCAGTTATGTAAACACATATCACAACCCAGTCTGGGCAGGAGAAGAGGAGAAGAGTGCCCTTGAAAAAACTTCAGCAGTAGCTGCTGCCTCCGCGTTGCTACTGACAACACCCGCAATGCCAGAAATGATGGAATGCGAGGGAGAGGGGAAAGACGAGCAAATCGACTCATTGGGGAGAGCTGCTCCAGGAATGGCAGCAGAGAACAACTCAGCATTAGAAGATACAGGTTTGTGGGGATTAAGCGATTGTGTCAGTTGCTCTGCAGGAGAGGTAAAGGAGACCCCCCCCCCGGCCAACCTCCCCCAGGCCAAACCTGCATTAATCGGCACAGAGATAATACGCTTACCTGTGTTCTCAGTTTCAGCCCAGGAGTTACAAGCTGCGACTGAGCAGAGCTACAGAATAGACATGCCTCACAACTCACTGGGCAGAAAACAGAACGAGAGACTTGGGGAGCTCACCGCTATCTCCCCAACTACTGATGCTCTCTCTCCAGCCGGAGACATAGACAAGGAGAGGGAATCACCCCAGGTAGCAGAAAATGTCATTGCTTCTCCCCCTCGACTACCCAGTAGATCTGATTGCCAGGAAAACAAAGCTACTGGATTGGAGAGAGGGGGACAGGGAGGAGGAGGCAGAGGAGCGTCATCCCCAGCAGAGACATGTCTGCCCCCGGATGCTGCCGAGTCACAAGTGAATTTGCAGTGCTGGAGTAAGCTCATCTCTAGCGCCAGTACCTCTATTCAGGTGGTCTGTCTGCCTCAGTCCATCCTGGACACAGACAGGGTCCCAGCTTCCTCTGGACATGACTCCATCAGTACCTGTACAGAGGGAGACACAACAGAGCTGGATACTTTAAAACAGAGCCTGAGTTCAGAGAAAAAAATAGGAAAAGGAAATGGACCTGGACAAGCATCCATCAGGACTACAGAGATGAAGCAGGGCCCCACTGGAATGTGTCTGCCTTCTGTTCCTTCACAAACTCTGGGATCTACAGTCCAGAACATAACTGCCGTGGGAAGCTCCAGTGCCCAGGTGTATCAGTTCCAGCCCACTGGCAACACAGAGGACAGGCTTGCGGAAACTGAGGCTAGTCTGCTCAGTTTGGCTCACCCTAGGGACAGCAGCAGCAGTGTGGAGCTCACCATGGCTACAGTTGGAATATTTAAACTGGCCTCCCGGGACAGCAGACAAGTACATTGGACAGAATCCATCAAATATGACGATTCTTCTTCCAAGGGCTTTATTATTCCTTCACCAGTGCCAGCTGGGATGAACAAGGCATCCCTACCTCCATTAACTGTACATGAGAGCCTCCGGCATCCTGTGACTGAAGCTAGTTTTACAGTCCAAGAGACGCTTAGTTTCAAGAAGCTTGATAACCCTCCACAGACTGCCTTGGCTGGGGAGCAAGCAGCAGTAGCTAGTCTCCCAGACCCCCAGCAGGCCAAAACAGAAGCTGCAGGAGATGAGGATCATGAGAAACTACATGGAGGTCAGTCTGCCATTGATCACAACACCATGCAGAGAATGGTCAATACAGAGAATGTGACACCAGTAAATGTCACAGAAAATGCTTTAGATGAAACAATTGAAAAAGCCCAGCTGAAAAGTCATAGAGGTGGAGTCAGTACTACGAGCAGTAACATAATGCTCAAAGCTCAAGGTGAAGGAGCTGACATTCCAGAGAAGGGAGACCTAGATGTTGAAAAGGACTCAGAAGGTGTCTGTAAAAGCATTCAGATGGCTGGAGGAAGAAAAGTGGATGAAGGAGGAGAAATGGATGGTATACATAAAGTGGATAGAGAACGGGAAGAGACTAAAGTCTGTGTGTCAGATGGGTCAGATCCTTTACAGATTCCCGGTGGAGATCTTAAAGAATCAGAGGACCCTGACAGACTTCAGGAGACACCTTCAACCAATAACTTGTCTGTTGATCCAGAATCTAAAATGGTTCATTTTCAAGAGATTCCCTCTTCTGCAGCATCTCCAAACCAGCTCATTACTACTGAGTCTGACAGAGTGTCTCAGCATGCATTGCAGAAGGGGCCCATCTCTGACCAGCAACAGTCAAGTCCTGAAAAATTATTGACCATGACCTCCTTGCAAATCTCCCTGCAGACAAAGCTGGATCAGCCCTCTAACCAATTAAATCAATCCATTATTCATGACAGGCCTATCACAGAGACAATGGAGGGCAAGGAGGAATCTCTTGTTCCTGCTGATGGTCCTGTTGTATCTCAGGCTGCTGTTCAAGAGATTCCAACCCTTGACAATGAATCTACTCTGTGCCTGAGGCTTCCGGGACCCATGTTGAGTCATTGGGAATTCATCAATGACCATGACGTCTCACTTCCTGGACAGAATAGTCATCATGACAGCCATGACACCATCCCACGCTCTGAAGAAGTCAGAGCTGAAGGGAGTGGGCAAATGACACAAGCATCAACAGCTTCAACAAAAGAATCAATATCAACACAGCCTCTGGAGGATAGTGATGTGAGAACCAAACAGGATGTGAATGATAGGACAGTGAGGGATGAAAAGGTCCTAGAAGAAGAGATGAAGGAAGACAGAGAAAAAACACTGGAACCCTTATCTAAATTGTCTCTTGGTTCTGTTATACATATGGATATCCCCTCAGAGTACAACATCACAGCTCCACAGAGTGGGAGAGAACTCCATGATATCTTGTACCAGTCCCATGATACAGCACTGCTAATGTCTGATTCTGATAATGACATTCAGCCATCTAACATTGGACCAGAGGCCACAAATGTCCAACCTTGTAGGAGTGAGGTGTCCATTAAAGATGAGGTCATCAATGTAAGCCTGCCTCTGACGTTGGAGCTGCCCCTTGGCCGGGCTCTTGGTGAAAACACAGAGGATGAACAAGGAGAACTGCAGGAAGAAAAACGTAAAGAAGACATTAAAAACATCACACTCTATGAGATGGGAAAAAAGGGTAGTGAGGAAGGCCACAGGACAATACAAATAAATCAAGCCTGTACTCAACTACATAATGGAGCTGAGAAGGAGGCTGGGGAGGAAACAGAGCTACACTCAAAGAAGAAAAAGAAACAAAAGCGGAAACAAAGACAGAAGGATGTACAAACAGTGGCCATACAGAAGGATGACACAAGCGGAGGGAAAAATGTAGAAGATGAGTGTTTGTCCGCATCTGCTCCTGCATCAGGTTCCACACAGGTTGCTCAGCAACAGCAACAGAAACATGGACAGGAACAGCATCAGCTGGGATTCAGAGACTCCTCAGATGACAACAAAAACCTGTTACCAGCGGTAACTCAAGTGGCTGAGAGGCCTGACGGGAGTTTGAGTCAGTCAGGAGACATGGATGACAGAGATGACGACAGCTGTATCATGGATGGAGAGAGAGGTCCAGGAGGAGAGAAGGGGCATAAAAAGTTGGAGGTGGAGTTACCAATTACATCATGTGATCAAAGTATTAGCATGTCTTCATATACCCACTGTGATGGAAACAGCTGTGCAGATATGAAGAGAGTCACCTCAGTTAGAGAGACAGAGACAAAGACAGACTGTCCTGAAAGTGATAAAATACAGAGGTCTGATGAGAATCATAGCGTAGGGCCAAGATTGGTCGAACTGGATTTAATGAGTAAAAAACCTCAGACACAAAATACCCTGATAGCATTGGAGGTTAGAAAGGTGGAGGAGTGGACCGAAGCTCTCAGAACAGGGGTAGCATCAGCTTGTCAAGGTCAAAATGGAGAAAGCGAGACCCCAGCCAATAACACAAAAGCTCCTATTGTACCTTTATCACACACACAGGAAAGCACAGCACTGAAATGTCCTGTTCTAGTCAGCTTGGATGACCATATGTCTAGCATCGAGGCCTCACCCAGGCCAGACCAGATCCAGGAATTTCCTGTAAAAATAACCAGCAATGCCATTACTCCAATGAATCTGTCTCTGGTAAACAAAGAGCCTATGGCAGAGGAGACCTGTTCTGATGTGGTTTTGGGATCCAGTCGTGGAATCCAGCAGAGAGGTCAGGATGTAGTGTGTGACACTCCTGTGCTTCAAAGCAACAAGAAAGAAACAGACACACAAAGCCTCACAGCAACAGGAACCCTTAAAAAAAGCCCTTATTCAGAGGCAGACAACAGAAAAAAGGAAAAAAAGGAGAATGAGACCAAAGAGGACAAAGAGCAAAAGGAGGAACAAGGGCTAGCTCAGAATGTGGAAGTCGGAGAGCCAACAGGGCCAATCTCTGTAAATGCAGGACCTATCCCAATACTTTGCCCTGCTCCTGCCCCAGCACAGGCTGAGAAAGACACTGACTGGCTAGTAAAAGCCCTCCGTGATGCAGTTGCCCACTCTCAGACTGAACATCAGAACAGAGAAAAGACTGATAAGATCATGCCAACCAGGTACCCTGCACCATCACATAATTTGTGTTAATGGTCCTTATTAGGACTTAATCATTTGTTTTCTATCATGTCGCAGTAATAAAAATATTTATTTAATGTTATTTATCGTTTTCACAAAACAAATTACAACTTGATAACATATTAGGCCTGGAAGCAAACTGTGAAATCATGTAAAAGGCCTGAGAATGACCTGTGACAGGCCAATGGTTACGGAAAAGGTCAGAATTGAGCATGACAGAGCAGAAGACAAGGGGCATGTGTAACGGGTGTGAACCTGTGAAACTCACTCCTCAGGTATGTAACAGGCCACCCGCGTCAACGAATAGCTAGCTTTTCTTTGGCGTAGCTTGTAGTGGTCGCGCTTGGCAAGTCAGAGGTCGTGCGTTCGAGCCCAGCGAGTGGCGAACGACACCTTGTTGTGACGGAGCGTGGCTACATCTGTTACATACCGTCACACATGCCATTTTAAAAGGCCATACATCGTGAGGGGCATTAACATTATCTACACACATGTGCAAACTACACAGACACACAAACGTGTGCACACAAACACACACACACACAGTGTCTCACAGTGAATGTCTCATGTTGTCACAGAGAATTGAGAGCCTGACTTTGTAGTGACTGGTCTTTGGGTCAGATGACACTGGTTGAATTAGAAGAAAGGTCAATGGGAGAACTACAGACTATTATATCCACAGGATGACATCACTGTGACATCAACTCTGACCAAGAATGAGCCTTGTTGTTATTCAGAAATCCCAGCTGTTCACAATAGAAACAACAAAAACAGCAATACTTCACACTCACACGCATGCATTCTTTCATTCGGTAGATGTGTGTCATCTGTAACGGAATAACAAGGTTTTCTTTCCACCTTCCACAGAGCACTCCAGTTTCTGGAGTCTCCCCAGGCTGAGTACCAGACCCCCACAGAGGAAATTACTACTCCTCTTGGCCAGCAGGACAACATAGCAGAGAGCCCAGCAGAGAGTACATCAAAAGTTCCTACAGTAGACAAGTCAGGGGAAAGTGGGTGAGTTCAGTTAATTAGTTAATAGTCAAGATATAAAGGAGAAGAAGATCCTGTAAGGCAAGGGAAGTTTTTTTGTATAGCACATTTTGAACAAGGCAATACAAAGTGCTTTACATAAAACATAAAAGGTATCAAGACAACATTTAAAAGCAACATTAAAAATATAGCTAAATGCTATTAAAAAGAGTAATAATACTAGAATAATAGTGATAGAATTATATAGATATAATAGAATAATAATAAATAATAGAATGAGATGAGTAGGGAGTCAGGTGGCTGAGCGGTGAGGGAGTCGGGCTGGTAATCCGAAGGTTGCCAGTTCAATTCCCGGTCATGCCAACTGACGTTGTGTCCTTGGGCAAGGCACTTCACCCTACTTGCCTCAGGGGGAATGTCCCTGTACTTACTGTAAGTCGCTCTGGATAAGAGCATCTGCTAAATGACTAAATGTAAATGTAGATGAAACAGGAGAGTTAAAGTTACAATACAGTATAAGATACTAAACAAAAGCCTCAAAAGGTGATTCAATAAAAGCCAGTATCAAACAACACTCAGCATAGACCCCAATATACATGGAATTTAATTTAGAATTCCAGTGATGGGGGGGCACCTTGGTAGTTCAACGGATAAGTGTGTGTAGCATGTAGGCCTTACCACAGTGGCCTGTGTTTTTATCCGGTGTTGGCCTTTTGCTGCATGTCTTCCCCTCTCTCTCTCTCCCTGCTTTTCTTGTCACATTTCACTACAACGATCCAATAAAGCCTTAGAAATTATGCATTAAACATTTGGAGAATCACAGTGATGGTGAACATTTACTGTACCTAAGTCCAAGGCAGATACAACAATTAGATTACATCTGAAAATACACTGAGAAGGTTAGGATTAAACTGTTTCAAGATTAACTGATGGTACATCGCACTTTTCAGTTGTTTGAAGTTCAAAGTTGCAGAAAGAACAGATTAAGTCTGTGTAGATGTATTGGCTGATATCATAGCAATGAAGCTTCTGGTAAACCTCCTGAGGTACATTATACACACACTTCAAACATGTGGAGCACTGTGACCTCTAAGTGTGAGAATCTATTTGGTACATGTATAAACATACAGAATGAAAAATAAACACTTGGATCAAGTTAACTTTCTTGCTTTTCAGGTTTTTGTGCAATCTTACTTCTATAGCTTTTACTTTTCTTGACCTTTTCTCTCACTTTCTCTCTATTTATTGCTCTCTTTCTCTGTCTGTTGTCTGGTTGTGTGCCTCTGGAGCCATCCCACATGCCACTGCATCACTTGCTGCCTGTCAGTCACAACACTTGTCCTATTACTGCTGTGGTAACAACAGGGCGAGATACAGTAACACACACAAATACTTCCCTTACAGATAGATTCCCTTTAAGTGCCAAGTGTTTATGTGTATACGAAAGGTAATGTGTGTCAACAAAGAGTTACTGCATGAATGTGTCTATACCCATGCGTGTGTATATATCTAAATGTGTATATATGCATATGTATATGTGCATATGTATATGTGCATATGTATATATGCGTATATGTATTGTGTGTGTATGTGTGTCTGTATGTCTCCGCCCCTGGGAGGCTGTCCTGGCTGTCAGCCTCATTTTGGCTCATTTGGGCCATGAGCTGTGCAGTGGGAGGAATTTGGGCTGGCGCTCAGGCACACTGAAGTCACCCACAAAGGCCAGACTGACTGGAACAAAAGCCAGAGTTCAGAGAAACACTTGAGCATGTGCCGGTGCCTGTATGTGTATGGTGGAGTGAGAGAGAGAGAAAAAACGATAGAGACAGGGAAGGAGAGACCAAGAGAGAAAGAGAAAAGGAGCGGTTGGGACCAAATCATCTGTGGTATTTGAAGAGCAGCACAGTGAATAACTTAACTTAATGTCCACCTCTCTGGCTCTCTGACTGACTGACTCCTCGGCAGTGAGTGGAACATATCTGCTATTGCTCCTGTAGCTTGTTGTTCTTCCACAAGTCCTGAGGATTCTGCCATGAGGCCGAAGCAGATGGTTTAGAAGGTAACTACTGCTAATTACATTCTGCCGACACTGACCTCACCAGATGGGTGGAGAGATGAAGGGAGGGAAAGAGAAGGAGGGAGGAAGGGAATTAGAGGGAGAGAAAGAGCAGAATGGAACACGATTTTGGAAACACAAGTCAAGGCATGTTCTTTTCCGCCGCTGGTCTAGAGAGCTCCTCGCTCACTATGTGCCTTATCAGACACTTGACTATTTCAAAACTGTTTCTGTTTTTTCTGCTTCTTAGGAAGAATTTGTGACACTCAGGCAAACGTAAGATGTTGCTGGTGTTTAGGATTGATTGCATTAGTGTGTGTGTGTGTTTCTCTTTCTCTCTGTGTTTGTGTGTATTTTCCTCCATATTTTGACGAGCAGTCTTTGACGCTAATGTAAGCATGCTCTTACTGTAACACTTCAGTCAGCAGGATGGTCAGAGTGCATCTGTGTGTGTGTGAACAGCAGTGTGCAGGGCACAGGAGTCATAATATATAGCTGTTAAAATGCCACTATCCCCACTTTCTTCAGCTGGCTTTATTTAGTGATGTCTGTCAGTCTTAACACTCTGTCTGGCCCTCTCTCTTCTGCTTCCAGCTGCTTCCAAGATTGACATTGACATGATTTGTGTGTATGTGTGTGTCAGCTGCGCTCAAGATGTTTTATTTACAAATCTGCACGCCAGCCTACAGTGACCACCTTCTGAGCCTGACAGTGCTGTTTTCATAGTGTTTATCTAAGCCTCTTCTAGCGAGTAGCCTAGATGTGAGGGCAGACTAGAACACAATTTGAGAGCTCCAGCTGAGAAACAGAATCAGACCAAATTACATCATCTTCACTGAAAAGATAGAAAGACCCATGGACTGTGAATACAACTGACTGTTATAAATAGAACCTTATTTTTGGCAGTGTCTGTGTGACATCCCACAACTTTTCTCTGGGTTAGGTCTCCTTGCGTTTATAAGCAGCAATCAGAGTGTTATCATCACCACTGGCTGGTCTCCTGGACACGTGACGTGACTTATTTTTCAAAGAATGTCAAGTTGACCTAACACTCGTAGACTTAACACTTTTGGGGACAAGAGGAGTATAGATCTCCAAGGAAAGGCTATGGAATCATGTGCCAAAAAAACGAAGTTACATTTTTTGTTTAAGACACCAGCAAAAGGAGGCAGAATACAGAAATCTACTCTGTTGAGCTAACAGACACTGCTGGCAGGCAGGAAGGCAGGCACACAGGCAAAGAGACAGACAGACAGCAGGCAGGAATGCAGGCAAACAGACAGACAGAAATCTACTCTTGAGCTAACAGAGACTGCTGGCAGACAGACAGCAGACAGGCAGGCAGGTCTTTGCTCTGTACAAGACACTGTGCCACCTTGTGTGCCATGTGGTAGCCTACTGTATGTCTTCCAGTGTGTCCGGTGTGTAGTTGCCGTAAGGCCATTGTGCAGCTCTGTGGTGGAGAGTGGTTTATTTTTAGAGCCTTACAGGCAGGCCCCAGTGATGAACAGCTGCAAGGGTGTCCTCCAAATTGCTAGTCAGTTTAGAGCCTTATGGCCTCTGATAAGAATGGCCTCTTTATAACAGAGCCCCTACAGGATAGTTATGTCAAACAGACTCTTCCCAGGAGGATCAAGCCCAACCCACTCAGCTAGGAGCACAACTTGCATGGGATTTTAAGAGGGGGTGAGGGGGTAGCTATCCCCTCACGCCCATAGCCTTAGGGAGTACAGTCATGGCCAAAAGTATTGGCAGTGACATACATTTCGCGTTGTGACACAATCGCTTCCGATTGTGTTGTGTTTACATTGTTACTCAATTATTGTGCAGAGTGATCAGATGGATTTTAAATAAAAGCGTCATTGGCCTCCCAAAAATGAAATTTATCACAAAAAACACATTTGACAGTTTTTGGGCCCTGGCATAAAATGGCTGCTAACATAATTTCACTAAGTCATATCACCAGCACATGGGAAAGTGTGAACTAGTTCTAGTTACGTGAAATCACTCTATCATTCTGATAGTATTTTAAGAGCAGATTGATTGCTGTAAAATAGGCAACTTAGCATATATAGAATTTTTTTGCCAATGACAGCTTTTAAAACCTATGAAATGTGTATTATCGTTTTCCAGTATTCCATAGAAACCTGTGAAAAAAGAATCCACAAATACTGAACCTGCAAACTTTGCAAAACACAAAATGTGTTTAGCAAATGCAAATGCAAATGCTTTTGGCCAGTTAGGCATCCCAGTGAGGCTAGTTGGTCAAAGCTTTAAGGAGGTGCATGAGGTTCAGCTGAGCTGCAGGTCTTGTTTCCACCCATGATGTGGGTGGAGTGTACAGGTACGCTGTCTGCTGTCATCCTGAGAGATACCAGAACTAGAACTGGAGATAATGGGTTACTAAGGATCTAAAGTACTCAAATGAATTAGTTTAGGCTTTTGTGTATTTCCTATGTTCCTCTCTCCCCTCCTCTCCTGTCTTTCCATCTTGACTCCTCTCCTCTCTTCTAATTTCTTCCTCTTCCACAGGTGCTTCTTGACAGAACAAGTGGCTGACCCTGCTCTTTCTCCTAATTCTACTCCTCCCTCTCCGGCTACCTCTGCCTCCACTCCTGGTGGACACAGCTTCCCACCTGCCCTCCCTCCCTACCTCCTTCAAGACACCACAGAGTTCCCCACTCCTCCCCCCACGCCCCCAGAGAGGCCTGCTCCTGCATCCTCTCAGACCTCTTCAGACCCTGCCTCAGCCCCAGACACTTCTCCAGCTCCTGTCTCAGCACCAGCCCCAGCCCCAGCATCTTCCTCAGGTCCAGACCCTGCCTCAGCCCCGGACTCTTCTCCAGCTCCTGTCTCAGCCCCAGCCCCAGCCCCAGCATCTTCCTCAGGTCCAGACCCTGCCTTAGCCCCGGACCCTTGCTCAGCCCCAACCCCAGGCCTTGCTTCAGTCTTGCATCCTGCCTCAGCCCCGGATTCTTCCTCCCCAACTCCTCCAGTTCCAGCCTCTGGCAATCAGGAGAAGGAACCCTTTTTCACTTCCTGTCCTCCCATAAACAGGTATGGTCCCCTCTGTCAATCCTCCAGATATTTCATGTTTTTTTATTATGGTCTTGAGTCCTTTGTAGATTTAATTCCAACTAACTACTTACCTTTTTCCCTGCTTGTGTGGTTCCACTAAAAAGATGTACAGACTATATTGTTTTAATTAACACTGATGGTCAGACCGATTATCTTATAAGTCTGCCTTGCTGTTGTTATAAGACTACAGATCTGATTGGTCCACTTAGCTTAGCCTACTTGACGAAAAGCAGGAATGCCCTCATCTGCCGGAAGCTGGGCTTAACCATGATTGGAGATGGTCGTCTAATATGTGCCATCTGTTGTGCCATCAACCCCATGTTGGTAGTAAGGCTTTATCTGGTAGACCAGGCATGGACAGCTCGCTGAACTAGAGGTCCGGTCTAACATCCCATTTTTGTACTTTGGTCAACCTAATTACAAACATGCCATAACATACTGTATTGATGAGATACTGTACAGAATAATCTTTTTGCTTATCATTGATGAGAAATACTTTGCCATAAAGGGATTTGCTGTGTTTAGCCAGTGCTTGCGCATAAGCCTGTCTAATGGCTTTGTTGTATGGAGTTATAACAATGCCCTCAACATTATCATAGACAACATCCATCACAGTCTCACAGATGCAATTTGAGGGTTAGAAGTCATAACTACATTTATTCCTATAGAAAACATATATTTCAGGTGTGGTACATAAGCCCTATTGTCTTCTGGACAATTTGATTTAGGGCCTCTGATTCCATTGTTGAGTGTATTTTCTCATCCCACATGTGTTTTCCATTATATAATTTTTCTATCTGGTATTATTATCTAGTATATATATATATTAATCTATTACTACATATAAAACGTGACTAACTGTGGACTTAGTTTCATACAAGGGTAGTGACTCAGCCTCTTTTTAATTTTTTTGTCAGTTCAGTTGTAATACAATTTTAGAACAGAAGAGGGAGTCAATGTTTCTAATTATTCACAGCAAGTCTGTGTCTGCACCATACTGTCTGAACACTCAGGTTAACACAACAGTCAGGTGGTGCATACACAAACAGGCTATATCCTTTATTCATATTGGCAAGTAGCATTTAACCAAGAAAGGGCATTATCCTGTTACAAAATAAATATATAGAATATAACTTGCTCAATTTAATGGGATATGACAGGCAGGAATAATTCACTATGCATGAGCTTTACCCTGCATACAAAAGATGAGTGAAAGAAATAGTAAAGTGGAGCAGCTATAACTATTATTTATGATGCACTTTAAATACCAGCAGAGGCAGACCAGAGAGAGCAACAGAGAAGTCGACAGTCTACATGTTGTTGTACTGTACAGTTTGCACAGTCAGCCTGAGGATTGAAGTACAGGTTTTGGGATAAGTGCTGGAAAGATAGATAAATAGATAAACATACAAAAACACAGCCTGTAAAAGGACTGTAAAAATGTATGAAGAGTTCATGTTATTCAGGCATAAAAGTATAAATACAATCTTATTAAATTTCAGAATCAGATTTAGTTCAATGCAATAAAATATAGCTAGCCAGAATGCTAAATATTTTAAGGGGTGGTTAACTTTAAATCTAAACAACAGCTGCGTATCATATTTCACATGTGACATGGTAATTACAGTGTGAGTTCATATGAATGCCAGAGGGCTTTGCTGTCATGATATGACAGATTTTGAATGGAAGTGCTGACCAAATGATAACTACTACCATTCTTAATGAGATGGATCACAACCCCACACAGCTGATGTTCATATAAATATACAAAGCTCTTCTCAGCCTATCCACCCTGGTTGAATGTACTGGGCATTTGAACCTCCACCAATTTATGAACTTGGAATATGGTGACCTAGATTGAACATACCAAGCTTATAAATCTTTCAGAAAAAGCCTGACATATTCCTGACTCGCTTGAATTTTTTATTTCTCAATTTCCTCAGTCTGAGGCTGAGGGCTAACACATACTCACCTTCACTTTTGAACTTTAGATTCTTTCATCCAAAGAGTTTTCATCTGTGCGCTACACACATTTTCTTTGTTGACCCTTGAACCTAATGATAATGGAGCGGCATGTTAGTGACCTGAGAATCAATGTTTCTCCTGTGAACTGAGAGGTCTGAGAGGGTGAGGAGTAGAGTATGCAGCACTGGTCTCCTATGGCCATGAGTCCTATCAGCACTGGATGTCCGCGGTGCTTTCTGTTGATGGCCCATATGTTATTTATTTTTTTAATTTGGGGGGGGGGGGGGGGGGGGGGGGGTGGGGGCGACTATGTAGAGACAGAAATGACATGCTGTCGTGTAAATAAGATAAATAACATAAGGCCATTTAGTTTGTTTAATAAAAGAACAAGCTATAGACCTGTTTTATAGGAAAGGTAACCTTAAATTACTTATTTTGTGATCGGGCGCTATATATATTTTAAAAAAAGGGGGGGCGGGGCGCCCCTCTAATATAATGGTAGGGGAAACACTGCAGTGTGTGTGTGTGTGTGTGTTTATATGTACACAGTGTGTGCGTGTCTCTGTGTGTGTGTTTGTGCATGAAACATTTTATGCCTACTATTTTTTTCAGAACTGGGAATCTAGTAATCTCTGTAGTAACACTGACTTGACTACACCAGTCTACAATCACTTCAGCCAGTAAGGGCCAAATCTGCCATTGTGTAGACAGACTGAGCCCCATGTTCTTCAATCCCATGACTGTACAATATATTGATCTCATATTTCAGATGGCATGATAGGCTCAGTACCAGCAACCTTCAATGGACATTGGTTTAACCTGTTTAAGATCCTAAGATTCTACCCTAGGGTCATTAGCAACCTAATTTCTGCATATCTGTTTTATTTTCTATATTCTTCACTCTCTCTCAATCTCTTACTCTCTTTATCTCAATTCAGCAAACACAAGCATCTGCGCACATACAGTATATACAGTAGGCACAAAACCAGTCACCATTCAGACCAGTATTTATCAGTGAAGTGTCTTGGTGAATGAGAATTCCAATGAATGTGATCATTAGACCTTCCTGGTAGGTAGTCAGCAGAATGACTGTTCTCATATGGCGATGGACTGGGAAGGCATCTGCATCAACGCATTCACAACCCTTTTGGAAACTTTGTAAATATGACGTGCCACCAGACACACAGTGCATAGCACACCCCTTTTCTCTCAAATGCAGAGAGCAGGTTTCTCAAATCGTTTTTTTGTCATTTGTTTTTGTGTCTGTTAAAGCTCTTTCGAGTGTGCTATAGGAATGGTGGGGGATTGGGTAAAAGGGGGGTGGGGTGGGGGTGGGGAACAAATGCACATGCTCACACACACTTTCTCAGGGTCTATTGTTTACCTCTTGCATCACTCTGGTTGGCCATGCTGGCTGCTGGAAGCTTCCATTGTGTGAAATGAGACTGGATCTGACACGCTCCCTGTGCCACTCACCAGGCTAGGAGAGAGAGAGATCCTGACAGGAGAAGGAAATGAAAAGAAAGGGAGAATGAGATGACAGGGGAGAGTCTCAATGGAAGGTTGGAAGAAAGAATGCGAAAGAAATGAAGAGAGTGACAGAGAGAGAGCTTTTGTTAATCTGTTGTATTTGCTGTATGCTATTGTTTGGCTTTCCTGCACTGATGGTAAAAAGCTGCTGGTCTTTTTACGGGCTACTGGTCTCTGGGGAGAGTGGTGGATTGAGGGGGAGGAGGCAGAGAGTCGCAACACAGCTCAGCTCCACCATCTACCGAACAGAGGGGAAGAAGAAGACACCTCAATGACGGAACGAGAGGGAGCGGATAACAATTTCCTTTATACCCTTTTGTTTTGATAGTATTTTCTCCATTCATAATCAATTTGAAGAGAATGGTATCTCTTGTTATTTTGCTGCATCATTCTACCTTGACTGCTGCTGTTCTCTCATAGACCACCATCATTGCTCTGTGATGGAAATGCACAGAGGGATAGATAAACGAAGAGGGTAGCAGTGAGACAGAGAAGGAGAGGATCAGAATCATGGAGAATCAGAGGATAACTGAGGAAGACTGATATTGTGCTGACTGAGGACATTCAGATCGCTACTGGCATCAGAAGGAAGAGCTCCACATTTGCACTGCTGCTGTGCAACACACACCACGGAGCATAACCATTGTGTTTCACACAAACGCACATACCAGGCAACGGCAGCCTTACGACGGGAAGAGAGGAGTTCCAGAGTCCAACAGAGAGAGTAGAAGGAGGAGGGTGGATGTGGAGGGGGCTGAGGAGCAGGAACAGACCAGGGGGGAGGGAGAGGAGGAGGTAGAGGACCATAGCCGAGGATGGGAGCCACTGAGTCCATGGAGAACGGAGCCCCCCATCCCTCTCAGGAGCACACAGAGACCATGTAAGTTCTACAGCAGGTTGACTGACTGCCGTTCTAGCTGTGTGACTGGCTACCTGAATTTTGAACTGGCTTCCTGCCTGGACAGGACTGTGCTGTGCTGAACTGGAGCTCTGGGTAGATGAAAGCCGCCATGGCTGCTGCCTTTGTTGTTGTGTTGGCTGTGAGGAGCTCCCTATACAGGCCACCTAGTCATGCTGCAAAATGCTCATGAGCTTTTTCAAATCCCTTTGTGCACCATAGATAACTGAGAATGTGTGTAAACATGTGCCTTGATTGGTCACAGCAGGGATGAAATGAAATATAGAGAGACATGTAATGTGTCTTTGCTCATTGAAAGGATCAATGAGTAGCATGTCTAATGGAACATACAACACATTGCACAGTATGTGTGTGTCAGACTATTCAGATCAATGCGACAGGAAAATACTACCCAGCAGTCTTCAAGGCAAACAGGCAGGGGGTAGCAGCCCCGGGCTCCAGAAATGGGCTGCTGTGATCAGATCCCAGTGTTTTCTTTCATGGGGCAAGGGAGGAGGGCACCTCTGCAGTGATGGGATCATGAGAGGGAGCTGGTGACAAGGCTGAAATGTAATGTTGTGGAGGGAGACACTGGGAGGACAGGTGGGACGGTGAGCTGAAGGGAGAGAGAATGTTTTACTTCCTGTGTTTTATTAATATCCCAAATACTTAGGGAAAGGAAGAGTGTGACAGTGTACCCAGGGCAAGTGACTAAGAGAGGGGGTCTGTGTGCTTGTGTACGTGTGTGTGTGTATGTGTGTGTTCACCACCAGAGAGCTGTGTGGTTATCCGTAAGTAATGTGGCCTTTAGGATGTTCAAGGTTTTGGTTACATAACTGTTTTCAGTGCACTGACGCAAGTTAGGCTCACCTGGAAGCTGTCTGTAGCGCTTTACGTTCAAGCACAGAACTCAGAACTGTCAAGAGAGTTGATAAAGTGCTTTTCCATAGTGAAGTAAGGGACTTGCACTGGTTTTTAGTTGGGAAAAATAATGATAGAGTCCAGAAGTCTGTTTGTCTCTCTCTGGTTTATGGCCTGATCTCTCTGCTTACAGTAGATGCTGGTGTTGATGTGAACTTCAAGCTTGTTGATGTCTCAAATTCAGAGCCTTTCTTTTTCATCTAGGCTGACGGACCAGTCTGAGATTAGACTGGTCCTTGTTGGACTTAAAATGATCTAGTCTGAGGGTCTTTCTTCAGATAATGCCATCTCACCTGTCTATCTTCTTATTGTTCTCAGGGATTAGGGATTACAATAAATTTCAAATTTCAAATTAGTGAAAAATAAGAGGTGATTGGAAAAGGGTGAGCGCTGTTCAGGAAAATAAGACCACATGTATAAGCAGATCGAAGTCTCTCTTGTCTTTTCAAGTAGTCTTCAAGTAGTAAACATGGTTTTTGTATCATGGCATATGGACTTATGTACACATAGGCTACCATAATTAAAACGTATGTTGGTATGTATCATCATCATTGTTTTCCTGTTGGGTCGGTTTTACAGGAACGTCTGGTTCAGCAACAACACAGGCTAAGCTTGACAGTTAGCTTTTCCCGGACCAGGTCAGTTTCTCAGCATATCTTGCCAGGGAATAGGTCTCCAGTGACCATGATACAATGATGATCATAACCATGATACAATGACAGAATATTTGTGTGTATGTGAGTGTTGTGAAAGGAAAGGAGAAAGAAAAAAGACAAGGTGCAGTGTTGTAAGGTGTGTGTATCCTTTATATGTACCTGCCTGTCCATGTCTATAGTGAAATAAGATCACAATAGCGCCCTCTGTTGTTTTCATCATTCACTACCCTTTATTTTCTCTTGCACATCCACTTTATAACCCACACACAGAGAAAGAGCAATACACACACACACACACAAGTTGAATTATGAATGCAGGAAAGAGAGCGAAATGGGAGGTGGGAGAAAGCAACTGTGTATGAGTCACAGTTAAATTTAGTGAGACAACTATTTTGACAGGCAAAGAAAAGGGTTGATAGAATGTTATAATGTGTGTAAGAGGGGGTAGCATTACTAATCGGATGCCTCGCTATTCACACAGATTTGAGACAACCACTAACCGTCTTTCCTTCTCTTCCTCTTTGCCCTTCCATCTACCTTCTTTGTCTCTCATCATCTTTCTCTCAGAGATGACATCACTACTTTTCAACAACCAATCTTTCCATCAAATCCAGCATTATTTGGATGATCATGACCAAAACACTTATTCCTGTATTTCTAACCCATTATTGTGCTTGACAGATCAACTTGACCTAACAGAAGAGGCATATAATGTATTCTATGTTGTCTATTCTCCATTCACCCGCCCATCTTGTGGGTAAACAGGTGATGGGTTCATGCACAGGTGTAAACTGATCTGCCTTCTCCCAAGGGTGGAGGGCTGTTAGGGAGGGGCAAAGCCTGTTGGCAGGAGGAGAGACACAGTCTGCCTATCCGCCTACTTATGTGTCTGTCTGTCTGTCTGCGGACCCACCTACCACCTCTACCTCCTTCTGCTGTGTCTTTGTCTCTAGGCAGACATCTATGTTTGTGTTTAACCAGAGAGGGAGCAACCAAACTCCCTTCCCTTTTGTCAGTCCATCGTCTTTTTTTGATTTCCCACCTCCACTGAACCTTTGATTCAAAACCGTTTATATGTCATTCCATGCATCGAGGCTGCTGCTTTACAATAAATGTTTCATTCTCTTAAGGGTAGCATATCCTCTCTCTCTCTTTCTCTCTCTCTCTCACTGCCTCGGTTGGCATCTGCAAAGATATCGGAGCTGTTACTACATTTGTAAAAGATAAGTATTAGATAGGCTGGTATGAATGAGTCCCTGGCTGTGGGAGCCAGGCAATTATTGGAAAGAATGTCTCGATTACACAACGGTCACTGTGGAAAAAATTGTTGTGTTTTAAAAGTACTTGAGGGAAGTAGTGCCTGCAAAATTCTTAGCAGGGCAGATTTGTGTGTCCCAGTATGTATATGTGTGTGCGATGTGTGTGTTGGCCCAGATTGTGCTTACTGACAGTCTGGGTTTTGACCACAGTGGAACATATGGCATGTGCAGCCTCCAGTCACCATGGCAACTGTGTGTTTCTGTTGTGAAATGCTCTCTGCAAGGCAATACAAGCAAAGTGGGTGGGGTTAAACAGGAGCTAGCTGCTTTCAACTTGAAAGCCATTGAGACTATAATTTATGGATTTAGTTCTTCATTACATATTACGGATTGTAGATTGTAGTAACTTCAAAGCTGATGTCTCAAATAACTTCTTTGGATGGATGAGGCCTCTACTCTAAACATTTTGTGCACCTGACAATAAAAAAACTTGAAACTATCGGAAAACGAGGATGGATGTTTCTGTGTGTCGGGATGTGTCCCCCCCAGCCTATTGGTACTGTCTAGATTATGGCCATGCCACTGCTGTCCCCTGAGGGTGTATTGACTGAGGTACAGAGACAGGGGATTACCAGATATTGCCAGATGTTATTGGAGTAAGGGTTTCATACCAGCCTGCTTTACCAACAACTCCTCCCCAATATAAGGAAACGTCCTTCTGTGTTGCTTGTGACTGAGGTTATATTGTTGTAATGGTAACATTTGACCTCTTGCCTCTGGGTGTTTTTGGCAGTAAAAACAAAATGAATGTCTCTGTTGAAGCAGAGCAGCACCAACTCTATAACCTCAAGTGTATTGTCATCCTTAGGCACATCCAAAATGAAAGCCTGAAAGAGTGGTTTTGGTGGATGGGGTCTGTGTAGTTGGCAGGTGGGTTCTCTGCCCCTGCACAATATCTCTGCATGTCAATTCTGTCATTGGAATTCAGAAGAGAATTAAAGAGACATATATGGAAGAGAGAAAATGAAGATGCTTTGTCATTGTGTCGGCAATTAATGTTTGTGTGTGTGTTTGAGTTTATATGTGTATTTGTGTTTAGTAAATATGTCTGATACAAATGTGTATCCTTCCCCTGTTCTCATGAAAGAGAGAGAGAAAACAGGAGAGAGAATATGTAAGGTGGAGGTTTAGAGAGAGACAGTCAGTGAGTGAGAGTGAGAGAAAGGGAGAGGGAGAGATTGCCAGAATTTCTGCAGGTGGGGCGTTTCTGCAGTCAGTCGCATTTGGAAAAAGGCAGCATCCTTTGCGACAAGATAGGAGCGGAAAGGGTTGCTGGCAAGGGCCAGTGCAAATAGATACTGACAGAAGTCGGGGATAATAGAGGAGAGGAGAAGAAAAGATGAGGAGCATTTGAGGATTCGGTGGGTGTCTACCAGTGTGCCAGCCAGTGTGTGTGGTGAGCGGAGCAGTCAGCAGCCATGGCGGTGAACGTGTGGCAGGCTCTGTCTCCCCTGCAGTGGGCTCGCTGGAGCTGGGACTCACTGCTTGGAGGGACTGGGGGAGGGGAAAGCCCAGACCTTGCTCTGGGGCTCCTCCAGCGCCTGTCCTGGGGGTCTCGACACGACAGCATGCTGGAGGCAGCCAGGGGGCCTAGAAGACAGAGGTGAGCTGGAGGGGTAAATGGAGGAGTGATATGGAAAGATGTGAAGGAGGGGTGAAATTGAGGACTGAGATGTACTGTAGGAGCAGGTAATGTATTTGCGGTCATGTGTTGGTTTGTGTGTGTGTGTGTCTGTATGTATGTGTGTGGATGATGACAATGTTTTTTGTTACATCAATTAATTCAGTGTACAATGACAGTGTGGTTTCACAGAATTGTATCCTTTTTATTGAATTTGTCTCTGTCAGGTGGACTGCTCAACCTAGTTCGTCAGTAGTTCCCAATGTTGGTGTGTGTGATGGCAGTAGGGCTGTGTGTGAGGGAAGGGGCAGTGTGTGTGTGTGTGTGTGAAAAAGAAGGGATGTGTAAGTAGGAGAGTGTGTGTATGTATGGTATTCTATATCTCATGCAAGGCACACACACACAGGCAAATGCCTGACAAAGGCCTTTGTTTTGCTCAATGTGGGAGTGTATCTGTAAGGAAGAGTCATGGCAGACATGGGAAGGTTATCTGTTCTATTGATGTAACCTGCCATTAAACACCGATGTACAGTATCTCTATTCTTCCTTCACCCCAGCTGTCTCTGATTGACTCTCTTTCATTCTCTCTCTCATTCTTTCTCTCTCATTCACTCTCTCTGTCTCAATCTCTGTTTGTATCAATGTTGTGCTCTCTCCCCCTCATAGGAGCTCAGACTCAGACGGAGCGTTTGAGACCCCTGAGTCGAACACCCCAGTGAAGGCTGCGTCGCCCATCCTGCCTCCCTCAGAGACTGAGCCCCACTCCCTGCAGCTCACTTCAGAGGACACAGGTGAGACAGGAAACTGGAAACACTTTCAAGGCTGAAACTGTGTGCAGAGACCATAGTGGATGGAGCTGAGCTTTGAGAAAGCACATGATAAAGGCTAGTTACACTTAACATCAAGAGGGAGAGAGATTCCTAGACCACAGGTCAAACATCTTATGAGGGAGGGACCTTCAAGGATACATGCTCCATAGTGCCTCCAGTTGTTTCATTTTAACATTTGGATGGCTACACAGATATACATTAACAAGTACAGCCTTAAGAGACCAGACAGATGCAAGTAGAGAAGATTTTTGTATACTGAAATATGGCTCTAGACAGCCTGTAGTGGTTGCCGTTAGTATTGTACAGTGCTGCACAAATACATTAGCAGGCTTAGCTATGCTTAATATCACCATCCATCCATCCTCCTTGTATTCTTCATGACTTGTCTAATGCCTGATTGGCCAACTGGGGTCCTGCTATTAAATGAATCACTGCACACATGTCACTGTAATTAGAGTGCCTAAAACCAGATGGATTCTTTATCTCGCTTAGGAAGTTCTCACACTGGTGTGCAATGCCTACACTCACTCACACTCGCACACACACACACACACACACACTCACAAAGTATACTGTATATATATATGTATTCCCTTGTGTTTTCTCAGGTTGCATCTCAGGCACTGGATCAGTAACAGACAGTGATCCAGCCTCAGACCTTCCTCCAGGCCGTCCTCCTAGTCGCTCGCTCTCCATAGTCTTTGATGAGGACAAGCCTATTGCTGCCAGTGGCACCTACAACTTTCAAGTGTCTACTGCTGGGTCCCCCAGCCGTGCCCCTCTAACCCGTTCTCTCAGCCTTCAGGCAGGGGAATTTGACGACTCCGGCTCAACAGACAGGTCTGTCACTGGAGGCTTCCTTCCCACTGCAGAGCCCTTCAGTGCAGGCACTGAGAGCGCTCCAGGGACTCTACTCAGAGCCAAGAAAGTCCATCCTGGATCCTTGAAGAAGAAGCCTCTACTTAGGCAGAGCTCCAACCCTGAGAGCCCCCAGCCCACTTCTTCCTCCAGCACACCAGAGGTGAAGAAGAGGGCCAAGCCCAGGGCTGCCAGCCCTCTGCAGAGACAGGAAGGGTCAGACGGACCCAGCCCTGGGGGCACCCTATGCAGGGCTCGCAACAAGCCTCGTGTGGAGACCCCACCCCTTCTCCCTGAGGAGACCAATCACACAAGCCCAGAGGAGGTCCAACCTAACCTCTCCTTACCCCTGTGCCAGGAGAAAGCCCTTCTCCCTGTGCCAGAGCCACCAGTGACTGAAGAGGAGTCCCCCCTCCCCCCAAGTGGTTCCTACAAATGGGACCCAGAAAACTTTGAGGAGATCAACCCTTTCAACAGCGGTGGGAGCAAGATAGCCAACTCCCCCGTGCTGGGAAGGAAAGGACCAGTGCCTGCCTCTAACTTTTCACCCCCAAAGAGCCCCCCTGTCCCTGCAGAGGAACCAGCCGACTCAGACCTCACCGTCACCCCCCTCACAGGCTCAGTCCCCAACCCTGAGGAGGTACCCATCCTACCCAAGCGTCAGCCGGTGAGGCTGGAATTTGACTACTCTGAGGAGAACGGTGAGCCACCCCGCCAGGCCTCACCACCGCCCAAGAAGCTGGGCAAGAAGCCAGGCGCAAAGATGCCCTTGAGGAAGCCCAAACTGGGGCTAAAGAAAGCCCCCCCACCACAGATGGAGCCTCTGGGAAACGCCCCCTCATACCCCAACATTGATGATGACATTCCCATCCCCAAAGCCACCTACAACTTTGACCCTAACAAGTGGGAAGACCCAAATTTCAACCCCTTCTCCTCTAAAAGCGGCATTCCCAACTCGCCCAAGTTGTCCCGGCCATCCTACAGCTTCCAAGCAGATTTGTTTGATGACACCATAGACTCTTTCAAGTCCTCAAATAAGATGACCAGCTCCCCACCTAAAGCTGGGTCTGCCTCCTTTGAAGTGACCAATGACAATGATGTTGAAAATGACAATGACAACGTTGGAGAGCTGCAGGACCACAACCAGAACAAACCAGTCAAAAAGAAGAAAACGCCCATCAAGTCGTAAGTTCACCAGGCTGTTGTTAGCCAATCAGCATTCACTGCCATCATACAGTGTGCATTCATACACAGTGTTTGGGTGTATGTCAATGTATAGATGCCATTATTAGGGTGTGACTGCGTGTGTTTGTGCTGCGCCCGTGTGCGGTGTCTGTACCCTCTCTTGTGCCAGTACCCTCTGTCTGTCTCTCTGTCACCTTTGTGTCTGTGTATTCTCGTATGTCACAGGAAGTCCAAGGGTGTGTCTTCTCTATGTTGTCTGTTGTAAGTACAGGGGCATGAACACAGCCTCCCAACATGCCCACTACAGTAGATCCACAAATCCCTTCTCTGAACCTTAATGTATTTTCTTCATCACATTAGTCATCAAACGTTGTTGTAAAAAGCCCTTCCTGCTTCAACCCTCCCTTCATTTATTGCCTAAAAATACAGCCTCACTCCTGAAATGTCTCCTCATTTAGTCTCTGACATAATTTACCATACAACCTACTGGTCATTTCCCCATCAAACTAATTTACTTAAACTAATATTTGTATGTATTAAGCTTTTCTCTGTTTTGAAAAAACTTTTTGGAGCATTCTACAGTTTTGGGTCCTTTTACCATAAGCTAAAATGTAATAGACATGGAAATGAATTAATGTTCTTCAGAAATGTTCCCAGAGAATAAGACATCTTGTCTGTGTACATATTTTTTATTTTTACATAGGGGAGATTGGGGAGAAAAATTGCATTGTAATAAAAAAACTCTGATCTTAATCAGGTCTCCTTCCTCTCAGTAACACTTTCAGAGTGAAGAGGTCACCGAAAAGATCCCCCATGTCTGATCCATCGTCACAGGTAACCCTGTAAACACACACACACACACACACACACACACACAAGATCTCTAAATACCCTCTTTTCCAGGAGCCCACTCCGGAGGATGAGCCCCCCTCACCCCCACTCCAGGATGACCATGCCACAGACGAGGAGAAGCTCGCCTCCTCCACTAATCATAAGTGGGTGGCTCTCCATGACGTGGAGTCGGAGCTGACCTCCGATACCCAGGACTTTCCTCAGCCGTCTGACCTTACGTCCTTTGTAAACGAAAACAGTTTGCCTCCCCAGACCCACGGTAATTGGAGGGCAACTTTGTGTCTGAATAACAACTAACCAACACTAGGGCAGAGGTGTGTACAGAGGAAACCAAACTGAACAACTGTTGCAACAGTGCGCCTGTTCGTATATGTAACATATAGTAGCCATTTTTTGTAGTCCAGTTGAACATGCTGCATCAGCATTGATTTGAGCCTGGCGGTGATACCAATATACTGACCCAGTTCTCTACTGGCCCCTGAACCCCCAGAGGCTCTTTCTGCCCTGGATGAACTGAGCCATGGATGGAAAAATGGCAGCCAGCTAGCAGAGCCTCAGACCTGCCACACCGGCACAACAATCATTTTGATGTCACTTGCCTGTCTGTCTGTCTCTCAATCTCTCCTATCTTTCTCTTTATTTCTCGCTTTCTTTATCTATCTTTCATTTTCATCTATCTCATGGTGCTCTCTCCCTTATTCCTCTCTCTCTCTCTCTCTCTCTCTCTCTCTCTCTCTCTCTCTCTCAGTGCCAGACTATGAGATTGAGTACATGGAGAAGATTGGTTCTTCCTCACCTGTGAGTATCTATTGCAAGCTGGCCTAGACAGAACAAGAAAGTAGCCATGATCTTTTTTGAACTTGAACTTTAAAAATTAAAGACTTGAGCCTGTGACTTGAGCCATTCTTTTGTATTTCTAGCCTCTGTCAGTGAAGAAGCCTTCTCTGTACCTGAAGTTGGAGTCTGTATCAGACAACCTGACAAAGACCTGCTCCCATGGTTCTGAGCCCAACTCACCATGCACAGGGTAGCGCTAGAGTTTTTTTTTACACAAAATTGAAATTCACATGAAACTGAACGCACAAAATACACACAGCAATGCTTATTTCACTCCTTAGAATGCTTGTATACATACATGAAAGGTGCAGTTCTATGGGCATATGTAAAGACCTCTGTGACATCTCTCTCTCTCTGCAGGAGTTTTGAGGAGATGGAGGCCCAGATCACTGCAGGGATGAAGACCCCAGTGCTGAACTCCAGACCTGGTCCAGAGGGTTCTGCTGTAGACAAGGGCAGGAAAAGGGAGAGCCAGGAGCTGAGCCGCACACACAGTGCTGACAGAGATGGAGTGGTAAGTTTCACTCTACCACTCATACTAACCTTACCAGCCTAAGTGAACTCAAACAAACAGTACACACTGTATGTGACCCATTGTCCTATGTCAGTCGACACATCTGGATGTAACATTTCTTGTGTCTGTCTGTTTTCCATGACTCTTTATGGTTAACATACCATGCATAAGTGATTTAGCCACTAGATGGAGACAACATTTCAATCCTTGATCTTGACGTAATTTAGTTAAATGGCTCTGATACCCAGGCAGAAATGACCAGCGAAACACAGTTGTAATCAATTTCAGCGTAGCTCCAACACTCTCTACCGCCGATGTGCCCAACACTTGCTTCGCCAATGCTGACCCCTCCACACTCATCACCCGATCCCCCCATCCTGATACCCTGTAGCCCCCCTCCCAGGGCTTTGTGGAGCCCTTGGCCCAAGCCACACCCCTGTTAGACAGGCTGCCAGCGAATGACAACCCCCTGCAGTACCTGGAGCCTGACCTGGCAGAGACCAACCCCACAGCATTCGCCCTCAAACTCCAGGTGTGTAGACACCTTCTGTTCCTTCACACCTGGGCCATCAACCTGCCCCTCGCTAGCTTCATAGTACTCCTTGATTTGTGTGTCCGTGTAGATTATCATCTTATTCCCATCCTGCTTATTCAGGTTATAACATCGACTTGGATTGTTCTCATGCCTTTATTGCTGCCATTTCTTTCCGCTGATATTCCTGTGTCTGGTGGGTGTCTGGTTAGATCGTGGAATGTGTGCTCAACTTTGGTCTCTGTATGTCTCTTATTTGTTTTCTACCCTGGGCCGCACTCCCCCCCCCTCCCTATAACCCCCATATCCCCCCACACCTACCCTGTGTGGCCCAGGAGGAGCTGGTGCTTGCTGCTCTGAGGATAGAGGCTCTGCAGGTAGCCCAAAACATCTCTCAGTGCCCCTCCCTCTCCACTGTAACCCCCCAGGTACTGTGCTGAGTCAGCCTGCACCTGTGTGTGTGAGAGTGTGCGCGTCTGTCGAATGTCTGGCGGCATGGGCGTGTCTCAGCCTGCCCTTCCCCTGATTCCTATAATCACACAATTCCATGTGTGAACCCATGGCCATCTACCCCACATGGTGGCTGTGCAACAACAACAACAACAACATATTCAATACCCCCCAGCTTCCTAAACCCCACCATTTAACATTTCTAACATGGCTTTCTGTCTTTAACAACCCCTTACTCCCCAAAATACCACCCCAGCTCTCCCGGACCCCAAATCCCTGCCACCCCACCACCTTCCTCGCCCGACGACAGTGCCATGCCTTCTCTCTCTAACTCGCCTCATGCATGTTGCTTGTGCAGGAGAGGCTTGGTAAACATTAACGTGACTTGGGACTTCTTGCGCTTCACTTTTATGCCCTTTTTAGGCAATAAATCATAATCTGATAAGAACTACTTTCTTAATCTAAACTCTGCCATTTTAGCTAGTGCTGGATGCTGCTCTCCCTGGGCTCCTAATCCCTGGTCACATTCTTGTTTTATGATCTGAGTTTCTAAACCAACTAACAGCACTCCTAAAATAATCAGTATAGGTGGTAGTTGTTTTCGGGTTGGTGGTCAGAGTTGTATAATAAGTATTAGGATGAAACTGCGTTCTGGACACTGCCGACTGAAGGATCAACTAGCTCATCTACTGAATAACAAAGTTCAATGCAGAATCTCAATCTAGGTTGCCATGTTTTCAAACCAGCCGGTGCGACATAGATACATCTCCCATCTTCCCTATGTTCTCCTACATCTCATGCTTGTCTCGCGTGCTCCACAGTCTCTCCTCAAGAAGCCCAGTTTACGAAGGTGGAATCTCAACAGTATACCCCTAGTCAAAGTAAGAGGCGTACAATCCGCCCTATAGATATGACCCTTCCCATCCTGTACTAATCCAACTACAAGCTACACCAATTTGCTAAATGTATGTGGTCTATAGCTTGGAGACGTCCTAGTGCCACTTCCCTACTTATTCTCTCACTCTGTATTTCTCGTTTCTAAGACTCTCCCTGTAGGAGCCATTTGTGTTTTAGTTAGAATGTCTTTGAATTGAAGGTTGAGCCTATGACCCTGCTGGCAGAACCAAGTATTGACACCTAGAACGATTGATTGGTGTCGCCTCACCTGTGTTAATTAGGAGGTGACTACCTACTAAAAAGGCATTGGGCATTGTGTTTGATGAGAGCCTGACATGTGGAATGGTGAAACCTTAGAGACGCTAGCAGGCACATGGTTTTTCAATTGCTTCTATCTGTTTTGTTTACTTTATCATTTATTTTGTGACAACACCTATGTTTAATAAATACTGAACTATTGAAGACTCCTACGGCGTCAATGGAAGTGACTTAGTAGAGGACACTACAGTTTTGAAAAACCTGCATGCTTTTGGAGAAGTTTGGAAACCGCATGCTTTGGAAAGGTTTGGAAACCGCATGCTCTAGGACAGGGGTCACTAATTGCCGGATCGCGGTCCGGGTCCGGACCCAGGCGGTTCCCTATCCGGACCCGGACCTATAACCGATATATTATTATGGAATTAATTCCTTTTGACGGAACGTTTCCATTTGAACTGGCACATCTTTTTGTTACAACTAAATGTGGTTTCTATCTTGTCCAATACAAAGGTCCAATCAGGAGCTTTAATAACTGTAATCACCATGACAACTCACTCACTGAAAGTTGGCCGCAACCTCTGTGGGTCAGGTTGTGTGTGTCATTCGCAACAACGCAGGCTAATCGATTTGCTAACAGTACCTGTTTCTTCCTTAGCGAAAAACATGGCGTGCTCTAAACCTGGCGAAAAGTTGATTCCAAAAAGACCTAATTTCAGACAAGTATGCATTTGTGCTGCCGGTGGGGAGCACAAAACCGATGTGTTTAATGAGACGGTTGCCCTTGTCAATAGTGATAGCTAATGTGAAACGTCACACGGTCATCATGGCCGTGGGAACTAGGAGTGCTGTAGCACCCCTTGACAGCACGAGAATTTCCAATGATATGACTTGAAAATTCACCACCGCGGCACAGCCCAGCCCCGCAGTAGCGGACTGGCCATCGGGAGCACAGGGAGAAGAATAACAATGGAAAACCAGGCTAAGAAACGTAAGGGTGGGGCTGAAAAATTAAGAGACAAAAAGACATCACCTTCACTAGACAAGGTTTTACCAATTGAAAAACGGCTATGTTCATTTTACATAAAGCTCAAAAAACTATTTTACACTCAAATAAAGGCAAATTTTTTCTTGCCTCTAATGCCAGCGCGCTACGCGCATTAAGTATCCTAGCGTTCTCACGAACTAGCATCACATCAAACATAGAATGTGCATGCCCTATTTTTACTCCCAGTCCGTCCCTACCGCCCCTCAACATTAAGCACCCCCCCCCCCCCCCCAGCAGCACCCCCCTGATAAAATAGCCTATGTTCCCGCGGTTTTGTTCAAAGCATGGACACTTTGAACAAAATTACCCCCAGAACTCTGAGGTAAGGGCCAGAAAAATAAACCATAATTGTTCCAGACCCTGGACTGAATAACAATTTGGTTAGTGGACCTTTTGGGTTTCTAATTGAGTACCCCTGCTCTAGGAGAACGCATAACGTGGAATGCCGGTTTCTTGGAAAGCTTGTGAGTTATGGACATATCGTTACCGTTGGATGGACTACGGAATTAACCTTCATCTCAACCATTCGTGAGTAAATGTTGGATTGTAAAACGGGCCGTCGTGCTCGCACAATGATTTGAACTCGAGCCGCTGCGCTCATACAAGACTGAATGGGCCTTTGCACTTGCGTTTGGTTCTCCAGTAAATGGACATTGTTGCTTGATCCCCGAAGTTTAAGAATTTAAGTCTTTGAGTTGAATTTGAACATGGCTGATGAACAGCCAGATGACCTAGGACTACCACAGTCCGATCCTGACCAAGGATCTTTAGAAGAAAAGGTACTTTTTAAGTTGATTGCAACACGTAGGGGGAAGCTTAGCGTCTTAACACGCAAAAAGAATGAGATTGACAGTCTTGTGCAGAGTGGACAGCCAAAAGAAACTGTTAAGCCACTAGTCACAGCGTTTCAAGAATATTTGGAAGAATTTGCGAACTTGCAAGCATCTGTGCAACAATTGTTAAAGGACGAGTATGAAAAGGAAGCCGATCGCCTTGACTGGTATGAGCCCAAATGTCAAGGTTTCGAACGATATTTAGGGTCTGTTACGGAATGGGTCAATGATGATCAAAATGAGGATGATGAATACGTGGAGGAAGAAAGACCAGAAGAGGAATAAGAGAAGCAGGACATAGACGACGACGTTAACCCTCAAGATAGCGCGTCCCAAACAGCGCACAGTGTTACGCACAGCCGAAGAACGAGAAGCGCTCTCAGTGGTGCGTCTCAAAAATCCTACGTTCATTTAAAGGCCGAAGCGGAATGCGCGGCTATCAGAGGCAAAAGCGCAAGCACTCGAATCCAAACACGAGCTTAATCTCGAAAGAGGCAAAGTTAAAGGCTCGAAGAGAAAGGGTGGAGTTTGACGGTGAACTTGCTGCTGCAGAAGCAAAGGCTAGGGTGTACAGAGAAGCCGAGGAAGAGCGCTCACTGTCTGGCTTACCAGGGTATCGTACACCACCAGAGTACATCCCTGTAACAGTAAGGCCTGTGAGAACCCTTCACGGGGAAACCTCAGCTCCTCCAACTGGAACTCGAACTCGCTCTGCGCGAACCGCACGCCCACCGCCTGTTGACGCTACTCCTTCACTGCCTACAGGCAGCACAGGCAGGCCAAGGACAAGCCCAAGCCCAATCGCAAGTAGTTCAGCTGACAAAATTATCACGGATGTTTTAAAAAGACAAACTGAGATCACTGAAATGCTAGTGAAACAGCAAGTACTTGCACTTCTCCCAGACATAGAAATTCCCATATTTGATGGTGATCCGTTACAATACAGGATATTCACAAAAGCATTTGAACAGTGCGTTGAAAAGAAAACAAAAAAAAATATGAGTGACAGGCTGTACTACCTGCAACAGAATACAAGGGGTCAGCCCAGAAACCTTGTTAGTAGCCTATTGCATATGGATCCTGCTGTTGCGTACAATGAGGCTAAAGAACAGCCTGAGTACAATTTTGGAAACTGCTTTAAGTTACATCAGCATACATGAACAAAGCCCTGAATTGGCCAGCCATCAAGCCAGAAGATGGCAATGAGTTAAGATCGTATGCTCTTTTTTTGTGCAGCTGTTACAACACTATGCAAAACATTGATTTGAGAGACCTCGAAAGCTCCACTAACCTAAAGCTCATTATATCTAAACTTCCATTTCGGATGAAAGACCAATGGCGAACAATTGTGTGTAGCTTGCAAGATAAAAACAAACGTAGAGCAACATTTAAGGACTTGCTTGAATTTATCGAAAGGCAATCGAGAGCAATGTTTCATCCGGTGTTTGGTGACATACAAACCCCAACTGAGAATAAAGTCCCAAAACCTAAACCACAAAAACCTATCACAAGATCTAACACAAGTGGTAAATTCTCCAGCGTTGCTACTACAGTTGCCCAAGTACCTGAACCTAAAAGGAATGAGTCGTTGGAACACAAGCAGAAAACAAATGCCCTTGAACCGCCTTGTATATTCTGTGAAAGGAATCACACATTTGAAAGTTGTTAAGTGTGCCAGAAGAAACCAAATAAGGAAATAATCGAATTTCTGAAAACAAACGGGATGTGCTTTGGTTGTCTGACCAAAGGACACATAAGCAAAACCTGCAAAAATAAAATGAAATGTGAAACATGCTCTGTACTACATCCAACAATTCTTCACATTCATACTGGAAGGGAGAAAGAGTGGAATAAAAGTGACCAAGTCGTAACTAGGAGCAAACCGCTGAATAGCGCTATGGTGTCTGTGGAAGATGATGACCCAATGGGGGCTGGCCAATCAAAGCAATGCACTCTTACCATTGTACCAGTGAGAGTAAAGATGTCAAATTCAGACACAGCGATAAACACACATGCATTTTTGGACCCAGGTAGCTCGGCTACATTTTGTACAGATTCACTGAAAAGAAAGTTGAATGTCACTAGTAAACATGTCTCAATTCTACTGTGCACAATGGGACAGGAGAAAAGGGTCCACAGCAGTATAGTCTCTGGTCTCAAAGTCAGCGGTATGGAAGGCCTTCTGTATCATAAGCTCCCATAGGTCTACACACAGTCAAAGTTACCCGTTTCAAAACAGCGCATACCCACTCAAAACTCCATAAACAAGTGGAGATATTTACAGGAAGTGAAAATTCCACAATTGGATGCCGACATTGATTTGTTACATTTACATTACATTTATTCATTTAGCAGACGCTTTTATCCAAAGCGACTTCCAAGAGAGAGCTTTACAAAGTGCATAGGTCACTGATAATAACAACAAGATAGCCACAAAAACATTGTGAGTAGCCAAAACATGAAGCACACATTGTGAACAACCAAAGTAAGTGCCAAAGGGAAGAACCACGAGCCTGTAGTTAAACAAGTTACAATTAAACAACGTGAACCGCTATAAGTGCAAGTGTACCTGTGGAAAAAACAAGCAACAATAATAAAAACAATATATCACAGCGAGTACAATTTTTTTTATCAGTTACCACTAACCACAAGAGCAACAAGTCTCTAAGCAAGAGTCATTGTGATCCTTGAGGAAACTAACATCGGGTCAATCGAACCATTCCTAAGTACCGTTGTACTCCCGGAACAAGGGCGTCTTGAGCCTTTTCTTGAAGGTGGAGAGACAGTCAGTGTCTCTGATGGAGGTGGGGAGTTGATTCCACCACTGGGGGGCCAGACAGGAGAAGAGCTTGTGTTGGGACCGGGCGGTCTTGAGCGGTGGGACCACCAGGTGGTTGTCTGAAGAAGACCGTAGGTGACGGGTGGGGGTGTAAGGCTGCAGGAGAGACTTGATGTAGACGGGTGCAGTCCCGTTCACTGCTCGGAAGGTCAGTACCAGGGTCTTGAATCTGATACGGGCCATGATAGGTAGCCAGTGGAGAGAGATGAGGAGCGGGGTAACATGGGAGCGTCTGGGTAGATTGTAGACCAGGCGGGCCGCTGCATTCTGAATCCTCTGAAGAGGGCGGGTTGCACATGCTGGGAGACCAGCGAGCAGCGAGTTGCAGTAGTCCAACTTGGAGAGGACAAGTGCTTGGACTAGCAACTGGGTGGAGTGCTCAGACAGGTATCTCCTGATCTTCCGGATGTTGTAGAGGGTGAATCTACACGACCGGGAGACTGCAGCAATGTTGGCCGTGAGGGAGAGCTCGTCGTCCATGGTAACCCCAAGGTTCCTGGCAAAGGATGAGGGGTACCGTCACCATCGCAGATCCCAGGGTGATTGAGAGATCGTGGGAGATAGAGGGTTTAGCATGATGAGAAGTTCTGTTTTGGTGAGGTTCAGCTGGAGGTGGTGCTCGGTCATCCAGGCGGAGATGTCTGTGAGGCAGGCCTCAATCCTAGCTGAGATCCCCGGATCGGTCGGTGGGAACGACAGGTACAGCTGCGTGTCGTCAGCGTAGCAGTGTTAGGAGAAGCCATGGGAGGCCTCAGACAGGGGAGAAAAAGAGTTTAGACATTTAGTTGGATCAGTCATGGAGGGTGAGAGGGTAGGAAAGGTGGGTTTAGGGAACCGACTGCTAATGTCGGCGACTTTTTTCTCAAAGAAGGAGGAGAAGTCGTCTGCTGTCAGGATGGAGGGAGGGGGTGGAGAAGGTGGGTTAAGAAGGGTGGAGAAGGTAGAAAAAAGTTTGTGGGGGTTTGAAGCGGAGTTAATTTTGTTCAGAAAGTAGAGGGTTTTAGCACCAGTTATGTGAGAAGAGAAGGATTTGAGGAGGGAGTGATACTTATCAAGGTCCAGACCGCCTTTGGACTTGCGCCATCTCCTCTCAGCTGCCCGAAGGGTGGACCGTTCTTCACGAATAACATCCGTAAGCCACGGGCAGGAGGGAGAAGATCGTGCAGGCCTGGTTGACAGGGGACAGAGAGAGTCAAGTGATGCAGTTAAAGTGGTTAACAAGGTGTCGGTGGCAGTGTTAGTGGGGTGGGACGAGAACTCGTCAATGGGGGGGAGGGAGGATGTTACAATAGAGGAGAAATGGGAGGGGGATAGGGAGCGGAGGTTGCGCCGGAAAGTTACAAGGGGAGGGGAGGTAGGAGGAGTTGGAGGGAGAGAGACAGAGAATTGGATAAAGTAGTGATCAGAAATATGCAGTGGGGTTACAGAGGTTAAGTCAGTGATACAGTTACGTGTCAGGATGAGGTCTAGCTGTTTGCCTGCCTTGTGGGTCGCCGGTGTGCTCAGCAGCGTCAGGTCGAAGGAGGTCAGGAGAGACAAGAAGTCGACGGCCTGTGTTCCTTGGAGGTGGATGTTGAAGTCCCCAAGGACTATCAGGGGGGTTCCATCATCCGGGAGGACGCTGTCCAGCTCCTCCACAAAGTCGGCTAGCGGGCCTGGTGGGCGATAAAGAACAATTAAGCATGCTTTGATAGGATCAGTTAGCATCACATAATGGTGTTCAAATGATTTGGCAGTAACAGGGAGTGGTGTGGATGTGTATTTAATATGTGGGGAAAGAAGCAACCCTGTCCCACCACCCCGCCCAGTTGAGCGGGGTGAGTGAGTGAAGGAGTGGTTGACGAGAGCAGCTGGAGTTGCAGTGTTCTCTGGGCGGATCCATGTCTCTGTCAGCGCAAGGGCATGAAGAGAAGCATGAGATGCAAACGCTGGGATGAAGTCTGCCTTGTTCACAGCAGACTGGCAGTTCCAGAGCCCTATAGAAAGAGAGAGGGCAGGTGGAGAAGATCTGGATAGGTAGTGAAGGTTAGAAGTTGACCGTATATACTTTGTGATATATCTACGTCTACGAGTAGTGTAATGAACGGGAATGCTGAAGAAACACATGCTAGCTATGAATATGTTCTAGGTGGATTAGAATACAAATAGGGTGATGCTTATCAGAAGAGGTGATCCGGCCCCGTCGGCCATCCTCGGTGGCCTCCCGCAGGTAGACTCCCTGTCTTTGTTCGACCGAGTCTTCGTGCACCGAGGCTGCCAGACGAGGCTGCCTCTGCAGTGCTAGCCGCCTTAAATATGCTAATGCGCAGATACCACGCCCCCAATTACTATCAAACAAAAGGCAGCTCGAGTACCCTGAAACCGAAACTGACTCACTGGCTAGCTATTCTTTGACCAGTGTAAACTAGTTATCTAACTGCTGTCCCTTAAGTTCTTCCGATGAGACTAGGGTTTAGCTAAACTCAATGTTAAACAACAGCCTTGATCACTCGCAGTCAATGCGGCGGTCTCGATGTTCACCTCAGCAGGACACTATTCGCTCTCGTTGTTGATTGGCATAAATGCTGCAAAGCTTATGGAGCCTTGGTAGGTAATAAACAGTAAGAGGTAATGGGCCATACGCTGTTCAAACACCTTTAGGATGGGTTGTCAATGGGCTCATGCAAGAAGCGACCTGTCAAAAGGAAGGAAGCCACTCCTGTACTGCGAATCGTATATCTGTGGCAGACTTGAGTGACTTGTTGGTAAAACAGTATCACCATGATTTCCCGGAACTGGCAGCTGATGAGAAATCAGAGATGTCAGTTGAAGACAGTTTACGTCTGTAATGGAAAGTTCAAAGGAACTAAGAAATGGTCAGTATTACTTACCGTTACCGTTTAAAGACAGTAATGTGACTATGCCAAACAACTACCAACAGGCACAGCAGCATGTCATGTCACTGAAAAGGAAATTGGAAAAGAACTAACAATATCACAAAGAATACGCAACCTTTTTAGAAGCAGTGATCGAAAAGGGACATGCAGAAGTGGTTCCACGTGATGAGTTGGAAACACAAAGTGGAAAGAAGTGGTACATTCCACATCATGGTGTACACCACACAAAGAAGGGTTCACTGAGAGTCGTATTTGACTGCTCAGCGTCCTTTCAGGGAACATCCTTGAATAACAAATTGATCCGAACCAGCAACCTTGTTTGTGTTCTGTTGCGTTTCCGCCAGGAACCAATAGCCTTTATGGCAGACGTTGAAGGTATGTTTCACCAGGTGAGAGTTATGGAGAAACATGAAACTTTTTGCAATTTCTATGGTGGCCAAATGGTAACACAAAGCAACAGTTACAAGAGTACAGAATGACCGTACACTTATTTGGAGCAACATCTTCACCAAGTTGTGCTAGTTTTGCCCTACGACAAACTGCAGAAGATTTTAAGGATCTCTTTCTGCCTGAAACAGTGGAAACAATTAAGCAAAACTTTTATGTTGATGATTGCTTGAAGTCTGTGGCCACTGAATCTGATGCTATGATGTTGTGCAAAGAGCTTGAAACGGCCTGCTCAATGGGAGGCTTTAGATTGCACAAATGGATCAGCAACAGCAGAACAGTGCTTATGTCCATTCCACAGGCAGACAGAGCAAAGGAGGTTAAGGATCTTGATCTGGAATACAGTGAACTCCCAACAGAAAGAAGTCTTGGCGTACAGTGGCAAATTGAAAGAGATAAACTCACATTCGCAGTGAGCCTGAAAGGACAGCCATGTACACGAAGGGGTATACTGTCCATCATATTCTCTGTCTACGACCCTCTCGGCTTTATCTGTCCATTCATTCTAACTGCTAAAAACATTCTGCAGGACCTTTGCAGGCACAGTTATGCCTGGGACAAAGAGCTACCAGACCACTATGTCAAGCTGTGGCAAGAATGGATGGCAGGGTTAAGTCACATCAAAGAGCTCAGTGTAGACCGATGCTTTAAACCAAAGGGCTTTGGTCCAGTAACATCTGCCCAACTTCATCATTTTAGTGATGCCTCTGAAAGTGGCTATGGATGTGTCACATACCTCAGACTCGAAAATGCAAAGAATGAACTGCACACCACGTTTCTAATGGGGAAATCACGAGTTGCACCATTGAAACAAACAACAATGCCAAGAATGGAACTCACTGCAGCGATGCTAGCAGCTCGCATGGATGGACTGCTGAAAGCAGCATTACAGCTTACACTGAAGAATTACGTTTTTTTGGACTGACAGTACGTCAACATTGAAGTACATTCAGAATGAGAACAAAGTATTCAAAACATTTGTGGCAAACAGAGTGAATACAATCCGAGAAACAACACGAGTCAAACAGTGGAGATATTTTATGGCTTCAAAATTTACAATTAGGAGGCTAACAAGTAACACTAGCAGGTGGCAGCATTGCTACGAGTATTATGCTAGATTGCTAGGTAACGGAAGCTAACTAAAGCTAGCTAGCTTCCGTTTTGGAAAAATAACTCACTCTGGTGGAAGCGTCGGAAATATTTTGAACTCACGCATCTAAAGGTTAAGGCTAGCACACTTCTGAACTCACACACCTGGCTGAATGGCCCAGAGTTTCTCAAAGACAACGAATCAGAATTCTGACCTTGCTTTACAAGCATGTGAGGAAGATGATGATTCAGAAGTGAGAAAATATGCTCTCATCATGACTGTGTTAGTTAACTCACAACACAATCCAACCCATGAATTCATACACCATCAGTCAAAGTGGAACAAACTCACCAGGGCTGCGTTTCCCGATAACGATGGATCGTAGCAACGATCGAGCAAAATAATGAAACCATCGATATTTCTTACGTGCGTTTCCCAAACATGCTCGTAAAGAGTAGGCTAATCTATGCGCTTTCAAGAGCTACGAATTTTCAAGAGACACTTTAGCTACGGTGTCTTTGGGAACGGCCCGTAAAACTAAGATTCGTCGTACCACTGGATTCTTCGATCAACTTAGACTTACGACGCTTTCGGGAAACGCAGCCCAGAGCAGTAGCTAGGCTTCTTAAGCTCAAAGATCTACTCTTGCACCTGAGTCAGAAAAGAAAGGAAATACTTACCAACATGAGTGTTAAGAACTCAGATGCAGAGACACAACACCTGGTGAACAGACAAATGCAAACAGTTAAAAAATGCATGAAAGTGCAACCCCTCACACTGGACAACGTCAAAAGAGCAGAGAAATCAGTCGTACGCTTCATTCAAATGGAAGAATTCTCAGATGAAATTGAAACATTGCAAAAGGGAAGTGCTCATGTAAGTCGTCAGAGCCATATTCACAAGCTGGATCCTATTCTGCAGGGTGGACTTCTTCGTACAGGATGGAGATTAAGCAGAATGTCTGTGCCAGAGGACCAGAAACATCTCGTGGTTCTTCCAAAGCGCCACCACGTGTCCAAACTGGTACTGAAACACATCCATGAACAGCTAGGTAATTGTGGGAGAAACCATATGTTGTCCAAACTACGACAGTGCTACTGGATTCCTACAGCAAACTCCCTGGCCAGTAGGGATGCGTATTGATAAGATTTTAACGATTCCGACTCCTTATCAATTCCTGCTTATCGATTCGATTCCTTATCGATTCACTTATCGATTCTCCCCTATACAGCCAACTAGGTCTGTGCGTCCTGCACCCCCCCACTCGTTCTAAACACATTTCTCAAACTGGCTTTGACTGGCTCTGAAATGAGCTAATACCTACCACCTCTAGGCCTCTTCAGGCCTCTGTTTTCAAAACAAAATCTATCTCGGAGATAGAAACTTTCAGTTTCCTTGTGTTCAAGCTTCTATTACTCAACACCAGTAGGACTTACAGGGGTCCTAACAACAGGGGAAATAACTTCAGTGTCACCTTTCAAAAGAGACCATATACATGCATGTACTCCAAATGGTTCAACAACAGCTTTCAATGTACTTTGGGTATGTTGTTTAGGCATTTTCAGGCACATTTAACAGGACTATTAAAAGGTTAAACAATTAAAATGATAAGTTTAATAATGGATTAAAAATCGATATGCTCAGTTTAATAATGGGACACGCGAACGTTTGCTGATAACACACGCCGCCCCGATAACGTGAAATGATCAATAAGATCAATACTAATGGGAGACGACGTTAGCTGAGCTGCTGCATGCATCGAACACATGACGTTCCAGTAACTTCATTCCATGCTGTGTGTTCAAATGCTTCTTCATATTTGTAGTATTTCCTCCCTTCGACGAAATAGACTTTTTACACGCGTTACAAGTGGCGTTGTTGTCATTTTGTCGTGTGAAATACAACCAAACTTTAGAACGCTTCTTCCTAGTTGCCATGTTTGCTGCAGTCTGTCTGAATAAACTATAAAAGTTTGCGCATGCGCAACGGCACAGAGAATCGTTAACAGAATCGTTAAGGAATTTTGCTAACGATTCCAAGGAATCGATTCACTGGGAACCGGTTCTAAACAAGAACCGGTTCTCGATACCCATCCCTACTGGCCAGAAAGATCCGCTCTGAGTGTGTGTTCTGCAGACGCCTACATTCCCACATAGGAGAGCAAAAGATGGCAGACTTGCCGAAGGAGAGAATAACACCAGACTTACCACCCTTTACTTATGTTGGAGCAGATTACTTTGGCCCAATAACAGATAACAGTCAAAAGAGGACGCAGTGAAGTGAAAAGATATGGTGTCATTTTTACATGCCTCACAACAAGAGCAGTACATTTGGAAATCGCCAACTCGCTTGATACGGACTCATGTGTCAATGCAATCCGCAGGTTCATAAGCAGACGAGGCCAGGTAAAGCAAATAAGGTCTGACAACGGATCCAACTTGACCTCAGCTGACCGTGAACTTAAATACGCCATTAGAGAATGGAACCAAAGCAGCAAACTCCAAACTGCAGTGCAACAGAAAGGCATAGAATGGATTTACAACCCACCCGCAGCACTACACTTTGGAGGTGTATGGGAAAGACTTATTAAACAAGTCAAACAAACACTTCTCGCACTTACAAAGCAACAAACATTAGACGATGAATCTCTACACACCTTTATGTGTGAGGTGGAAGCGATCATTACATCTTCCATTGTTGCATTTGATTAGTTTGTTTCATACTGGGCAGAGAGCCCACAACAACACAAAGTTGTTGGAAAGCACATGATATCTTTGTCTCCATGTTCCCTTGGCCTCTTTTACTGCCATAGATTGATGAAGCATTAACATTTTTGGGTTTTAATGGAACCTGTTGGCAAGTGTGTCCAGACAAAGGCCCAGCCCTCAACTGTGCAGTTGGATCCTATTCCATCTGTTTTGGGGGATTGTACTTGAGCTGCTGCACATACGCACATTCATTACTGAAACACCACTCTTATGTCACACTAAAGATCCACACACACCACACACTGAGCAATGAGAATTTGGGGTAATTCGATTTTTAGGGCATCCCCCAGGGATTGTCTAGAATAGATGAAGACAAAGGGTTTAGTATGCCTTAGTAGTGACTCATATCCTGCCAAGCAGTTTAACCTGGTTTGAGATTAGTCTTTCTCTATGTTCTGGACAAAGTCTCTGTTCCGCAAGGTATGGTCAGTCGGCTGAGCTAATGCCAAAGCCCAGGCTCTCACAGTAACGGTCCTTTGCTGTGGCAAAGAGCCTACAGTAAAATGAGTGATCAGAATAATGGCATTAGTGGTGATAAATACTGTAGCCCAACACCTCTCTGTATGACCCCTGTATTAGAGCTTCATTAGTCTCCTTCACCCCCACCACGCTCAGATTCAATCAAATCATCCCTTAATCCCTCCTCCTTCCTAGGAATTGATAATCCCTACCAGAGACAATTTTAGGGCCTCAAAAAGTAAATCATGCTTTAATAGTAGAACTGAGGACACAGAAAGTATCTCCAGCCAAATGAACTGTTCACAGCTCAACAAGTACTATAGCTGGGGAGACTATGGTATTGTTTGGATCCTATTGAAACATATTTTATCAAAGGAGAACTTTAAGCGCATACAGATTTCAATGCATTTCGGTCGCTGTTTATACAATCAACTGTAATGTGTGACGCACCGTCTAACCCAACATTAACACTCCTCAGTCTTTGCTGCCCACCCCCTCTCTCCCTGTCTATACAATGTGATGCAGCATATGTCTCTATAGAAGTCCAGCCATTCTTCCCTTCCCCTATGCAATGCAATATGCTTGGCCCAAATACAGTCAAGCTATTCAGACAAGCAGATCGTCTTAGCCAATCACAGGGAAACAACAATAGCACCTATGTAGGCTCCATCCAATCACACCCTGCTGTATCTTCAGGAACATCCTCCACAGCCTGCCTCATCTGCATACTTGGTTTGCGGTGTGGCATCTACTCTACCTTACTGACTGTAATGCTGCCTAGTGGTTTGGTTCAGAGTCCTCCAAGAATGTGTGGCCATGATGGCTTTTGAATTATAGACATGGGTCAAATTCTGACAAATATTTGGTTTAAATTTGCTGAAATGTGCAATGTGCAGATTATGGTAGCAGGTCTAACAATTGTGTATGTGTGTGGCCTGGCTCTTTGCAACAGCAGAGGGAGAGAGAGGTAGCATCTCCCAGAGAGAGTTCAGTGTCCGAGGGCTCGCTCTACACCAGCCGGCCAGCCTACACCCAGCAGGAAATCCCCTACCTGCCCCGAGACCTTGATCAGTCCCTCGGCATTGCACAGGAAGAGGTAAACACACATACATATACACACACACATTTTTACTTTACATTACAGTTCCAAACAGTGATTTCTCGTTGCCACAGATTGTGACAAAAGAAAAGGAGGTGTTGGAGTGGCAGAGGAAGTATGAAGAGAGTCATCAGGAAGTGGTGGAGATGAGGTGAGATTAAAGTAATCAATCATGTTGCATGTCCTTGACCACCATCGGACCACATATTTAGTGTTTTATGTTTCAGATGTCTCTCATTTGTTTGCTTTTGTATGCATCTGTGTGTACATGTGCTTGTTTGAGCATTTACATGTGTGCGAATGACGGCTCATAATAACCTCAGATGATGCATCACAGTGACATCATCATGGAAAGGTCTCCACCCATCAAGTAGCTGGTGAGCTAGGGAATTGGGGAGTGGTGTTGGGAAGAGGAGGAGAGGGAAAGGAAGAGGAGGGGAGCAGAGTGGAGGAAAGCAAAGGGGGGTTGAAGGGAGTTAAGGAAGCAGAGGGGAGAGGCTGGGAGAGGAGGAGAGAAGATGATGGACTAGGGGAGTGGAGGTTTGGTGGTCCATCTGGCTACGGCCTAGTTAGTGTGGATAAGATAGAAGCTTACTGCATTAGCCTGATTGGGTACAGGATAAGGAGCCTGTAAGAGGCTAAGAGGAAGGCACTGCTAATCCAGCTGCTTAACTCTATGGTAACCTGCTTTTCCAAAAACAAGTTCTCCCTCCCTCCTGCAGCCCACCAAGCTGGTGACTGTAAGGGGATCTCCTGCCTGTAGGAAGCCACTCACTCATCTTGGAAAAACAAAGCTGGACAGATTTAGTCCCAGCCTAAAGATAGTTATATTACTCACCTCTGTTACAGCACTCTGTGATCTCCTTTGCCAGATAGCATGGTTTATTGCAGCATCTGCAAATAATCTGTTAACCAACATTTTGTTAATATTCATGTGAACTCTGTTTGTTAGGAGAATCGTTGCAGAGTATGAGAAGACTATTGCACAGATGATAGGTGAGTGGTGAGATTCTGAAACATGCTATAACTTGTTTCTCAGCGTTTCACAGTCACTATCTCTTTTTAGACACACACCCTTCATCCACTTACCCCACTCCCCCTCTGCCTTTCACAACATTTGATTGTTTGCAAGTGAAGAAAAAGCATACACCTTGCTTGAGGCTCCTCAGTAGCCCTTACTTGAGAGTTTGTTGTGTCTAATTTATTCTCTTATCTGTTTGCCTATTTTGTTCAAATGGTTGGACATTGCATAGTGATGAAATTGAAAATAAATATTCTATTTCTTGTGCCACATATAATTTAAAACCCACATGGCATTATCTTCAGCACATCCTGTTGCCCTCACTCAATGACATGTCTTTCTCCGTCAGTCTCCTGTCTCTTTATCTCGTTCTTGCACTCTTTTTCTTTTATTTCTACCTCTACTTCTGTTCCAGAACAAATCATTCTGCTGCTCTCTGGCACCACTCTCTGTTCATATTCTGAATTCTGAGTGCTCCTCCTCAGTCTCTGACTTCTGTCTAACACACAGCTTTGTCACACGAGTCCTCCCAGCTTGATTTAACACAGTCCCTTCTTTTCTGTTCTGCTCTCATTGTTGCCCCTTACTCTTTGACACCCCCCTATCAGGCATGCCAGGTAAGTAGCACATACTCTTATGTATTTTGTGTCAGCACATCTCTGTCCATCAGAGAGAGAGTGAGCGAGAGAGAGTGAGACACTAACTCTCCTCTACCTGTTACACATCTGTGACATCTCTGCATTTTTGTCTTTCACTTGTGAAAAACTTGCTTCTGATCTTACCAGCCCTCCCCTTTGGTTCTAAGGTGATAAGTCAGTTAATAGGTGTTAAGAGAGTTAAGCAGAATTCTCTTCCTAAACTGGAATGGAAAATATATCTTAAGGGGGTCGAGGGTTGTAACAGACAATCGCCCTTGACAGTATGTTGACACCTCCAAATAGTATTTTGGTCTCTTTCTCTTATAGTTCTGTCTGCATGCTTCACATCGAAACTTGTGGATCAATAAAGCTCTCATGCAGAAGTCAATAGCTGGGTCCCCATCTACTCAGTTTAGTAAAGTTGTTTAAAGAGTGTATGTGTACAGTATGTGTTTATGTGATTATTATAGTTGGTGCACACAATAGTCTGTGAGCACATAGTGGGTGTCCTGTATGTGTGCATTAGTGAAGTTCCAGGACTGCAATCTAAACTGTGTGTGTGTGTGTCTTTTCATCAGAGGATGAGCAGAAGGAAAAGTCATTGTCTCACCACACTATCCAGCAGTTGATCGTAGAGAAGGACCAGGCTTTGGCAGACCTCAACTCAGTGGAGAAGTCACTAGCCGAGCTTTTCCGCCGCTACGAGAAGATGAAAGACGTGCTGGAGGGCTTCCGCAAGGTGGGCCATGCCATTCACACACAAGCACACACGCACACACATAGGTACAGTATTTGATCAATGTGTGTGTGTGTTTTCAGAATGAAGAGGTTCTGAAAAAGTGTGCCCAGGAGTACCTGTCACGGGTCCGTAAGGAGGAGCAGCGCTACCAGGCACTCAAGATCCATGCTGAGGAGAAACTTGACAAGTTAGTCCACACTGAGAATAAATGTGCAGTCCAATGACAATGAATACAACAGTTCCAAGTGTGCAAACTCTTGAGAATCTAACTAAAAATAGCTACCTTCCTATGTGGAAGTCTTTTCAAAAACCCTTTCAATTGCCTAGTCCGTGAAGGTGATTAGATGTGACTGATAATGTGTGTGTCTTTGCAGGGCCAATACAGACATAGCCCAGGTGAGGACTAAAGCCAAGCAAGAGCAGGCAGCCTACCAGGCCAGTCTGAGGAAGGAGCAGATGAAGGTGGACTCCCTAGAAAGTACACTGGAGCAGAAGGTCAGACACGATGGAACCTTGTATTAGCAAATCTTGTAGATACACCATATCATCAACATGACTTTGATGCTAAATACTAACTACAGAAAATATCCTATTGTAGTCAATGATGGATGGTGTCTCTCCTGTCTAGAACAAAGAGATTGAGGAGCTAACGAAGATCTGTGACGAGCTGATCGCCAAGATGGGAAAGAGCTAGCAGCACTGCTGTTTCTGTGTTCTTAGTCATCCTAGGAGAGAAGATGACAGGAGGAAAAGAGGAACGAAAGAAGAGAGAGATTACATGAATGCCGCTTTGGATAGATGGACATCTCTGGCCAGAGCGATCTCTTGACTTTCTCCCTGTATAGTATAGTACCCTACCCACTGGAATTACTTCACTGTTCACCCTGAACATTTTGATGTGTAAATGTGTATACGTTTCCTGTATCAGGGGTCAGTGAAAGGTTTTAGAAACGTATTCCATATCGTAAAAGAGACTATGTGTGAGAGAAAGAAAGTGTGAGTGAGTTACTTAAAAAATATATAAGTAAGAGTTTTATGTTGATGAGGTGATAAGAATTATGTTGCCATGACAGCCACTGAGGGGAACGACTGTTTATCCACCTTACTGTATCTTAGAGAAAAGGAAAGACTTGACAGAGATAGTGTACATACAGTATATGGCACATTTAGACTTATCAATGTTCAGTTGCCAAAAGGTACTGTACACCTTATCCCAGAATAACTGCATGTGGAAGTGGATGGATAGTTCCTTTTGTATATTATGCAGATAAAAAGTACACACCTGCATTTTTTATACAATTTACTGTTAGTTCAAACAGCTTTCCTCGTGTAATCTTGTAGATAGTTGATGTGAATTTAATGTCATAGCTTCCTTAAAACCTTGTGGGATTTTATTTTGATATATAACTAAACTAATTGTCAGTTAAGATTGCAGGGTAATTTACTTTTTGATCAATTTGTCATAGTCCTGCTATGGTTGGCGTGTCTCACTGAGAGGGTTGAGTCCACAGTGCACAGCTACACTGCACAGCATCTGCTTACAAAGTGCAATAAAAATGGCAATACACATACTGTTGTTACTCATCGTCTTTTTTGCATTGCTCAACACAACATAAATCAAGCCCTCTAATCCAATATCATACCTCACCAATGATATTACACACAGGTTCATAGGAACAAAGGTTGTAGACAGATAATAACAGTAACAGGCATTGCTTGTGTGAAAAAGAAAAAAGAAATATGAGTCGAGCATAGTTTTCCTGTCGTATGATGAGGCCTTTGAGAGGTAAAAGCATGGGTTAGCATAAAATAGGCCAATCCCAATGGTATAAAACACTAACCTAAAGATAATATGTTAAACAATAAGCTATTATAAGCTATTAATATACTGCTAATAATAATCTTAAAACAGCCAATGCTAATGTCGTCTAAAACTAAATTGGCTCCCCAAGCCTACTTTATGTAAAATACTGTTTCAGAGGCTTTTCCACTCTGACCAGAATACAGTTCTCTGAAAAACAATGACTACATATTGTGGTCAAATTTAAAGATATTGAACATCTAGGGCCCTATCTTGCACCCAGCGCAATTTACTTTGTCAACGACGCAAGTATCATTCCTAGTTTGCACTCGATGCAAAGCGGACTTTTCCCTCCACAGACGCACGTCGGTAAATTAGGGAATTACTTTGCGCTCCCGGGGGCAGTTCAGCGAAAAAAGGAGGCGTGTTCCGGCGCAAACGTTCCCTGGTGCTATTTTGCAGTTTCAGAAAAACAATTCCGCCACTGACCAGGAAAAAAGTAGTCTAAAGTCAATGGCGCATTATTCAGATGCTATTTTAAGGGCACAAGCTTGGTCCGTGCGCATTGCTGGCGAAGCCAGGGTCTTCTTTCTGCGAAGCTACGTTACATTGTTTTGATTTATGACGTGTTACATTTCTTGATTATAAAAAGATTTTCATGAGAAATCTTTATGTATGTGAACATAAAGAGTGTGTAACAATTGTGGCAATTTTCTCCCACGCCTGTTTAACCGAAGCGAATTTGGGTGGGTTTCTTCTCCCATCTCCATCAGAATCAGGTTTATTCGCCATGTAGCCTATGTTACACAAACACGGAATTTACTGTGGCAGGAAGGTGCAAACAATAAACATATACGGGTCTTAAATTAAGTAAAAAAGTACAATAGTTAAACTAATTCCAAGAACTAAACAATTTAAAAAATAAAATATATATAAAAATAAGAATTTGAATGAGCAGCATGAGTGGGCAATTTAGTGCAATGAGAAAACTGCTCTGCCTTTCCCATACAATGTCACTTCTCTATCTGTTACGGCCAGGGCCGGCCCAAGCCTTTATAGGGCCTTAAGCAGAATTTATTTGGGGGCCCCTCGGCGTCGCCAATTGTTATAATTTTTTCTAATTACTGAATTTCTTCAAATAAACAATTTTCAATTCAACATTTCAATTTATTACACATTGTTTATTTTTGGTGCGCCGTTTATTCGAGGGCGGCGTTTATTTGAGGGCGACGTTTAATCGAAGAAATACGGTATTCTAGGCTAGCTGCGCGAACATGCTAACGTGTTAGTTCGCTAGATTAAATGTTCTTAGACAGTTTGAAAAGTACCGTCTTCTAAATCACCGATTAAGCAACGAGCAAATGTCAATGTTAGTTAGACTACCTAGCTCTATCTCCTCTGCTTTTTATTAAGGCTGATTTGCAAGGAATGCAAGAACAGCTAGATAGCGAAAACACCTAGACTACTAGACCTACTGTAGTCTGTAAACTAGTTTAACTTGCTAACGCAAGAGCACCTGAAGTTAAAGTGTCTGCTGCAGACATAAGTGCTCCCCTTTTTAATGGTAAAGTTTGGTCCTTCATCCCGCCGGATAGCCTGAATCCATTTTCGTCGAACTTCACCATCAACAGGGAAGGAATGAAACGACAGATATGGCTGCTTTTGGGAATAACAAGAACAGCCTGGTACGCTACAATAACTCTTGCTCGTTGCTTGCACCATTTAATTTGTTTACCGCCGTTGCCCTGACCAGAGGAAGAAGAGTTTCACGACGATTGTGTATTTCCGGTAACAAATACGGAAGTTGTGTGAAAGGTCTATTGGAACCGCTTGCGTCAGGGGCGGGGTTGCCGTGATCAACAAGACGAACAGAATCCTTTGACCGCCATTGCTGCAAGTTTTTACAATTCATATTGCAGCTAAACAGTACATGTAAATCAGCATCTGAATTAAAATGTGACGAGAAATGGGCAGTGTAGTTGCTGAAAATGTGCTTATTTTGTGGGCTAATTTGTAAATTTGCTCTGACTTTTCGATAACCTAACTAGCATCGCAGTGCAGCACCTCCTAGTCCTACTCTTCTGGCAGCGAATTGTTTTCAGCATTCATAGCCTTCGGAGTACTATAAATTCTACGAATCCGTCCGACTCCGTCCATCTGTCTGTCCGTAACGGAGTCGGAGTAGTATAATTCAGCCTTTAGATGTATCTACGTAGCCTAGCTTGAGAACAGATAAGCTAACGGTTAGAGCTATGTTTTCACCAGCTAATTTTCAAACGGTCGCTACTGTAGCATTGCCTGGGGCATACTGGCCCAAAAGTGATCAACTGGCTAGCATGTGGGGTTCCATACAGTACTGGGCCACCGTGCTTCAAGCGCTTTGCGTTTTCTTTTGGTATGAAATGCTCTATATAAATAAAATACAATTTGATCACATCAAAATGTTACTCACCGAAGCCTGGTTGCTGTCACAGGTAGCCATCGTTCTTTTCCTCTTCTTCTTGAGCTTGAAGGTTTCCCGCTTCCTCGGAGTGCTTGACTGAAGGTCTGTGCTCTGATAGGTCAGAAGTTGGTTCGATTTCATTGAGGCTCGATTGCTCTACCTGTCCTTGATATCCCGGATGTTAAAAATCAGAATTTTTTAAGCTCAACATTTTTCGGATCGAATTTGATAGGGTCGAATTTTTTAGGCTCGAATTTGAGCAACCTGAATTTTATTTTACATTGAAATATATTCAAATGAGAATTCAGTGTTGTTTAAATTTCAATATGAAGTATTCGATGCCTTTTAAAATTCAAAACATTATGGCACTGATTTGCTTCCATAGAGGAGACCTTCATGAACAGAAGGACAGAAGGGCTGTGGCATTGAAGTTCAGCCAATGCCACAAAGTACTCTCAGCCAATTACAGACCTCTTAAAATGGGAAAACCTCAGGTATTCATACAGGGATCGGCTCTAATTTGAGTGACAGGTTGGTTCACCAATTGAAAAACGAATCTGGGAATTTTTATTTAAGTAAGGGGAGTGCCGAGATTTTACTGTCGCCGTTTGGCTTCCTAAACAGCGGTAGAATTCCGTTTTTATAAACCATGGGCTGCTAACTTTTCAAAAAACCTTGGAGTGAGATTTGGTGTGGCCAGGGCCGGAGTGGGGCCACTTTTCAACCCGGGAGTTTCAGGCCCAAGACCGGCCCAATTTTTCTTATGAAAAACTGTTAATTTCAACGGTTTTTGGAGATAGCTAGCAAGAGTTTCAAGCCATGTCAAATCAAATGCTCAGTTTGCCTGCTCTTTTTAGTGCTGCAGCAGCCCCAAACAACTGATCAATGAAGTCAGGCTGTTAAACTTAAAAATAACTTGCTGAGAAGTTATTAATGTAAACAGATTGACAATCTGTTTGAAACAGATTGTCAATCTTTGAGTTGAGCGTTGGTGTTTCCCTCATGCATCACAATAGAATTAAAATGAGACGGAGTGGAGTGAAATCTTTGAATGCAGTTTTCTCCCCTATCACTTTTTGACACAGGTCAACTTTAAAATGATGTAACTTCAGTTGTGATAAAGATATCTGAGTGATTTAAACAGATTTGTATTCAGGAAAGTTTGTAGATTCCAAAGATGAATACCACCCAGAAAGTCAATTACGTTGCTAATGCTAATCATTAGGCCTATATCTCTCAATACCAGTTGCCACTTGTGTTTTTCCTCTCGAAAATGAATCGGTAATTGGCACATTTGGCAGCATCCTCCGCCTTTCTTTTTTTCAACCTGGCTTTTTCAGCCTCTCCTGGCCTCTTCCTCCCATCCATCCTCCCTGATGCGTATCATTACGGTAGGGCCGTCCCGCCCAGCTATCAGTAGCCTATCTGAGAAAAAAACGGAGAAAACGGGCTATGGACCCAACCAACTCTATTTGGGAGGGGAGAACTCCCTCACATGGTACAACCCATGCAGAGGCTGCAGTGTCAGAATGTGGAAAGTGTAGCATACTTGAAGAGAAGATAGACTAACGTGACAAATGTCAACAACAAAAGAAATCTCGACCGGCCCAAAAGTGAAGCGGCCCACTGGGAATTCTCCCGATTACCCACTCCGGCCCTGGGTGGGGCCAACCAAAATTGTAACCCCCCCCTCAGCCGCTTGGTTGGCGTTGCCTTCTCGATGACATTGAGAAATACAAGGTGTGGCGTGAGAGAGTGTGGACTGGTTGAAATGCATGTAAACCGTGTCGCGTACAGCGTTACAGTGAGCTATACTGGTTTAAGACTACAGGTATATAATGACAATTTTACCCATGAATCGTTTACTAGTAATATAACATCATAATAAATCCTAAAACGTTCATTTATATGTGAGGCATGTTTATTATTTTAACGATTGAAAACAAATGTATCACACACCTTATTCTCAGGAGGTCTGTGAGATAGCGGTAGTTGCGGTTTGCTATACGTTAGTCCCAGCCAGCCGTCAACAGTGATTCTTTCTAAAGTAATTTCAACAATAATTTCACTAAAACTGGTTTGTTTTTAAACATGTTGTCATTTATATTGTTATTATTATTGTTATAAAATGTCATTTCGGGGCTCTGGTAGGCTACCTGTTGCGCTGTTCGCGGCTGTACTAACAACCAGACTTAATCTGTGGCTTCAACGACAGTGTGTTGAACACACTCCCACAACAAAAAGGGATTGTTCTTGTGACAAACAGTACAGTTTCCATCGCCTGCCAACAGATGAGGAATACAAAATAATGTAGCTGAAAAACCTAGCCTTGAAGAGACCACCCAAAACACTGTATCGTATGTGTACTCATTTCATTTTGTGGACAAAAAGCAGACGGAGGAAATCCGCATCCTAATTTGTGTTTGGGCTACGAAAGACCTCCACAGATTTAGTTGCAGTAGCTACTGCCAGTAAAGATGGGATGCAAGTGTTCATATAGGAATTTGTGTGGGTTAGTAGTGCCCAGGGGTCTCATTTATAAAACTGACTAATTTGTAAATTTGCTCTGACTTTTCGATAACCTAGCTAGCATTGCAGTGCAGCGCCACCTACACTTCTGGCGGTGAATTGTTTTCAGCACCCACAGCCTTCGGAGTACTATAAATTCAACAAATCCGTCCAACTCCTTCAGTCTGTCTGTCCGTAAAGGCCGAATTATACTACTCCGACTCCGTTACGGACAGACAGACGGACGGAGTCGGACGAATTCCTTGAATTTATAGTACTTATACTTAAATCTCACAATTGTGTTTTTTATCACAATGTTAATTGTTGTTCCAGGTAGACAAAAAGTAACCTCAAATACATTAGCCTACATAAGACATCGCAATTCATAAAAGTCCATCAATGTGAGATAGAAACAGTAAGATAAATACAACAAATGCAAGGCTATCATTGGTGGTGACATATTAATGTTGACTTTAGCCAAAGCTTGAAGTTGGTTTTAAACAAGGCAAAGCATCCTGAGTTTCTAATGTTTGTGGGTATGAAATTCCACTTCTGCTCTACTTTAACCGAGAAAGCAGATTGACCAAAGGCTGTCTTGCTGAACATGATCACAATACTAGGAAATTGGACATAAACAGTGCCAGAGATATCCTCAGCTCATGTTACGAACTCTAGTTACATCACTATGATTTCTTTAAGAAAGTACATTTTCAAAGCCCTGTGAAGAGAGAGGGGCGTGGCTGGGTGTTATAAGTCATGGCAGGACAAGGCGGAGTCAGGACCGGCAGGGTTCAGGAAAGTAGCTGTAAGATGAGCTGTCAGTACTGTACCTGCCTCTCCATTGATTTGTCTGTTTGGGAAAGCCCTAGTGTCTGCTGAGGTGCCTCAGAGGAGGAGCAGATCATCTCCGAGTCCCTACATGCAGAGGTATTAACTCTGTGATAGCTTGGATTAAGAAAAAGCACCAAACAACCTGCTTTTCACCGTGATCGCCACAAGTACGGACCACCAGCAACATGAGAGCCATCCAGTGCTACCTGCTTCTGGCCTCCCTCATCCTCTTCACTACCTACAGTAAGGAATCTCTCCCTTCTCCCTCACACACTGTCTCTGTTTCTCTGACTTTCTATCCCTTATTCACTCACAAGAATATTACCTTTTGATTGAATTGATCAATTTTTCCTTGTTACGTTCTTCATTCTTTTGCTTTTTTGAAATGTAATGTACATAGAGAGCAACCTCTCTAATTCAGTTTTCTGACCCTTATCCTCCCAAATACTTTTTTAATTAATTGCTGACTGTATGCTTCTATCTGAGAACATGCAACGTAGAATAATAACTTTTTTTCTTGATATGAAACATCCATCCTGTTATTGTACAGTATTTTAATTGATTATATTCTGTGTTACATGATATTTATTAGACCTTAAATAGAAAGTCTCTCTTTTTATTGATTCCTTACATTTATTACGTTTGTCTTGTTAGTTGAGTTTCGAGATTTTGCAACACCTCAATCTGTCATCTGCTAACGAGCATGCCATCCCATCAGCTAATCTCCTAATAGGCCTGAGGGCTAATTCCAGAAGCATGTGTGGTGAGCTGGGCTGCTGAAGCTGCAGGGATGGATTGGGGTCATCTGGACACGGCAGGGGGCACTTACATGTCAAACCATAGACAAGCTTAGAAATCCAAAATACAGACAATTGCTGCTACCAGGAATTTGTTGTTTTTCTTCTGGATTCTGTAGGAATAGAAACAATAAAAATATATACTTTAGAGAACAGGAGATTTGGAATTCTGAAGCCAAACAAAGGGGTTTGATGGGTATGCAAACTTGGACCTGGTGCAGCCTGACGATCAATATCTCTGTGGACTAAACATTGACTCTGTTTTGTTTTGGTCTACAGTCAAGTCTGATGACTTGATCAAAGAAAGGCTTGAGAAAGTAGTTTTTTGGTCCAAACAAATCAGACAGGTCGGGGTGAGCGTAGTTCACTCTGGTCCCTCTGAGCTGGGTCCTAAAATACAATGAAAAATACAATTCTAAGGGAGTTCAGAGAATAAGGTAAGAAGTGCAGTCTCATCTGTCCTAAATAGACAACACTCTATGTTGTGTATGTACAGTTTACATCCACTGTATTTGCTGTATGGTAATGTGAGACAAATGGATGAAAGCAACATTAAAATCATACATCAAAAAGAAAGCTATGGGTTGTTGCCATAGACCATACCAATTACAGTACATTAATGGGATTGACTTCACCTTGTTGCTGTAATTGAAGTAAGGGCTACTATAATATCATAAGACAGTTACAGTAATGTCTACTTATCATGCACACTATAAATGTACCAATGGGACCAACGCTGTTTTAGATCAGAAGCTGGAAGCTAGATGAATTATAGATGTGAACAAAAAAGTGTTTTCCAGTGCAAGAGTCTTACACCTGGCACTATAGCTAAGTTGGTCTACAACTAGCATACATCACAAACACCTTGTTTGTGTAATGGTTGAGTTTGAGTTGTGGTGGTAATTTGAATTGACTTTCTTTTTAGGCTTTTCATAAGACAAACAACCACAAAAAATATTGTTTTGCTTTTTAATCCATCTCAGCATAAGTCAGGCCGTGAGGCTGACTGAGGTTGCAGAAATGTAAGTTTGTTATTTACAAGCCTTTCTATTACTGACTTTTCTTCAAGGGCGTATAAAGACCAGGGAGACTGATTGAGAACCTGTGTATGGTATACAGGAGCTCACTGTCTTGATGTGTACCAGAGTAAATCAGAAGTCCAGTGGCTACTGCATTTTACCAATGCAATAATGGATGGTGTTCACCTCCAGTCGGATTCAGGACACACTCATCCACCATCACTGAATCATTGGATGTCACTCAATAATCTGGTTTTATCAGGCTTGTTGTTAGCTGTATGACTAGTTTGATTTTGTATTCTTTACCTACTGTAAGTGAGGTGTTGAAATACATTCTACTGTAAAGATGGATAATGTATGAGATGGTGTTTTTTATCGGATGAATCCTAATGTAACATTAGTCTGATACTAATAACCTCAGCTCTGTGCCAAGTCTGTGCCAAATGACGTTGTGTCCTTGGGCAAGGCACTTCACCCTACTTGCCTCGGGGAGAATGTCCCTGTACTTACTATAAGTTGCTCTGGATAAGAGCGTCTGCTAAATGACTAAATGTAAATAAACCATTTGCATGTTTAAAATGTAATATATCTACACTATATTGTATACTGTATATCAATCCTTCTTACTCTCTGTCTCCAGGTGAAGCTTTACAATGCTACACCTGCATGGGCTCTAATGACGAGGACTGCAACCGCCAAGGCTCCAAAATCTGTCCTAGCTACTCAGACGCATGTGCCGTTGTCCGAGGCCACGGCAGTGAGTCACACAGTGTAGTATAAGTCTTAATATCAATACACAGTGTGTGTGTGTGCCTGCGTGTGTGTGTGCTTGGGCAAACAGGCTGCTCTGTCTGGCCATAGCTCAGAAACAGCAGGGGACGAGGGGCTTTCTGGGGTAAACAGAAGATTTGATGTTGAGTCATTCAATAATCTTAATTAGCTGTGTGTTTGAATTACTTGAATTAGCAACAATTACGTATTGTACATTTAGGACTATCTAATCCAAAACTCTGGTGTGATGGAGGTGTTCTATGCTGCCTCTCTGTCTCCCAGGTGGGGTGATGAAGTCTTGTTCCTACAAGTCCTTCTGCAGCCAGGCCAACAGCCAAGGCTACAGGGCACCCGGAGTCAAGGTTCACTGCTGCTTCTCTGACGACTGCAACGTGACAGGCAATGGCTCCAAACTGGGTGGAGGGGTCAGCTACCTGATACTGCTGCTACCCTTGCTGCTGCACCTTCTCTCCAATTAACCCTGCCACCATCCTCCCATCCATACCCCTGCCCCAAGAACCATGCCAACGACTCCTATATACGGTCCAAATTTTGGATTTGCCACTTCCCACCATCCGTAAGGCAACATGATGTAGTCAAAATAACATTTGAGTGTTGTCCACTCCTCGCTGTGAAATGTAGGAACAACTGTGTTATGCCTCGCCCCTTAAAATTCCATTTAACTCTCAAATTAACCTTATACAGCAGTAACTTGTTAGAGTATGTTGATTGCTGAGAACAATGCACACACATAGCACACGTATACACGCACACACACATACTGTATATGCACACACAAACTACTGCAATCTAAAGATATTGTTTTGTCACAGTTAGGTCCTCCAGTATTTAAGACTACAGTCTTAAATACCCATGGTAAAAAAGCAGACTCGGGTTCCGTTATGCTACTTACAGGAGTGTACTGTAGCACACCAGGTGTAGGCTGATTATGGACAGCTCCAGTGGTGGTTGGTCTGTTAGCCTTTTAACTGGGTTCTGACTGTAACTTAATGTGTAGGGTATTTGTGAAATCTGGAAGTGAAGGAACTCACCTTGCGCTTTGTAAAGCTACCTAAGCCTTGTAGATGCTGTGGCCAGGTGCTTGGCTAATCCACTCATCAGCCCCAAGCAGTTTAAAGAATTATCAGAATTATCTTTTAAAGAGTGCTCTCACTGTTACTCCTCACACAGTATATGATTGTAGGGACATTAAGAAAAGTAGAAATAGAGAGAGAGAGAAAAAAAGAGAGAGGGACAGAGACAGAGAAAGACAGAGACAGTGAGTGAGAGATTGAAAACAAGAATAAGGGAGATACAAGGGGGAGATGGAGAGAGGAACTAGTTAACATACAAAATCTGACATTCTAGGAACTCTACAGCTAAAGTAGCCTATTTGTTAAATGCCACACATTAAGTATTTTCTCTCATTCTGCAGTAATGAGCTTTGGAACTCTTACTAAGACATAATGCCATAATCATAGGTTAAGTCAAATGTATCTTGCACCCAACATTTCTAAAAACACTGGATCAAAAGAAACTCATTTCAAGCAACCACTTTCTTTCTCTGTTCTATGATCTAGATTTACAGTATGATGCCAGAACAGATTTACTATATGCAGGTCATTGTTCTACTTCATAGATCATTGTAAATACAACTAATAAAAATGATTTTTCTTTATTCTGTGAGCCTCAACATGTGTGTATTTTAAATATGTGTTGTGAGCTTTCTGTGATCTAGAGAGTGGGGTAAACACGTCCTTACAACATGTTCTCACTATGCATACAAGCCTCTGTTTGAGGTTTCTGGGAATAGGATGTTAACCTTCTACAGGGCAGTGATAGAAAGTGTGCTCACCTTTTCAATAACTGTTTGGTATGACAGTTCAACAGCCCAGCAATGAAGACAGCTGGATACAATTGTGCGTTCTGTATAAAAAATTACTGGTTGCAAACTAAGTTTGATCTCTGACATTTATAAACCCTGAATTCTGCACAAAGGGCAGAATAAGGACTCTGATCATCTTGTCAACTTCCTCTTCACACCACTCCCCTTTGGGAAAAGGCTTAGAGGCATTGAAAACCTCTCATTTTCTTAAAGGTCTCATGACATGAATTATTCACTTTAGGAGGTTATTTAACATTAATATGAGTTCCCCTAGCCTGCCTTTGGTCCCCCAGTGGCTAGAAATTTCAAGAGGTGTAAACCAAGCCCTGGGTATTCTTCTCCACCTTTGAGAAAATGAAAGCTGAAATGCTCGGTTTTGAAAATCCTCTCCTTATGTCGTCATAAGGAGGAAGGTTACCTCCCCTTTCTCTGCTTTGCCCGCACAAAGAATTTGGCCCACCAATGACAAAATGAGCTACGACCGTGCAAACGCAATATTGTTTTTTCCTCGAGACATCATGGCTTGCAAACGACCAAAGCATGGCAGTTAGCCCTGCCTCTTTTATTTTTCATAGCATTTAAAGCTACAGACACAGAAACGGCACGTCCTGAGGAAAGCTCATTGTGGGACTGCTCGTATCGGCTGTAATTCTGTACCAAGGCTGAATTTCGGGAAAGAGACTTCAGATACAGTATTATGGGACCACTAAGGCCTATATAAAAGCATCCAAAAACATATGTCATGGGATTTTTAACAATACATACTTTAATATCATTCAGTTACAGAACAGTTGCTTATCCATTCATCAGCACCTCATGTCAACTAACATGATCTGTAAGGCTACTTTTATTTGTTTATTTACATACTCTGCACACCTTTAAATATACCTTTAAACCTTTAAATATTTAGTATTTCTTTTACATTATTTTATTATTTTATTTTATTTACTCAGCAAAGCTGCGTAAGCACCCATTGAGTTTCTACCCTTTCTTATTATTAGTATGCAGAACCATCTTCTTCCGCCAAGTCAATGGCAGCCCATAGAACTATATGGTAAAAGGTTTTGAAATTTGGCACATTTATTGGACACAGTCCTCTTATTATTTTCACCAAGTTTCATGTTGGCGCCTAACGCACACTTGCACCACCAATGGATCAAAGTTGAAGGTGAGTTCAATGTGCGTAACTTTTGAACCGTATGCCCAATTTTCTAAATAAAGTCTATTTAATTCCTTAGTTAGCCAGGTTCAACACACTCCATGATATACATTTCAGTTTCACAAATGTTGTACAATCTTCCCAAAAATGGTGTGGCCTGTGTAGATAGGTAGGTTAAACTCAGTCCTTAGGGATGCATACAGGCCACCCGCGCTTTTCGTTGGCGTAGCTGGTAGTCAAGGCCGGATTAACCATTAGGGCAACTGGGCACTTGCCCAGGGGCACATGACATCTAAGGGGCCCTGGACAATGTCAACTAAAATGTCATATCACGTTATGAACGCAGTCATAACTTTCCTTAATGTGAGTACTTTATTAACCCTTTGACACGTAAGTTCTAAATTTCTTGACTGCCCCCACAGCGTGAGTTCTTTTGGCAAGTGAGTTTGTTATTAATTTCAACGTTCCAGAGGTTTATTATGACGCATTAAAATCGAATTTCCAGGCAATTTCAGCACTTCTCGGTTTGCATTTGAAATTGACCTAGTTTGCACCCCATATTAGTGACAACTACTCAATTCATTGGTTATTTTGTTTATCCCACCTTCCCGTGACGTATTTCTCTTTGAGTTTTTGCCAAACTAGCTCGTAGTGTAGTAAAGTGTCAATCAACAAGTTATCTGTTGCTAATTATGGCTATGTTACGTTGTTTGTGTGGTCAGACTATAACGAATACACAATAATTCAGATACATCCAGTCAGTCTAACTTGATTGTTATGCATCGTTTTGTTTTCTCTAGCTGGCTTCCATCTCGTAAACCTACTGAGTTGGCAACACAGCCCGTGTTCACAAAATAAGTAAGGAAAATAAAACGATGCATCCTAGCAAGTTAGTCTGACTGGATGCACCTGCATTATTAGTGTGTTTGCTGCAAGCAAAAACACTATTGTTATTCTGCATACTTATTATTGTTGGAATGCTGCTTCAGCATTCCAAGTATTGTTCTTTGAATCTTTATTCAACTTCTTCATATTCTTATTCTTCTTATTCTATTTCTTCCGTGGCACGTTTCAGCGCCTTCAAATCTTCAGCTATTAAAACCGTTCAGCTATCAAAAAATTCAGCAGTTTCAGGCCATGGGTGCTATGACTTTTCAGCTTTGTACCTCTTATGCTTGAATTAATATAAATCAATATTCATAATATTTTTAACATGGGTTTCCAATGGAGTTTTCTTTCAAATCCTCTCAAACTTCTTTAAACTTCTTCAACTTCCAAATCCTTCTTCTTCCTCAATCTTTCAGCTAGAGCCACCATTTAAACTTTAAAATGTTGACAAAACCCTAAACTATTTTTAAAAAATTCAGCTTTTTGATATCTATTCAACTTTTTTCAATATCACTGATTATGTTTCATGACTTTTTCAAGCCGTTTCTGAGATTTACATGGGTGTGTACGTGAAGCTAGTGCAGACTGAAACGCTTAGAGTGGAGGGGAGCTTCGGATGTCGTTGAAAAAATATTTCTAGTTTGCCAGCATTGCCACAATTTTCGCTCTTCATGCTTCGTTTTTGGATCAATAGATAGCTAATTTTGTGCTGGTCGTAGACAGTTGTCTGTTGAATCCAACAGACGTACACATTTGTTCAGAGCCCCACGAAAGCGAGACAAAGTCCAACTCTCGCCCCATAGAGACCAATGCAAATCTGGTGACAAAATCGTCAGAGAAAGCAAAAAGAAATATAGCTGCAAGCAGCAATGGCGGATTCCTCCTTCAAGATGGCAAAATGTTGTAAAATTGACAGATAGTTACACTGGGATTAACCAAAAGACTTGAAACTAATTTCTGTCAGAAAAAAAAGAAAAGGTTTAGGGCTCTGACTATATTAGAACCCACAACCCTTCACATAGCAGCCCTGCGTCTCATCCTACTAAGCCATTCACAGACATGCCAACCTGCAGACTCATTTCCGGGAGGTGGTTCCCCCCCCCCCCCCCCCCGACGCAATCCTGACGCATGATGTACCCCCTCAACCTGCACGTAACCCCTCCCCACGACGCAATCAGGACGCGCGATATGCACCTATCTCTACCAGAAATGACCATTGGACAGTCTCTCGCTCGCTCGAAATACAAAATCCCCGATTTCCGGGAGATTGTAGAGCATTTGCGGGCATCAGGGAGCCGCTATTGAAATGCGGGAGACTCCCGGACCTTCCGGGAGACTTAGGATGTCTGCATTCACAGACTTAGACGTTTGCGCGTTCAGTTTTTGTATCACAAAATAAGGCATTTCTCCATATGGCAAGCATTGTTAGATTTGGTTAAAGTTAAAACTGTTGTAATTTAGTCCTATTTATATATGGGACATAAAAACAGGACAACGGGATGACTGGGTTGCTGCTGTAAAGAATAGCTTACTCGTAGTGCTTTAAAAAAGTTGTTTGGAAGGGAATTTCAAATCCTAGCATCAGTGGCAATGTGTTCTGGCTTAGGTAACTTAAATGAATTTGCGGCAGGCAAGGGATCCACCTGAACAATCAATATACTTCATTCGAGCTAACTTGGTAAATATGACACTATGCCTACGTAGACTACAAGTAGCTAGCTACGGTGGTGAACCTGGCTTGTTTTGCAGTGGTTTACAGTCTCACTAAACAGATGATTGGAGTGTTGTAATGGGCTCAAATAAACACTATGCTATGTTTTACAACCGGAGGATTGACCGGAAGACTAGAAACCGTTCTGTCAAAAAAAATTATAATATTGCCGTTGACTGGTTTTGAACCTACAACCCTTCTTTTACCAGCACAACATATTATCCAATTGAGCCATTCTCAGATCTTGACTTCCCGATGTTCAGTAACTGGATAACAAAATGAGACGTTTCTCCAATGGCAAGCATTGTCAGATTTGGTTAAAGTTCAAACAGCTGTAATTTAGTCCTATTTGGGACAACGGGATGACTGGGTTGCTGCTGTAAATAATAGCTTACTCATAGTGCTTTAAAAAGGTTGTTTGGGGTGCCATAACTTGTCATGGAAGGGAATTTCAAATCATGCCTAGCATCAGTGGCGATTTGTCCTGGTTTAGGTTACTGAAATTAATTTGTGCAACAGGCAAGGAATCCACCTGAACAATCAATATACTTCATTAAAGCTAACTCAGTTGTGAATCTGACACTACCATGCATAGACTCCAAGTAGCTAGCTACTGTGGTAAACCTGTGTTGTTTTGCAGTGGTTTACACAGTCTCGCTAAACAGATGATCAGAGTGTTGTGATGGGCTCAAATAAACATGCATTGCTATGTTTTTACAACCGGAGGATTGATCGGAAGACTAGAAACCGTTTTGTCAGAATAAAAAATTAAAAACTATGCCTCTGACTGGTTTTGAACATTAAACCCTTTGCTTACCAGCACAACATATCAGCCAATTGAGCCATTCCCAGACATGGATTACACAAAACTGGATAATAAAAAAAGCTGTTTCTCCAATGGCGAGCATTGTCAGATTTGGTCGAAGTTCAAACAGCTGTAATTCAGTCATATGTCGACATATCAAGGTGAAACTTTGCATGGTACTTCAGGGGCATGTCACCTTAAAGCTTATTAGGTTTGAACCATCCTTCAAAAATACATTTGATTTAGTGACACAAACATATTGAGGCAATGTGTACATTTACATAAATACACCCCTTTCAGCCATTTTGTATTTGATTCAATTTTCTTAAGTAACGTTTTTAAATACGTCAATGATACATATGTGTACAAAATCTCAAGTCAATCAGATCTTTGGTTCAAGAGAAGAGGAATTTTTAAGGTTTTCCAAAATTATCACTGTACAGGAAAATCCATCATGGCGGACCTTATGGGTCCTTAAACCCTTTCGTCAGCTAGCTACAGGCTTTTTTGTTCCTCATGAAAAATGAGGCATGCACACTAAGTTTCAGAACAATTGGAGCAATGGGGTGGAAATGCCATCACTTTGAAAATTGGACTTTTGGGCGTGGCCTGTGGCGCCCCCTATGGTCCGATGTGGCCCATATTTGGTGTGGGGTACCCACTTCGATGTAGTATCAATGTGCCAAATTAGAAAATTTATGACCAGGGACTTTTTGAGATATTGAGGCGCAAGGAGAAGAAAAATAATAATAATAATAAATATAGCTGCAAGCAGCGATGCGGGTTCCTCGGCAAAATGGCAAAATATTATAAACATGTACACTGTCGAAGATCGAGAGTTGGACAACAAGAGAGCAAAACTACTTCATGTTTGGCCAACAACAGGCTGAATGGGGATTTGAACTCATGAGAATAAGGTTACAAGTCAGTCTCTCTATCCTCTCTGCTACGCACCAACTGTTGAGATTGTATGAATAGAAAGGGCAGAGTATTAGCTTTGGTCAGCTTTGGGACAAAGGTTAAGAAACGGTTGACATTTCAAGGTGAAATTGCATGAAATTGTGCATGGTATTTCAGAATGATGTCATCCTGTTTAACTAAACAGATAATCAAAATTATGACAGGCCAAAAGATAATGGCTGGATTCCAACCAACTACCTTATACTTTACAGGTCACCATGCCAGCCCATTGAGCTATTCTCAGTGTTGAATATTGTCATGTTCAGTTACTGTTTAAAAAAGTAAGGTGTTTCTCCTGTGGCAAGCGTTGTTAGATTCAGCCAACGTTGAAACAGCTTTAATTCAATCATATTTTGACATACCAATGTGAAATTGTTTGTGGTACTTCAGAAAGATGTCATCCTGTTGAACTAAACAGATAATCAAAATTATGACAGGCCAAAAGACTATGGCAGGATTCCAACCTACGACCTTATACTTTACAGGTCACCATCCCAGCCCATTGAGCTATTCTCAGTGTTGAATATTGTAATGTTCAGTTACTGTATAAAAAAGTAAGCTGTTTCTCCTGTGGTAAGCGTTGTTAGATTCAGCCTAAGTTGAAACTGCTTGTACATTTCCTATAAAAACTGGACAACGGGATGACTGGGTTGCTGCTGTAAAGAATAACTTTCTCATCGTTTTTTTAAACAGGTTGTTTGGAGTGCCATAACTTGTCATGGAAGGGAATTTTAAATCATGCCTAGCATCAGTGGGAATGTGTCCTGGCTTAGGTTACTGAAATGAATTTGTGCAACAGGCAAGGGATCAACCTGAACAATCAATGTACTTCATTAGAGATAACCATTAGAGTTATCTCTACCATGCGTAGACTACAAGTAGCTAGCTACTGTGGTGAACCTGGCTTGTTTTGCAGTGGTTTACACAGTCTCGCTAAACAGATGATCAGAGTGTTGTGATGGGCTCAAATAAACACGCATTGCTATGTTTTTACAACCGGAGGATTGATCGGAAGACTAGAAACCGTTTTGTCAGAATAAAAAATTAAAAACTATGCCTCTGACTGGTTTTGAACATTAAACCCTTTGCTTACCAGCACAACATCTCAGCCAATTGAGCCATTCCCAGACATGGCTTACACAAAACTGGATAATAAAAAAACCTGTTTCTCCAATGGCGAGCATTGTCAGATTTGGTCGAAGTTCAAACAGCTGTAATTCAGTCATATTTAGACATATCAAGGTGAAACTTTGCATGGTACTTCAGGGGCATGTCACCTTAAAGCCTATTAAGTTTGAACCATCCTTCAAAAATACATTTGATTTACTGACTCAAACATATTGAGGCAATGTGTACATTTACATAAATACACCCCTTTCAGCCATTTTGTATTTGATTCAATTTTCTTAAGTAACTTTTTTAAATACGTCAATGATACATATCTGTACAAAATCTCAAGTCAATCAGATCTTTGGTTCAAGAGAAGAGGAATTTTTAAGGTTTTCCAAAATTATCACTGTACAGGAAAATCCATCATGGCGGACCTTATGGGTCCTTGAGGCTTTTATGTTCCTCATGAAAAATGAGGCATGCGTACCAAGTTTCAGAAGAATTGGAGCAATGGGGTGGAAATGCCATCACTTTGAAAATTGGACATTTGGGCGTGGCCTGTGGCGCCCCCTATGGTCCGATGTGGCCCATATTTGGTGTGGGGGTACCCACTTCGATGTAGTATCAATGTGCCAAATTAGAAAATTCATGACCAGGGACTTTTTGAGATATTGAGGCGCAAGGAGAAGAAAAATAATAATAAATATAGCTGCAAGCAGCGATACGGGTTCCTCCGCAAAATGGCAAAATATTATAAACATGTACACTGTCGAAGATCGAGAGTTGGACAACAAGAGAGCAAAACTACTTCATGTTTGGCCAACAACAGGCTTAATGGGGATTTGAACTCATGAGCATAAGGTTACAAGTCAGTCTCTCTATCCTCTCTGCTACGCACCAACTGTTAGGATTGTAGGAATAGAAAGGGCAGAGTACATTTACATTTACATTTATGCATTTAGCAGACGCTTTTATCCAAAGCGACTTCCAAGAGAGAGCATTACAAAAGAGCATAGGTCACTGATCATAACAACGAGATAGTCCCAAACATTGCAAGCAGCCAAAACATGAAGTATACATTGTGAAAAACCAAATAAGTGCCAAGGGGAAGAACCATAAGAGCATGCAGTTAAACAAGTTACAATTAAACAACATGAAACTCAAAAAAGTGCAAGAGTGTACCTGTAAAGGAGAAGACAAAAACAACAGTCAACAGTAAAATATTTCACAGCGAGTACAAGAATTTAAAACCGTCACAACTAACCAACAGGAGCAACAAGTCTCTCAATACGAGTCATTGTGATCCTGGAGGAAATTAACATCAGGTCCAGCCAAGCATTCCTAAGTGCCGTTGTACTCCCGGAACAAGTGCGTCTTGAGCCTTTTCTTGAAGGTGGGGAGACAGTCAGTGTCTCTGATGGAGGTGGGGAGTTGATTCCACCATTGGGGGGCCAGACAGGAGAAGAGCTTGTGTTGGGACCGGGCGCTCTTGAGCGGTGGGACCACCAGACGGTTGTCAGAAGAAGACCGTAGGTGGCGGGTGGGGGTGTACGGCTGCAGGAGAGACTTGATGTAGTCGGGTGCAGTCCCGTTCACCGCTCGGAAGGTCAGTACCAGAGTCTTGAATCTGATACGGGCCGTGACGGGAAGCCAGTGGAGGGAGATGAGGAGCGGGGTAACATGGGAGCGTCTGGGTAGATTGAAGACCAGACGGGCTGCCGCATTCTGAATCCTCTGGAGAGGGCGGGTTGCGCATGCTGGGAGACCGGCGAGCAGCGAGTTGCAGTAGTCCAGCTTTGAGAGGACAAGTGCTTGGACTAGCAGCTGGGTGGAATGCTCAGACAGGTATCTCCTGATCTTCCGGATGTTGTAGAGGGTGAATCTACACGACCGGGAGACCGCAGCAATGTGGGCTGTGAGGGAGAGCTCGTCATCCATGGTCACCCCGAGGTTCCTGGCAGAGGATGAAGGGGTCACCGTCGCCGATCCCAGGGTGATTGAGAGATCGTGGGAGATGGAGGGTTTGGCCGGGATGATGAGGAATTCTGTTTTGGCGAGGTTCAGCTGGAGGTGGTGCTCGGTCATCCAGGCGGAGATGTCTGTGAGGCAGGCCTCGATCCTAGCTGAGATCCCCGGATCAGTCGGGGGGAACGACAGGTACAGCTGTGTGTCGTCAGCATAGCAGTGGTAGGAGAAGCCATGGGAGGTGATGATTGGTCCAAGCGAGGTGGTGTAGAGGGAGAAGAGGAGCGGTCCAAGGACAGAGCCCTGTGGGACACCAGTGGAGAGCTGGCGGGGGCCTGACACTTTGCCTCCCCAGGAGACCTGGTAGGATCTTCCCGACAGGTAGGATGAGATCCACTGAAGTGCAGTGCCAGTGATGCCCATCTCAGAAAGTCTGGCCAGCAGGATCTGATGGTTAACCGTATCAAATGCTGCAGAAAGGTCCAGCAGAATGATGACGGATGACCTCGACGCCGCTCTGGCAGACTGAAGGGCAGAGGTGACTGACAGGAGGGCAGTTTCAGTGGAGTGACCAGTCTTGAAGCCCGATTGGTTGGGGTCAAGCAGGTTGTTCTGAGAGAGGAAGTTTGACAGTTGGTTAGATACAGCGCGTTCAATTGTTTTAGAAAAGAAGGGTAGTAGTGATACCGGTCTGTAGTTCTGGAGGACGGCAGGGTTAAGGGAGGGTTTTTTGAGTAGAGGGCTAACTCTGGCCTGTTTGAAGGCAGAGGGGAAAGTGCCGGAAGTAAGAGAAGAGTTAAGGACATGGAGAAGAAAAGTTATGATGGAGGGAGAGATGGTTTGAAAGAGAGGGGATGGGACTGGATCAAGGGGACAGGAGGTGGGGCGATGAGAGAGAATGAGGTCAGAGATCTCTGCCTCGGACAGGGGAGAGAAAGAGTTTAGACATTTAGTTGGGTTAGTCATAGAGGGCGAGTGGGTAGGAAAGGTGGGTTCAGGGAACCGACTGCTAATGTCAGCAACTTTTTTCTCAAAGAAGGAGGAGAAGTCGTCTGCTGTCAGGGTGGAGGGGGAGGGTGGGGGAGGTGGGTTAAGAAGGGTGGAGAAGGTAGAGAAAAGTTTGTGAGGGTTTGAGGCAGAGTTAATTTTGTTAAGGAAGTAGTGGGTTTTAGCATCAGTTATGCAGGCAGAGAAGGATTTGAGGAGGGAGTGATACTTATCGAGGTCCAGACCGTCTTTGGACTTGCGCCATCTCCTCTCAGCTGCCCGAAGGATGGACCGTTCTGCACGAATCACATCCGTGAGCCACGGGCAGGAGGGAGAGGATCGCGCAGGCCTGGTTGACAGGGGACAGAGAGTATCAAGTGATGCAGTTAGTGTGGATAACAGGGTGTTGGAGGCAGTGTCAGTGGGGTGGCACATAAACTCGTCAATGGGAGGGAGGGAGGATGTTACAATGGAGGAGAAATGGGAGGGGGATAGGGAGCGGAGGTTGCGGCGGAAAGTTACTAGGGGAGGGGAGGTAGGAGGAGTTGGAGGGAGAGAGACAGAGAATTGGATGAAGGAGTGATCAGAAATGTGTAGTGGGGTTACAGAGGTTAAGTCAGTGATACAGTTACGTGTCAGGATGAGGTCGAGCTGTTTTCCTGCCTTGTGGGTCGCCGGTGTGTTCAGCAGCTTCAGGTCGAAGGATGTCAGAAGAGACTTGAAGTCGACGGCCTGCGTTCCTTCGAGGTGGATGTTGAAGTCCCCAAGGAGTATCAGCGGTGTTCCATCATCCGGGAGGACGCTGAGGAGCATGTCCAGCTCTTCCACAAAGTCGGCTAGCGGCCCTGGTGGGCGGTAGAGGACAACTAACAATGCTTTGATAGGATCAGTTAGCATCACATAATGGTGTTCAAATGATTTGGCAGTAACCAAAGAGTATTAGCTTTGGTCAGCTTTGAGACAAAGGTTAAGAAACGGTTGACATTTCAAGGTGAAATTGCATGAAATTGTGCATGGTATTTCAGAATGATGTCATCCTGTTTAGCTAAACAGATAATAAAAATTATGACAGGCCAAAAGATAATGGCTGGATTCCAACCTACGACCTTTTACTTTACAGGTCACCATCCCAGCCCATTGAGCTATTCTCATGTTCAGTTACTGTATAAAAAAGTAAGCTGTTTCTCCTGTGGTACGCGTTGTTAGATTCAGCCAACGTTGAAACTGCTCTAATTCAATCCTATTTTGACATACCAAGGTGAAATTGTTTGTGGTACTACAGAATGATGTCACCCTGTTGAACTGAACAGATAATCAAAATTATGACAGGCCAAAAGACTATGGCTGGATTCCAACCTACGACCTTATACTTTACAGATCACCATCCCAGCCCATTGAGGTATTCTCAGTGTTGAATATTGTCATGTTCAGTTACTATATAAAAAAGTACGTTGTTTCTCCTGTGGTAAGCGTTGTTAGTTGTTAGATTCAGCCTAAATTGAAACTGCTTGTACATTTCCTATAAAAACGGGACGACTGGGTTGCTGCTGTAAAGAATAACTTCCTCATCGTTTTTTTTAAACAGGTTGTTAGGAGTGCCATAACTTGTCATGGAAGGGAATTTTAAATCATGCCTAGCATGAGTGGGAATGTGTCCTGGCTTAGGTTACTGAAATGAATTTGTGCAACAGGCAAGGGATCAACCTGAACAATCAATTTACTTCATTAGAGATAACCATTAGAGTTATCTCTACCATGCGTAGACTACAAGTAGCTAGCTACTGTGGTGAACCTGGCTTGTTTTGCAGTGGTTTACACAGTCTCGCTAAACAGATGATCAGAGTGTTGTGATGGGCTCAAATAAACACGCTATGGTCCGATGTGGCCCATATTTGGTGTAGCGGTACCCACTTCAATGTAGTATCAATGTGCCAAATTAGAAAATTTATGACCAGGGACTTTTTGAGATATTGAGGCGCAAGGAGAAGAAAAATAATAATAAGAATACCATCAATAACAATAGGTTCCCTCCTACCGGAGGAACCCTAATAATAAGAATACCATCAATAACAATAGGTTCCCTCCTACCGGAGGAACCCTAATAAGAATACCATCAATAACAATAGGTTCCCTCCTACCGGAGGAACCCTAATAATACCAACAATTCCAATAGGGTTCCTCCTGACGGAGGAATCCTAACAAGATTTTGAAACTGCTGGTAGAGTCGTATTTCTGAACGCACAGAAATAAAAAGGACATCTCTGGTTTCGGCAGAGTCTTTGGTCTCGGAAAATATCCTTATTTTTTGGATTGGACGTATAGTTTTGCGTCTAGGTTAACTTGTTTGAGGTGATTGGTATTAGCTGATTAGAGGAGTCACAAGACAGAGTTTGATAGTATTTCAACCTAATACAATTTACAAGAGGTGACTCTGCAGGTGCTGCTAATATCTCTTTTACTACTATTGCTAATGGAACTGTTTTATTCTACTACGCCACTGAGTGCGTTTACTTGACCATGAGAAACCCGATTACTAGCAATTGTCGGTTTATGCCATACGACTCCGCTTACATGTGTAATTAGTTATGCGATTACTCAATAAGCGCGTCTACATGATTCTTTTTATTAATCGTTGTATGCTCCACGGACAAAACTTGCACCATCATCCTTCTGCAACAAAGTGTCGCCGTGTCTTCCTGTATCGGCCCTACTGCTGTATGTTTCATTCAATCAACACATTGAATCCTACTAAGAAAGCCGAGTAAACGCACTCAATGCACACATCTGTTACTGCTATTACTATCCCAACTATAATTTCAGCTGTTAAGACTATAATATTCTTTTTATGACTAGCTAGCCTAGGCCTACTTCTTCTTCTGTTTAACAGTTCAGCTTTCAGCTTCTCCCGCATTGTATTTCAGCTCTTAGCGTTGTTAGATGATGCAGTTCGGTTTCCACACTGCCTCTTTTGTGTGACTCACACATTTTTGAAATTCATTTCAGCTTGCGGGTATTTTCTCATTTCTGTATTTTCTGCAATTTAAGAAAAATAATTTCATCTTTCAGCATTCCAACGCATTTTCAGCAGGAAATGCCTTTCTAGTTTTTGTTGGAATGCTGCTTCAGCATTCCAAGTACCGTATTTCTTCGTGTAAACGCCGCCCTCGAATAAACGCCGCCCTTGAATAAACGCCGCACGTCCAAGTATTGTTCTTTGAATCTTTATTGTGAGAATGCTGTTAAGCATTCTCAATATTGTTTTCCTGTTTCTCTTTATTATTCCAACTTCTTAGTTCTTCCGTTCGCTTTAACTCGTCCTGCATACTTTCACCGATTCCTACAATTTTGGTATCAAAACGTTCAGCTCCTTCAGGAGATTTGTGCTATGACTTTTGGTATTTCTCACTTTTATACTTTTTAAAATATTAAGGTTTTTGTGCAAATTAATCTCCCATTAAAAGTAATGGTAAATCCTTTCAAATCATTAAAACGATTCCTCCTCTTTCAAACGTAACTACTTCAGCATACTTTCAGCTAGAGACACCATTCAACCTTTAAAATGTTCACAAGACATTCAGCTATTCCCAAATGATTCAGCTTTTTCAAATATTCAGCCAATTTTGAATTATGACAGTTTTAAATACATTAAAATGTTTGCTCCTTCTTGAGTTTTATGAATGAGCAGCCAGCAGAGTGGCACACTGCTTGCTGCTCTTTTTCCGATATTCAACTAAATTGTCAAACAAATTCCTCTGACTTTCATATAGTTTAACTTACAGAAACAAATTATACCTTAAAATGTAGGAAAACCTGTCCTCTTTCAGCCAATGTAACTACTTAAGAGCTCACATTTACAGATGTTCAGCTATGAGCCTTGAAGCGAGAGCAGCCTTTCAAATTATCTCACTAACTTCAATGGAGAGGTGGGTAAAATCAGTCAGAGAAAGCAAGAAGGAACAAGATTTTGAAACTGCCGATAGAGTCGTATTTCTGACCGCACAGACATATAAAGGACATCTCTAGTTTCGGCAGAGTCTTGGGTCTCGGAAAATATCCTAATTTTTTGGATTGGACGTGTAGTTTTGCGTCTAGGTCAACTTGTTTGAGGTGTGGATGCTAGGTAAATGTTCGTTTTTCTCTCTGCCTAGCTCGTTAGCTATCACAGCTGCGCCATCACCGTGGCAACCAAACAGACACGCACCATGAAAGCAGAATTGGGTACACGTTTTCGAAACAGCCAAGAGTTGTATTTCTGACCGCACAGAAGGATATCTATGGTTTCGGCAGAGTCTCGGGTCTCGGAAAATATCCTTATTTTTTGGATTGGACGTATAGTTTTGCGTCTAGGTTAACTTGTTTGAGGTGTGGATTCTAGCTAAATTTCTGTTCTCTACTATAGTCGAGCTAGCGCGATGGCTCTCCATAACTAAAAACGGTTCGACTTCTTTTCCACAATCGACCAAATTGGCCAAACAAGGTATGTACATTGAGCTTAAAGTGTACATAATCTAGCCAGATCGTTTTTATTTTAGCAAGTTTTACAGAAATCTGCAAAAATCGAGGCTCAAGACTGTCATAGCTGACCGTCACGAACAGCCAAACCGGGGCTGGGGTAACGTTAAGTGTTTGCTGCAGTTGGCGTTAATCCTACGAACAAACGCTTCGTAACTGTAAAGTTTTTACTTTTAATTGACGATATTGAACACAGATGGTAAGTAACTTGTCTTTACTCAAATATCTTCTCCGTTTTCAATTTGAAGCAGTATCTAGCTTACTGTAGGAAATCTCCCAATGCATCCTCTCTCTAGCTTCGCTTCGGCTAAAGTCAGATGGATGACGATGCATGCATTGTTCACGCCTACGGTGTTAATACAGTCTGTACAAATACCACTTTGACACACTTGCAAGAAATTATCCGCTGGTTAGATGTAGCATGATCTTATTTAATACCCACAATACTGTAGTTCAGCTTTTTTTTGCAGCAGCATTTTAATCTGAGTTCAAGTAGCTTTTGCAGTTGCACAACCAACAAAGTCAAGTAATGTGACGTGATTGAATTTAAAAGTTTTTATTTTTATGTCATCTTAAATTAAGTGTCTGAACAGGACTGGGTGTGCAGGCACACATGATCAGTTTCTCCTCTGTCTTGAACCTGAAACCTAGATTCTAGGTTAGAAATGTTGCCAGTCTGTTGCCAATGACCAACGGTTGCTATGTTTTTCCAGCAAGTTCAAGTCATTCCAGTGTTGTCCTTTTACCTTCAAATTCGTTCAACCCAGACTTCAGCAACTGGTTTTCTGTTAAATTTTCACATTTTCCTGCAGCTCATCTTTCTGAATTTTTGCCCTTATTGTTTTGCATTTTTCTTCTGTTTTCTTCTGTTTTCTGCCTTCATCTTGCTCCAGGTCCTTTCAAAAATACCTTTCACAGCAGTACCTTCCAACTGCCAGTACTTTTGCATTTTTCTTCTCTGTTCTGTACTTTTCTACCTTCATCTTGCTGCAGGTCCTTTCTAACATACATTTCAGGCCTTTTGAAACTCCAGCAAATAATTTTCTGCTACATTTTCAAATTCTTCAGAATTATTTCTCTTTTTGCATTTTTCTTCTCTTTTCTGTAGTTTTATACCTTCGTCCAGCTCCAGCCCCTTTCAAAAATACCTTTCAGGAGCTTCAGCTTATAACTTTCTACTACATTTTCACAATTTTCCTCTTTTTTAGCATGGTCAGCTATCCCCATTCAGGTTTTCAGCATTCTCACTGCTGTTTTTCCAACTTCTTAGTTCTTCCGCCGTTTTTTGTCCTTTAACTAGTCCTGCATACTTTCACCGATTCCTACAATTTTTGTATCAAAACGTTCAACTCCTTCAGGAGATGTGTGCTATGACTTTTCTCATTTCTCACTTTTATACTTTTTAATATATTAAGGTTTTTGTGCAAATTATTCTCCCATTAAAAGTAATGGTAAATCCTTTCAAATCATTAAAAAGCTTCCTCCTCTTTCAAACGTAACTACTTCAGCATACTTTCAGCTAGAGACACCATTCAACCTTTAAAATGTTCACAAGACATTCAGCTATTCCCAAATGATTCAGCTTTTTCAAATATTCAGCCAATTTTGAATTATGACAGTTTCAAATACATGAAAACTTTTGCTCCTTCTTGATTTTTATGAATAAGCAGCAAGCAGAGTGGCACACTCTGCTGCCTGCTCTTTTTCTGATATTCAACTAAATTGTCAAACTAATTCCATATAGTTTAACTAACTAGGGGGAGTGAGTAGTGTACACTACGATTAAGCCCGAGTGCAGGGATCGGTCTTGCCTGACTGAACTTACGCAAGCTTCATGTGTTTTTTACTTGATGTTTAATAAAAATTACCAATGGAGGGTGCAAAAATGGTTTTGGCTAATAACTGTTGACAGTATTTCGTTGAAAAAAACAGATTCTGATGTATGCTAATACTTTGTTAAATGCCAAAGTTGAGACAGTTGATATAATATTGTATCTATTCTTCACCAAACCGAGCACAGATTATCTTCAGAACAGCCCTTAAAAATAATTATCTGATGCATTTTGTTTTTCAAAAACATTAACCCATCTGAATACGTCTCAGTTACATCCTCCTTGCATCAACTAGCATAGACCTTCAAGCCACACTTTTAAGATGATCAGATCGAGTTGCCATGGCGACTACCCTTCTGCACTGCTTGGCCCCCTCATTGCTGCTTCCAGCTATTTTGTTGTCATTGTTTTGTTATGCTCGGCTGTCGGTTGTGATCACACTGCAGCAAATTACGAAAGCTACATTGTTATGGCAATAAATAAACAGAACACTTTCTTTGCAGCCCAACAGAATAATGGAATGATAGTAACATCCATGATTGACCTAACACAGGGGAGGCTTCATCAACAACTGTAGTCACTTCAGCTAGACTTGATACTGGGCTGTGAATAATAAAAAATATGTGATTCAGTCATCAGTATCTTACCCTTTCATAACCCTTGTGCTGCCCAATGACCCGAAGGCTCACAACGACCAATCATTGTGCTGCGACAACTTTACTCAATACAAAAACAAATCATATATATCATAAATAAAGCATTTTCTTTTAACCTTCACACTGTGGGGGGTGTGAGACAGCCCGACGGTTAAAAGAAAATGCTTCACTTTATTTTTGTATGAGCTCAAGTTGTCGCAACACGTGGGGGGGTCACAATAGGTGCGTTCGACATGGACTGACTTCATGCAGCGCTGCAGCCGGCTGCATGCGGCTGACTTGAAACAATGAATTCTGGTTAGACTTTTAGTGACGGCGCCGAGGCTAGGTCACTGTGACGTAGCCATCAGAGTACCGTGAGATCAATTCGAGAACTGCCGGCTGTGTAGCAGAGCGCATTTTGCAGAGCAACTGCACGGGTTCTAATGACAACACAGCTATTTCATGATTGGCCAGACTCACACACGACAACTTTGACACGTGTTTTGTAATTATTCTGACACCTTCAGTTTCGCCAATACTCAAATCCGGACCAAACTGTTTAATTGAATAAAAAATGTGTTAAAGAAAGGGTTTTAATCCGCCTCTTCACTAATGGAAACACTAAGTTTAATTATAAATAAAGAAAGTTAGCAAACAGCGCTTGATCGGCCATGACTGACGTTAACGCAGCAAACACGAGAAGCTGGAATGTCCGACTTCACAGAGTCGTTTTTAACTCCTCCCCGACTGCAAGCGGCTACTCTCGCCGGTCGTTTCATGCAGCCGCAGTCCATGTCGAACGCACCTATTGACTGATGAGCAGGGCGTGACATTAGCACCCGCCCACCCGCCAAATGCGGGTAGAATTCGTCTGTGGCGCCAATAGTATGAACCTGCAGAGCCGGAGACCCCGGAGACCCCGAGAGCTGCAGTTTCAGGACCGCAGTTTCAGGACCTCAGTTTTAGGACCCTCGTTTTATCTGACAGCGCCACCTAGCGAATTGAATGACAAAAGGCAGTGTCACTAGATTGCAACAAGATATTTGAATGGTTTGCGAGGCAAGAAACAAGGAAAACTCTGGCATATGTGATGATGTTTGATGACACAATTATATAGAAAGGTATAATATAAAAAAATATGTTCTAATAATATAGAAAGGTATAATATTTGAAAATATGTTATTGGATAATTAAAGAAATTAAAATCACATAAAATTAGAAACAAATGTACATCAGAATCAGAATGGGTTTTATTCGCCATGAAAGTTTGCACAGACAAGGAATTTGCTTTGGCAGAAAGGTGCAAACATTAAACATATAGGAATCTAAAATTAAAATATGAGGACAAACTATACTAAGGGTACATAACTAGCAACACTAAGTGGAATTAGATTAAAATAAACTATACAATAAAATATAAAATATAAGTTGCAGTAATTTATAATATAAAAATTAGGGCTGTGAAATGATAACAAATTTTAATCAAATTAATCATTTCTGTGGATTAATCATGATTAATCACATATTACCGATTTTAAATTTTGTTGTCATTAGTGTGCGTCTATGACTTTGCAGTGCTTTGATGCTCGAGTCCCCCGTTGCCACTCGCAAAACTTCGGTGAACCCCTCGTCCTCAACAATATTAATCGGTCTACAGCTTTTTGCAATCCATTTGGCAACTGTGCTAGTAAACTTGTCACAGGCAGTCTTAGTGAGGGTGGCGCATTCTACTTGAACTCCCCTCGCCGACCAACGCATGCTTCGCGTTGAGGTGGTAGCTACTTTAGGCTGGTATTGCTTTGGTGAAACGATAACGTCTTCCCGCAGTGTGCATATTACTTTGGTTTTATTGAATGTTCCATCTTTGTTTTTTGGAACACAAACTTCCCATAAGGTCCTCAGGTTCATCAGAATTATCCATGTTGTTTGTTTGTTTGGATAGCAGCTGCCGTCTGACTGCATTAGAGCAGCGACAAGTGCAGATTGTGTATATTACGTTAAATGCGTTAAACAAAAATAACGAATTAATCCTGTAATTTAATCATAATGTGTTAACGCGTTATTTTTCACAGCTCTAATAAAAATACAAAAAATACAAATATTTAAAAAATTGTAGAGATTGTATTGTGCAGTGCAAAAAGCAGTGTGTTTTAAGGGCATTGAGTCATGAAGTCAGTGTGAACCCTTGGCCTTGTTGAAGAGGCCAACAGCGGAAGGGAAGACACTGTTTTTGTGGCATGTGGTATTGGTCCTGATGGACCGCAGCCTTCTGCCGGAGGGGAGTGACTGAAACAGGGAGTGACGAGTCGGCCACAATCTTCCTCGCTCGCCTCAGGGTCCTCGAGGTGTGCAGGTCTTCGAGGGCATGCAGATTGCAGCCAATCACCTTCTCAGCAGTGCGGATGATACGCTGCAGCCTCCTCTTGTCTTTGGCAGTGGCAACAGCGTACCAGATGGTGATGGAGGAGGTGAGGATGGACTCAATGATGGCTGTGTAGAAGTGCACCATCATTGTCTTTGGCAGGTTGACTGCCGTAGGAAGTACATCCTCTGTTGTGCTTTCTTGGTGAGGGAGCTGATGTTCAGTTCCCACTTGAGGTCCTGGGAGAGGATAGTGCCCAGGAAGCGGAAGGACTCCACAGTGTTGACTGGGGAGTCACACAGGGTGATGGGGTTGAGTGGGGCTGTATTCTTCCTGAGTCCACAACCATCTCCACTGTCTTAAGAGCATTGAGCTCTAGGTTGTTCTGGCTGCAGCTCACCAGGTTGGCCGCTTCCCACCTATAATCAGACTCGTCTCCACCAGAGATGAGCCCAATGAGGGTGGTGTCGTCCGCAAACTTCAGGAGTTTGACGGACGGATGACTAGAGGTGCAGCTGTTGGTGTACAGGGAGAAGAGCAGAGGAGAAAGGACGCAGCCCTGGGGTGATCCAGTGCTGATGGACAGGGAGTCAGAGACTTGTGTTCCCAGCTTAACGCACTGCTTCCTGTCAGACAGGAAGTCTGTGATCCACCTGCAGGTGGAATCAGGCACGTTTAGCTGGGAGAGCTTGTCCTGAAGCAGGGCGGGGTGATCCTGGCATAGGATGCTGGAGAGTCCAGGTGCTGTAGGGTGAAGTGGAGGGCCATGTTAACTGCATCGTCCACAGACCTGTTGGCTCTGTAGGCAAACTGTAGGGCGTCCAGTAGAGGGTCTGTGATGGATTTAAGGTGTGCCAGCACCAGGCGCTCGAAAGACTTCATTACCACAGAGATCAGGGCGACGGGTCTGTAGTCATTAAGAGCGCACCTAACGACCGAGGCAGCCTTCATCGGCGCCATCTTGGATACATATTTCATAGATGTCAAGATCCTAGTACGCAAAGCACGCAAACCAAAAACGCTGCATCCAATTTTCACAACGGAAGTTCTTTCGGCCCCACGGAGCAAGAGAGAGAGAGAGCATATGAGAAGTTTGTTCTGGAAATGGGACCAAAATCGAAGTTGCTCTTTTGAAAAACTGTTAAAGAGGAGGGCCACATGTAAAAATGAATACTAACCTTTTTATGTCGCCTCTTTACTTCAATGTTGGTCCAAACTTCTCATATGCTCTCTCTCGCTCGCTCCGTGGGGCCGAAAATCAAGCTGTTCCACTTAGCGCTCCCCCTAGAGGCCTGGAGAACTTCCGTTGTGAAAACTGGATGCAGCGTTTTTGCAAGCCTCACGCATTGACCGTGGAACACACGCATTTCAACATTCATTCTCACTTTCACACATACACAAACATACAATATAAGATAAACATTTGTTTGCAGGACATTTGGGAATCGGAATTGATTAGACAAGAATAATTATGTTGTTTATAAATATTTAAGTTGACAAAGTTTTGCTTGTGGGTTTTTTCAGTTTAGTTCATATATTTTGTACATATACATTTTATGTAATCTTTATTTGGGTGTTGACAATGGTCATTTACATGTGAAAGGATTGTAAAACTAGTTATTCAAGTAAATTGTAGCAAACCGTATTCAACTTTAATCAAATAAAACTTAATTTCCCAACAACAAAATTGTGGCTAATGAAATTACTGAGTGGCTAGTAGGGGTGGGCGGTATACTGGTATGAACGCGAATACCGGTATTGCGTTGTGCCATGATATGGATTTTGCCATATCATGGATATCACGATATATTAATAAATGTATTAAGTGTTTCTGTTTGGTATAAAATATAAGTAAGTGATACTGCCTAGCGGGCTAGTTCAAATTTGTATCTTTTACTAAAAAAAACATGCAGCATGCGCTGCACGCATTGTCCCAGCCAATGAAAGTCAACAAACAAGCTAGCGCAACTTCGAGGAAGCAAACATTCATATGAGTAAACTGCTTTTGTTGGCAAGTGTAAGCAAGCGTTAATGATGTCTGAAAATAAAGCCAGTGGGGTTGATTTGCCGGACGAATTGGTAAAAAAGTCTTCTGTCGTTTGGAAATGGTTTGGTTTCAAGTTATCCGACATCGACCAACAAACACTACTCTGTAAATTGTGTCGTCGAATTGTGCTAGCCAAAGGTGGAAACACTAGCAATCTTTTTCACCACCTGAAAGCCGTGCATGTGCGCGAAAATGAATCTACCAGAATGCGTTTGACAAATCCAATGCCAAATTGGTTAGAATTGTGAAATGTTTATTGTAAGCCAACATAATTGAGTATTCAGCCATGTAATAATTGTTTACAGGTAGAGCTAACCCACTACAAATATTTAACAGAGTTTTCTTGCGATCCCATAAACATAGGCTACTGTTGAACGCGTAGGCTACTGAGAAGTCGCTCTTCCGTGGCAATAAAACACGAGTGAGGTAGATTAGCCGCTGCAGTGCGGATTGCATTGTCATGACATTTTAAGAATAACTAATATATCGTGATATATACCGATACCGTCAGTGCTTACGAATTATACCGTGATAAACATTTTAGGCCATATCGCCCAGCCCTAGTGGCTAGTAACTTTGGAAAACCACTAGCCACAGTGGCTGGTGAGCAACAATTTTAATGTCAAGCCCTGCTGATGAGACACAATGACCCAAAGATTCTCTCTCTCAAGGTTGAGTTGTTCCATAGTCTAGAAACTGATGTAATACAAGACCCAATCATTTGAAAGGATTTTTGTTTGTGTAGGCTATGTACAGCATATTTACCTGTGTGTTGAGTGTATATGTATACATGTGTATTTTGTGAGAGTGTAAGTGTGTATGCACACCAAAAGTGTTGAATTACTCAAAGAGCACTGAAATTATTGTTATAATGATGGTAGGATGCTGGCAGGATTGCTTTTGCTGTACTACATGAACTTGCCACAATGAGGCAATATAGGCACATGTTTAACCCTTATTAACCTGACGCAGTATACAGTATTTGGATACTTTCATTTTATACACCAAAATGAGTGGAACTGACGTTCTAATAAGAAATAATTTAAAGTGTATCACGCTCAATCATCAGTTTCAAATACATTTTAAACTGATGAAGTCTACATCCAACAGTTTTTCCGTTTGTAAAAGGATCTACGGTATACTATATTTCCAGGAATTTGTGTCGGTGTGTGTGTACATTTTACGGTGGGATTTTTTCAAACACTTAGCTTGAGAACCGGGCACTGTAACGTTGCAATTTTCTCACGCATTTCAGTAATTTCTCACGCTCTCATGCAACACCTACCTAGACTTACATGTCAACAATTAATTAATTAAAGGAGGAGGCTCGCATACTGAGTTGATAGTTGTCTTGAGTTATACAGAGTAAAAAGCCAATCAGAAAACATCACCAGCACCCCAGCCGAAATTCTTACCCAAACATTGACAGGTATGGGAATCTCACGCCAAACTTTTGATAAGACTAGAGAGCCCTGCTACACCTCCTGGTCAGGGGAGCACAGTGGATTACTTCTGTCTCTGAAAACCCTTAGGGCTGGTGGGGTAATTGCTCTTTGTATAATCTGAGCACTTTCATCCACAGGATCGTTTAAGAACGGACACATCATAATTGGTTGTAACTTGTCTAGACGCACTGCTTAGTTTAGGCCTTATCTCATGTCAATTAACCAATGGATTGAATAGGCTACAGTTAAAGTGACATGATTTCTAAACTTGTTTATTTAAATTAATACCTTCTTTGGAGATAAAGTAAACACGTAAATTCATTCAGACATAACGATATCGAACGCACCTATTGGCTGCTTCATGTCAGCCGGACTGCAGGCGGCTGCAGGCGACGCCGGCGCTGCAGTCGAACGCGCCTTATATTTGCGTCCACACCATAGAGCTCCGGACATCACGTGACTTTACTGTTTACTTCGCCATTTTGGCTGAAAGTAGTGGCAAAAATGAACAGCGCCAGCACGGATTTCAACCTGTCCGAGTTCACTGCGCACTGTAATTCAAAAGACATAGGCAGCTATAAAGCAAAACTTGATCGATTAAACATTAGTGATCCATATAATGCTCCCTGAATTATTTTTACGACCTTTACGAGTGAAACGGAAGGCTTCCCTGACCTTCCCCTTACGAAAAAGAAGTATACTTCAAGTTGTAAGTATACTTAAGTATAAAAAGTATACTATTATCATGGTACTTAAAGTGTACTAGCAGTGTACTTATTTATATAGGGTGAGTTCAGGTAAAGTGGGACAGTTATGCATTTTGATGGTTTAATAGGTGCAAAACCGACATCCAATCACCAGAGCTGATCTTGACTCGTAAATACAACACTTCTAGTCACTATGCAGTGGTTTTTATTTGTCTGACATCATCTGAGTATGCGTGATCTGGCTTCACAGGAGGTCCGTACAGAAAAAACGCATCGAAAGTTCAGCGGCATATGACATTCTATTTCTCAATGATAAGGCTGGCAACGGAATTTTAATTAAGTTACAATGAGTACTATTGCAGCATAATGAAGGGGTTTAACCACAGATTGAAACACACACAAAAATGTGTAAAATAATGCTTTGTTAGCAAAAAAATAAACGTTTTATGTGACTGTCCCACATTACCTGCCCTTACAAAAAAGAAGTATACTTCAAGTTTAATTTGTAAGTATACTTAAGTATACTATTATCATGGTACCTAAAGTATACTAGCAGTGTACTTATTTATATACTATTTTTGTACTAAGTAAACTGAATTGGCCCACTTTTTAGGTAATTTAGTACACTTTAAAGTACACTTATAGTGTATTTGAGGTTTACTTTTGAATACTGTAAAGTAGCCTGTGTAGTGCACTTTTAGTTTATGAAGTCCATCCATCCATCCATCCATATTACTTTGGAATACTTTCAAGTGCACTTTCAATTAATGTAAGTACTTCAAGAGGTAAACTTAATAAATGTCCATTTACTATGATTTACTATAATATTTATATGTTTAGGGGCCCCTCCAGCACCACCAATCTTGCATCACTTGACGAGAATGGGGGCCCTCGCCAAGTGACACTTATTATTAGCTGAAAGAAGCTAATTCCTGTGTATGGTCTCATGTTGCTTTAATCCAGCTCTTCTTATAAAACGTAACAGTCATTTAACTCATGGTTACAATGGTAAACCAGCACAACAATGACAATTACCACGCAACAAAACACTACATTCTAAGCAGACACATTTAAAAAACGAAATTCATGAAGTTACATTTGTATTTCAAACAAACGGCAAACTTATCAGCAAATTTTAACACTATTTACCACCTTGCATCATGGGAATTGACCAGCCAATCTGGTCAATGCTATCTTCATTTTTTCACGTCGTTATTTCGTTCTTCAGTCAGTTTGACAGTATAACCTTAAAATACATAATGCAACTCTTCTGTCTGCTTCTTTCTCAAGTAGCTTTTTCGTTTTTTTCATTAATACTCCAATTGATAATTATTAGTATAAGAGTATAGGGCTTCAAAATGTTTTGGCAGTAATTAAGGTTACAGCTTCAGTACCAAAAAAGATTCAATGTGCAATGCATAATAGATTTTCCTAGACATGAATAATTAGAATATACAAGATGAATCCAAAATGTTTTACCTGTAATGTACTTTAAAAGTATTTTGACTGTTTTTGCTGTATAATAATAGAAAACGTACATCCTACTCCAGAAGAAAGGTATACAATTTTCTGTTTCTAAGCATACTTCTTAAAAGTATATCAAAAGTGAACCATTTTCTAAGTATACTTCTCAAAAGTATACAAAAGTGAACTATTTTCAAAGCATACTTCTTAAAAGTATATCAAAAGTGAACTAAAAGTGTACTATCCATATTTTAGTATACTTATAGTATACTTTAATATACTTATTTTTTGTAAGTGTCTGTATCCAGATATTTACAACTCCAAAATGGCGATGACCGGTGCATGAGGGGATTGCGTGACGTCAACTCCCGGAGCTCTATAGACTGTAAAAGATGGATGTAGTCATCGTGACGAAAGCCTGTTTTGAACATAGACCTATATAACTACACCAAGCTACAGAGGACTTTAAGATGGCATCCCCGTTCATTTCTATGGAAAGTGCTCAGTGGCGCAGTGGGGCAAGCGAGAGCGCAAAACGGACCACGCCATCTTTCCAGTTCCAGCTCGTCCGGTTTCGCGCAGTGAGTGGCTGTTTATCAATCCACGTTTTTCTCCGTTCTTGTGTTCTTGCGAACTCATTTGACGTCATCTTTCATTGCCAAGTACGGTTCCAATCCAAAGAACACAAGTCACCAAGAACGCCAAAAATACCCGGAAGTGTTCTTGATCCACCCCTTTTATCGAGGATGCTTCGGATGGTGACTTGGCCAGCGAGAACGCATACGATTTCCCAGAAGTCATTGCAAGATGTCAGGAGAGCGGACAAACTTCATAATTTTACGTTTTTACTATTCATATTTCAGCTAAACGGTACGTGAAAATCAGCATCTGAATTCAAATGTGACAAAACATGGGCAGTGTAGTCGCTGACAATATGCTTATTTCATTGATGAAACGGCTAATATGCACATTTGCTCTGACTTTTCGATAACCTAGCTAGCGAGTCCAGGGTATTGCACAATATCCAAGAAAACCCGCATCTTAATTCGTTCTCCGTCCTCGGGGTCTTGCAAGACCATTCTCGCAAGGATGCTTGCAAAACCGTTCTTCAAAAGAATTTACTTAGCGTTCTTCGTATTGATAAACAGACAGTGTCTCGCCATACTCCTAGCTCCGAGGCTCGTATACGCTCGCCACTAGCTGTACACGTCATACTTTTGCGACAGTCGCGAGCGAATGAGCTAAGGCATTGCCGTAGAGTCACTCTACTAGAATCTCACTCCAAGCTTTTGATAAAACTTGACGACCCTGGGGTACAAGTCTGATCAAGAGGCAGATACATCATGAGAACTTTACGAAAATGTATGCTATTAGTACTGTATAGTATTCCTTTCACTTGGTTTTTAGAAATATAGGCCTGTTCTAGATGGAACTCAACACATGTTGTTCTTTTTGCTTCGTGTTTTTAGTATTGTGTCGGATTAAATAAACGGTAAACTTGAATATCTGGCCTTGTCGTTGTTCTAAGTTAAAAAGGCCTATATATATGTTATTATGATGATGATGATGATGAGTGTTGCTTTATTATTACTAGCTTACTGTTATTGTTAATGCCATCATTGTGGTGTTAACTGACATAACGTTACATAACCATAACAATATTGTGGTTATCAGACATAGTCTAATTTATTCATCTTCGTCTTTGCTCCAGAAGAACGTTTCAACAATCAATAATGACGCCGTAACATGCCACAATATCACTATTTTAGGCGATAATTACGTTTGTCATGTCATGAACATACTTACGTTCATATTTTTTTTTTTTATCTGCTTTAAAATACGGGAATAAACTCATGTATGTGTGCAACCATTTCTAAAACTGGCTACGGCAGGCAACTGTAGATAATCAAGCCCTTTCTCCTTGTGCTCATTCAGCTCAGGTAAATCAGCGATCGGCTAAAGTTCGCTTATGTGCTTGTGCCCTGTTCGTACCCGCGACCACAGTTCCAGGCAACTTTTCTTGACGTAAGCAAGAAAGAGTTAATAGAATAAAATCGACTGGATGAGCTGGGTACCTAAACGGAAATGCAATACCACCAACATCCACCTCAAGCCTTTGCCTCAAGCCGAGGAGCGAGGGGTGGGGGTCTGGTTTTGAAGCCTCGATTTTTGCACTTCCTGGTCACCATCTTGGGTTTTTGGAGCCAGACCTACCTGCAGTCTCTGAGTGTTTTATGTGTTAATTACTTTGTCTTTGCATCGTACCAGCTGAGTAACAGAATGCAGGTTATATAAACCGTCTGTGATCTGACGTAGATAGGTGACTGTGACATAGACAGGTTGGGTTTTGCCCCGCCCGTAACACTTTAGAACAGTGTTTCTCAAACTTTTTCAGACCAAGGACCACTTAGCCAATAATAATAAAAACTTGCGGACCATCTAACTAAATAGTTTCACAGCAACACCCCTCCCTGAGTCACCACCTTACCGCGGTGGAGGGGTTTGCGTGTCCTAATGATCCTGGAAGCTAGGTTGTCGGGGGCTTTATGCCCCTGGTAGGGTCACCCAAGGCAAACAGGTTCCAGGTGAAGGACCAGACAAAGCGTGGCTCAAAAACCTACCATGAAGAAAAAGAACAATGGTTCCCAGTTGCCCCTGCCCGGAACCGGGTCACCCCCCTGGAGCCAGGCCTGGGGGTGGGGCTCGATGGCGAGCACCTGGTGGCCGGGCCTTTTCCCATGGGGCCCGGCCAGGCACAGCCCGAAGAGACAACGTGGGACCCCCTTCCAGTGGGCTCACCATCTGCAGGAGGGGTCATGGGGGTCGGGTGCAGTGTGAGACAGGCGGCGGCCGAAGGCGGGGGCCTGTCCGAAGGAGGGGCGTGATTGGGAGGAACGGCCCCCCCGATCTGAACCTGAGCGGGGTTTTGTTTTTGGACTTCTGTGCTAGACACGGCTTGTCCATAACGAACACGAATATAACGAATAAGGGTTTCCATATGTGCACTTGGCACCAGGACACCCGAGGTCCCAGTTTGATGATAGACTTTGTAGTCGTGTCGTCGGATCTGAGGCCTTGTCTTGGACTCTCGGGTGAGGAGAGGGGCGGAGCTGTCAACTGATCACCACCTGGTGGTGAGTTGGCTACGATGGTGGGGGAAGACGCCTGGCAGGCCCAAACGTAATGTGAAGGTCTGCTGGGAACGGCTGGCAGAATCCCCTGTCAGAAGGAGCTTCAACTCCCACCTCCGGGAGGGCTTCGATCATGTCTCGGGGGGGGGGGGGGCCGGGGACACTGAGTCCGAATGAGCCATGTTCCGGGCCTTCATTGTTGAGACGGCTGACCGGAGCTGCGGCCGCAAGGTGGTCGATGCATGTTGCGGTGGTAACCCTCGAACCCGGTGTTGGACGCCGGAGGTGAGGGATGCCGTCAAGCTGAAGAAGGAGGCCTATCGGACTTTATTGGCTGGTAGGACTCCAGAGGCAGCTGATGTGTACTGGCAGGCCAAGCGGAATGCGGCTTTGGCGGTCGCGGAGGCAAAAACCCGGGCGTGGGAGGAGTTCAGGCCATGGAGAACGACTTCCGAACGGCTTTGAATAGGTTCTGGACCACCATCCGGTGACTCAGGAGGGGGAAGCAGTGCACTGTCAATGCTGTATATGATGGGGATGGTGCGCTGCTGACCTCGACGGGGGACGTCCTGGATTACTTTGAAGACCTCCTTAATTCCACCAACACGCTTTCCGACGTGGAGGCAGAGTGTGTGGATATCGGGGAGGGCCCTTCTATCTCTGGGGCTGAGGTCGCCGAGGTGGTTAAAAAGCTCTGCGGTGGCAGGGCCCCTGGGGTGGATGAGGTCCGCCCGGAGTTCCTTAAGGCTCTGGATGTTGTAGGGCTGTCTTGGTTGACACGACTCTGCAACATCGCGTGGACATCGGGGACAGTGCCTCTGGACTGGCAGACAAGGGTGGTGGTTCCCCTCTTTAAAAAGGGTGTACTCCAACTTTAGGGGGATCACACTCCTCAGCCTCCCTGGGAAAGTCTATTCAGGGGTCCTGGAGAGGAGGGTCCGTCGGATTGTCGAACCTCGGATTCAGGAGGAGCAATGTGGTTTTCGTCCTGGCCGTGGAACTGTGGACCAGCTCTACACCCTCGGCAGGGTCCTGGAGGGTGAATGGGAGTTCGCCCAACCAGTCTACAAGTTTTGTGGATTTGGAAAAGGCATTCGACCGTGTCCCTCGGGGGCTCATGTGGGGGGTGTTCCGGGAGTACGGGGCACCGGATTCCCTGATCGGGGCTGTTCGGTCCCTGTACGACCGGTGCCAGAGTTTGGTCCGCATTGCCGGTAGTAAGTCGAACTTGTTCCCGGTGAGGGTTGGACTTGCCCTTTGTCACCGATTCTGTTCATAACTTATATGGACAGAATTTCTAGGCGCAGCCAGGGCGTTGAGGGGGTCCGTTTGGTGACCTCAGGATCGGGTCGCTGCTTTTTGCAGATGATGTGGTCTTGTTGACTTCATCGGGCCGTGACCTTCAGCTCTCACGAGCGGTTCGCAACCGAATGCGAAGCGGCTGGGATGGGACCTCCAAATCTGAGGCCATGGTTATCGACTGGAAAAGGGTGGAGTGCAATCTCCGGGTCGGGGAGGAGATCTTGTCCCAAGCGGAGGAGTTCAAGTATCTCGGGGTCTTGTTCACGAGTGAGGGAAGGATGGAGCACGAGATCGACAGGCGGATCGGTGCGGCGTCCGCAGTGATGCGGGCTCTGCATCGGTCCGTCGTGGTGAAGAAGGAGCTGAGTCGAAAGGCGAAGCTCTCTATTTACCAGTCGATCTACGTTCCTACCCTCACCTATGGTCACAAACTGTGGGTAGTGACCGTAAGAATGAGATTGCAAATACAAGCGGCCGAAATGAGTTTTCTCCGCAAGGTGTCCGGGCTCTCCCTTAGAGATAGGGTGAGAAGCTCGGTCATCCGGGAGGGGCTCAGAGTAGAACCGCTGCTCCTCCGCGTCGAGAGGGGCCAGTTGAAGTGGCTCGGGCATCTGATAAGGATGACTCCTGGACGCCTCCCTGGTGAGGTGTTCTGGGCACGTCCCACTGGGAAGAGGCCCCGGGGAAGACCCAGGACACGCTGGAGGGACTATGTCTCTCAGCTGGCCTGGGAGCGCCTCGGGGTCCCCCAGGAAGAGCTGGTGGAAGTGGCCAGGGAGAGGGAAGTCTGGGCCTCCCTGCTTAGGTTGCAGCCCCCACGACCCGAACCCCGGAAAAGCGGCAGATGATGGATGGATGCGTAGCAACCCATTACTTGATGAACTTTTTGGAACGTTTTCGTTTATTTTTTGAAAACTGGGCCTGCCACCAGTGCTCAAATGTCTCGTACTCTCCATAAACATTCAAATTGACTGTAAAATCTTCCATGTTATTGATAGTTTTTCCCCCCGCAAGGTGTTAGGGTTAGGGTCAAGTTGCTACAGTTATCAATGACAGTTATAGTTAGATACAAATAGCACAACATTCCGTTACGTTAAATGACAGGACTACTTGCGGAATGATATGAAAGTGTGAATTAGAAGCACAAAACCCGTTGCCAATGACAGCAGTAAATATCTTTTTGCAGCGGTGAATATCAAGAAATTACAGACCTGCGAACGTTGGGGTGGCCCATTCAAATCAACAGAACTTTTTGGAACATTCTGAAGAGCCGTATAATAATCTTTAATAGATTAGGCTACTACTGACTGTGTTCTCTTCGTTCTGAGTTGTATGTTAGAAATGTTGCAATAATATACTTGTGGCCGTCACGGACCACTAGGGGGCACCGGCGGACCACCACACTTTGAGAACGACTGCTTTAGAATAATGGTCCGTTGTTAACGAGTAGCTATGCAGGAAGTAATAGGTAGTACTACATTAAGTCTTTGGAGTCTGAGACATATTGAACTGACACTCAATAGAGCTCATAATAGTGAACTTATCCAATCATGAGCGTGTCAGCATCACTTCCTAATTACTTAAAATCTTTAACAAATTATCATTATTTGTATTATTCTATGTTTAAGTTTGGAGAACCACCACTAACACCACAAACAAACTACAAACCTTCATAAACCACTGTCTAAGACGCATCCTTGGAGTCTTCTGGCCAAACACATTTAGCAACATCAACCTGTGGGAATGCACAAAACAAGAAACAGTAGATATACAGCTGTTAAGGAGAAAATGGAGCTGGATTGGACACACACTACGAAGAAACACAACAGCAATAACAAAACAGGCACTGACATGGAACCCACAAGGCAAACGGGGTAGAGGACGACCCAAAAACACCTGGAGAAGGAGCACAGAGCAGGAATTCAAGAAGAAGGGGCTGACGTGGAAACAGCTGGAGAGGATGGCTCAGGACAAACAATTCATCAATGGCCTATGTTCCGAGAGGAATACAAATTCCTAACTAACTAACTAATGTTTAAGTTTGAAATAAACAGAGAACATGCATCCATTCTTTGGTAAGAGTAGTAGTCAAAATCTCAACCTGTAGCTAACGTATTTGGGATAGAATATTCATAAACTGGTTTCCACAAAGTACCCATTTGAGCCACAAGCTTCTGAAATGTTATGACCATGTTAAGAGTAAAGAAAACATAATTGTTCACTTTTTAGACATGTTATGTTTTGTGATTAGTAATTAATTGGTTATTATTTCTTAATTGGTCATAGTTCACAAGTAGTTCTTAATGAGGATATATGTATCTAGTAATAATCAAATACCTACCGAGGAACTACCTTTGTACTAAATTTGCTATTACTTACTGCTTAGTTAATCTTGGTTCCATATTAGTTAATAGTATTAAGTTCGGTGTTAACTTTATGTTACAGTAAAGGCCCTTCTTCTTGAATTCCTGCTCTGTGCTCCTTCTCCAGGTGTTTTTGGGTCGTCCTCTACCCTAATAATACAAATAATGATAATTTGTTAAAGATTTTAAGTAATTAGGAAGTGATGCTGACACGCTCATGATTGGATAAGTTCACTATTATGAGCTCTATTGAGTGTCAGTTCAATATGTCTCAGACTCCAAAGACCTACCTTTATGTTACAGTAGCCACCTGAGGAGGACTTCTCTTTAGGATATGAATATAAAGATTGATGTTCTCTTGTCAAAAACAATTTGCATCTTTAATGAAGATTGGTAACAATTGCTGCATTTATGATGCGATAAGCGCAAAACCACATCTTCCAGATTACAATGTTTGTTAGAATATCACTAGTGCCTCACATAAATGTATGCCTCTACAGTATGTGTCAAATATAAAATTAAATGACTTATTATATTACTTGTGAAAAACATGTAACTCCTCAGTAATTACTCAAGCGATACCTTGTCATCCCGCAGGAACTACTAGTGATGTGGACCATTATTTTAAAGTGAAAAACATGTTAACTCCTCAGTAATTACTCAAGCGTTACCTTGTCATCCCGCAGGAACTACTAGTGATCTGGACCATTATTTAAAAGTGAAAAACATGTTAACACCTCACTAACATGTCACCCCGCAAGACCTATATACAACGTAAAACAACTGCAGTGATTGGGTCTAACATTTTTTATTATTATATGCACTTGAGTATTTCCATGAAATTGTAAAAGAAAATCCTACGTAATGCAAAAATGCACAACTGTACATGCAAGAATAAAGCACTGTGTAAAATATGTCTGAATTAAACATTCTTTGTTTGGCAATATGATGAAACCTAGCCAGAAACTAAACAAAAATTCAGTATTTTGGAATTAAACATTGAACACATTCAACAAACTGTGATGAGAAACGGAGTCAAACATATTGGCTAAATAAGAACTAAGTAAGTAAGTAAATGGCTAACCCTAACCCAAACCAACGTATACTCACTCTATAATGATTCTAGCGTTAGTCACTACTGCGAAATACAACAGTAATGCAAAATTAAGGGATGAAAATGATAAAGGAAGAAAGAACAAATGAAGTGAGGTCAGAAAATCAAAGTGTACCTATGGAAGTGAATTTGGAGAAACAACGTGATATCTGACTCTGAAAAAGACATACCTGAGATCTTGTCTGATAGACATGAAGAAGTAATAGAGCCTCAGTTGAACACACACCTTCAAGAAAAGGCTCAAGACACACTTGTTCCAGGAGTACAACGGCACTTAGGAATGCTTGGCTGGACCTGATGTTAATTTCCTCCAGGATCACAATGACTCGTATTGAGAGACTTGTTGCTCCTGTTGGTTAGTTGTGATGGTTTAAATTATTGTACTCGCTGTGAAATATTTTACTGTTGACTGTTGTTTTTGTCTTCTTCTTTACAGGTACACTCTTGCACTTTTTTGAGTTTCATGTTGTTTAATTGTAACTTGTTTAACTGCATGCTCTTATGGTTCTTCCCCATGGCACTTATTTGGTTTTTCACAATGTATACTTCATGTTTTGGCTGCTTGCAATGTTTGGGGCTATCTCGTTGTTATGATCAGTGACCTATGCTCTTTTGTAATGCTCTCTCTTGGAAGTCGCTTTGGATAAAAGCGTCTGCTAAATGCATAAATGTAAATGTAACACATGCCTGATACAGTTATGAATCAAACTCCTCAAAAAAAGTTCGGAAACGTTATTTCAGTCGAGTATTCCTCCCCTTCAATAATACCAATTGGTATTGTATTTTATATAGTTGGAAAGCCTGATTAGTCACCTTTACAACGAGGTACAACTTGTAAGGATCGTGCAAGGTTCGTGGAATGAGCAACACAGCTAACCATGTGGGTAGCGGCCAAAAACATTTTGAAAAAATGGCCAATATGTGTTGTTTTCTTCTTAATTATCCAATTATGCAATTATCCAATCCACCAAGCAACTCAAAACGAGAGTGAATACCAACAGAAGAATATTGCAGTGGATTTTGGCACATTTTTGGGGGCCACTACCCACACGGTTAGCTGTGTTACTCATTCCACGAATGCACGATCCTTACAAGTTGTACCTCGTTGTAAAGGTGACTAATCAGGCTTTCCAATGATATAAAATACAATACCAATTGGTATTATTGAAGGGGAGGAATAATCGACCAAAATAACGTTTCCGAACTTTTTTTGAGGGGTTTACATTAGAAAATGATGAAAATAATAATTTACTTAGACGTTTTACAAGAATAAAAGAGAATTCTAAGAGGTTAACTTATCCTGAATTAGGAAATCCGCTTGTCTCAATTGTCCAATCTTTGTTCCAAAGTTTGAGCACAGCAGTTTTCAATTATTTAATTGAGCCTATTAGGTTGAGAAGCCCGAACCCATAACAGTTCAGCCTGTTGCTATGCAAAGAGACTTGCATAGAGTTAAGCGGGGAGGGTGTAACCCAGATGAATTACATTAAAATAAGTAACTTGAACAAGTTAAATACTAAAGTTTAGCAAGTTTAACAATAGGCTTGATACAGTCTAAATATGTGTGATGTCTCTTTAAGAGTAGCCTATTGACGATTAGCCAGGAAAATGTGAGCGAAACAGTTGAGATGTTGCTACTGCCAGAACGAGAGAAAGAAAGCTCGAGAGAAGTTAAAAAAAAAAAGAGAATACTGCAGATAACTAGAGAGGGTACAATTTCTGGGGAAATTGTAGGGTGTGCTTGCTTGCGTCGGTTGCACAGGGGTCCTTTTTTTAATGACATTTTTACAACTGATATTTCTGTATATTTTATATAAAAATGCATACTTATTATTTATAAAGATAACATAGATTTAAAAGCATCTTTTTTTTTGCTGCTCAGTTACAACTCAAAATACGAGTGAAGTGTAGAATGAAATAGATGTCTTCTCATTTCCCCTGCAAGAGGCTAGCCTGGCTCTGCCGTCCTACGTACTTCCGCTCAAATTCATTTGCTTCTGTACATAGGTCTGGCCATGAGGTCCATAAGTCAGATTCTGCAGGTTGATTTTCTACCTGTCCAATAAGCGAACAGAGGGAGTGGCTGAGAACGATGACGTTGATGTTGTGCGCTAGTTTGTGTTGTAGTTCCGAAATGGCGGCGGAGAAAGATGCGAGCAAAGCCATTCGGTCCGTTGTGGCAACGCTGCCGAATATCCAACAGCTAAAGCCGGAGCAAGAACAAGTTTTGCTGAGTTTTGTTGGTGGCCATAATGTTGTGGCCCTCCTCCCCACGGGGTTCGGGAACAGTTTGATTTTCCAGCTACGGCAGCTGGCTCTGTTACAGTAGTGGTGAAGGAATTGGCTGAGGCGAACGCTAGCGATTGGTTATGGCAGATCAGAGTGGCTCTGGGCAGATCCAATAGTTTTAAACTTCAACAGAGTACCCGCCTACAAGGAAGTCAACGCTTGTCAATGGAGCGAGGCCAGACTCTCTGTACAAATGCAATGTACGAGAGTCTGGTTAGGACCAGGCTAGCAAGAGGCAGCCTCATAGCTGAATCAACGAATAAATTTGGCAGGCCGGTGTAAAAATTGACCTAATCTCTATGACTTAAACATCCTTTTAAGTTTTTCCCTTCTCGTGATATTTTCAGGCATTTAGCCTACTCATGTTGCATTCATTCATTAATAAAGAACCCCCTTTGAAGATTATTCTACGACGTTACCGGCAGTAGAAGATGGAATCGCGATTCAAACAGTACCATCTGCTAACTTAAAATATGCCCCCAAAAACGTAAATAAGCTTGACATTTATTTAGTGGAAAATCGCTCATTCATAAGAAGCTCACTGGTAGCGATCATTGTCAGTAACAACGCAAAATGCGATATAGCCCTGTGTGGAGAAGCTGCCCCGGTAAATTGTACTACTACAGTACAGTACTAGACTGCTGTGTTCGTCTTGGTAGCGATTGCGTTGGTTGAATTCGATTTAACGTTCCGTTGTACGGTTTAGGCTGAAATTAATTATTTTCATGAACAGATTGACAAAGTTTAGGCTGTGGCAATGAAGTTCAAGTTAGTAGTCAGATAGTTTCACCTATTGAAAGACTTTTGATTTAAGTAAGGGGAGTGCCGAACATGTTCTGTCGCCGTTTGACTTCCTAAACAGCTGTGTAGATGTTTTTGTAGTGTGTCTTGCGTAGGCTACAGCTTTGCAGTGAGCAACACTGGTTTGAAACCACAGGTAATGATAATTTCACCAACAAATCGTTTACTTGTAATGTAATGTCATAATAAATCCTACAACGAAAATGTATTTGTGAGGAATGTTGAAAACAGATGCATCATAGACCACTGTAGTATGTGTTGCCCGGGCAACAGAGGCTAATGTCATTATGCTAATGCTTCAGTGAAATAGTAGACTACCATTTCCGAAAGTAGATGTGGGCCTACTTCCTTAATAATATAATAACTAGAAAGTGCATTTCCTGCAGAAAATGCGTTGGAATGCTGAAAGATGAATTTATTTATTTTTAATTGCTGAAAATACAGAAATGACAAAATACCCGCAAGCTGATATGAATTTCAAAAATGTGTGAGTCACACAAAAGAGTCAGTGTGGAAACTGAACTGCATCATCTAACAATGCTAAGAGCTGAAATACAATGCGGGAGAAGCTGAAAGCTGAACTGTTAAACTGTAGAAGTAGTAGAAGTAGAATATTCGTTTTAGTAGCTGAAATTATAGTGCTCTTAGTCTTTTAATGAGACGAGTTGACTGAATAGCTCTGTCTTGTGACTCCACTAATCAGCTAATACCAATCACCTGTGTAAGAGACTGAGGGCCTCATTTACTAACATTGCGACCGCAGCTTAATCTGCGCCTTTGCCCTACCGCAAATACCGGATGGTGTAGCCTATTTCCGCATTTTGCGTGGTATTTATCAAACCAGATCCTCGTCGGGAAATCAGCGCCCATTAGTGTTAATTAGCGCCCCGTTAAAAGACGGGAAAAATCGCCTGCATGTTACTGCCACCATGGGTGATTCGAGGAAAATTTAAAAAAAAGTTCAGTGAACAGGAGCTAGAAATATACACACCCACTTTCACTTATACCCTCCCAGCAGCGGTAATCTGCGTTTTTACTCAAGTGCGCTGCCTTTGTAAATACGGTGTTATGTCTTTACCCGCTATTTCACGCCTGAAATGGGCGCAATAATCCTGTTAGTAAATGAGGCCCTGAGTGGCGTGTCTGTGTGGTTGCCACGGTGATGGTGCAGCTATGATTGCTAACGCGCTGAGGGCGAGAGAATAATATAAATTTACCTAGAATCCACACCTCAAACAAGTTAACCTAGACGCAAAACTATACGTCCAATCCAAAAAAATGATATTTTCCGAGACCCAAGACTCTGGCGAAACCATAGATATCCTTTCTATGTCTGTGCGGTCAGAAATATGACTCTACCGGCAGTTTCAAAAACGTGTTCCTTCTGCTTTCCTGGTGAGTGTCTGTTTGGTTGCCACGGTGATGGCGCAGCTGTGATTGCTAACGAGCTGGGCAGAGAATAACATACATTTACCTAGCATCCACACATCAAACAAGTTAACCTAGACGCAAAACTATACGTCCAATCCAAAAATAAGGATATTTTCCGAGACCCAAGACGCTGCCGAAACCAGAGATGTCCTTTATATGTCTGTGCGGTCAGAAATACGACTCTACCGGCAGTTTCGAAATCTTGTTCCTTCTGCTTTCTTTGACGAATTTGTCACCAGATTTGCATTGGTCTCTATGGGGCGAGAGTTGGACTTTGTCTCGCTTTCGTGGGGCTCTGAACAAATGTGTAAGTCTGTTGGATTCCAAAGACAACTGTCTACGACCAACACAAAATTAGCTATCTATTGATCCAAAAATGAAGCATGAAGAGTGAAAATTGTGGCAATGCTGGCAACTAGAAATACTTTTTGAAACTGATTTCGAAGCTCCCCTCCAGTCTAAGCGTTTCAGTCAGCACTCTAGGCTCTCACATACACACCCATGTAAATCTCAGAAACGGTTTGAAAAACTCATGAAACATAAACAGTGATATTAAAAAAAGTTGAATAGATATCAAAAGGCTGATTTAAAAAAAAATAGTTTAGGGTTTTGTCAACATTTTAAAGTTTAAATGGTGGCTGTAGGAAGAACAAGGATTTGAAAGTTGAAGAAGTTTAAAGGGGTGATTGATTGCAAAACCGATTTTACCTTGGCATAGTTGAATAACGACAGTTCGGTGGGTAAAATGAACATACAGTGAATTTCAAAGTCCATTGACACCTCTTTCCTATGCAAATCTCAAAATGAAAACATTTGGCTGTAAAACGCTAGCTTTTCAACAAAGCCACCGGTGTGACGTAGGACGGGGGACCGCCCTTTTTGGCTCTGGTCTGTATCTTTGTCACGCCCCAAAATGTACATCCAGACCAGCCCACTCACTGGTGTTTCTGCCCAGTCCGAGGTAGCGTAGATCTCCGATGCTAGTTTAGCTGCGCGCTGCTCTGTGTAGGCTACTTCTAAGCAATTACAAAGAATAACGTTTTGAAGTATAACAAGGATATTGAAAATGGACTACGGTCGTAAATGCTGTGTTCCAGGCTGTACAGGGAAGGCTAACACTCATAGTCTTCCCAAGGAGCCAAGCATTCGACAGGCATGGCTGCTGTTTGTCTATGAGAAGATCCCGGCGAAGTTCGACACTCAATTATTCATTTGCTCTGAACATTTCACCCAAGACAGTTTTGACAACCTTCAAAACGTTATTCTTTGTAATTGCTTAGAAGTAGCCTACAGAGCAGCGCACAGCTAATAGTCTGGTTGCTATAAATAAGCTGTAACGTTCTACCCACCTAAGTCAATCCAGTTTGCTTCGACAACAGAAGTGGAAACAATTAACGTTATCATTTCAAATGATATCTAGTCAATCTGTTGAAAACAGTGTTGTGTAGTCACAATAGATTTATTTGCGCGTTTTTATTTAAAGTCTCCACCTTCGGTGTTTCAGTGAGTGCTGTTGGCCGTGTTGCGTTTTTGCTCCCCAGCTTCACTCGTTGAAAACCAACCAATCAGCGCGCAGCTCATCTAAATATTAAAGAGCATACCATAAAAGGAGAAAAGCTAGTGTTTTTTCCCGGGAACATTTCAGAGGATCTATCAGGGGGCATAGAACAGCACCCGGGCCATTTTCAACCCAACCAATGTTACATACCCTATTCGGAGACCTTAAGGAACAGTGTGAAATACCCAAAAAACCCAGTCAATCGCCCCTTTAACCCTTGTGTGGTGTTCGGGTCTGTGGGACCCGTTTTCACTTTTTATCAAAAGAAAAATGACACGATAAATTATTTTTTCAAACTCAGACTCATTGGCCTTGGCTCATTTTCTGTGAAGAACATATATCAGAACACATTTTCAATGACCACACACCGTACCACACCACCACACCCCTACACATTTATATTACATACAGGATGTTCGGGTCCACTGGACCCAGGGCTAATAAGAGTGTGGAAATTGTAGGTCCTGTGTACCTTCACTCTGTCCTCCTCCTGTCTGGGCCTGCTGTTAGTGTGTGTGTGTGTGAGTGGGAGTTTTGTGTTTCTGCCCCTGCCGTTCCCGCACAAGGTTGCAACATTGTTGACAAATCCAAGCACCGCACCTGTCTGCTCTCACATTCCCGCACATTTTACTCTCTGTCTTGCCGGAACCAATATTTATTTGCTCATATTCTATCCCAGGAAATTGTAGGTCCTGTGTACCTTCACTCTGTCCTCCTCCTGTCTGGGCCTGCTGTTAGTGTGTGTGCGTGTGTGTGTGTGTGTGTGAGAGAGAGTGTGAGTTTTGTGTTTCTGCCCCTGCCGTTCCCGCACAAGGTTGCAACATTGTTGACAAATTCAAGCACCGCACCTGTCTGCTCTCACATTCCCGCACATTTTACCCTCTGTCTCCGGGAACCAATATTTATTTGCTCATACTCTATCCCAGCTGCAAATTGGGGGCGGGACAATATAAATATAGCTTTGCCAGTGTGGTTCCTTATCACAACTGATCAAGATGGCCAAAAGATTGTCTGCTCAGAGGGCAATGCAACTGATTTTGGAAGAGAGAAGCTTGTGACGATGAAGTAGAGGAAGAGATTTCAGAATGTGAGGATCACATTTCTGAAAATTCAGAGTCTGATAGTGACTTTGAAGAAGAGGACGAGATTGATCATCAGCCACTCCAAAAACGAAGACGAGCCACAGGACCAGCCCATCAGCAGCCAGCACAAGGACCAGCCCATCAGCAGCCAGCACAAGGACCAGCTCATCAGCAGCCAGCACAAGGACCAGCTCATCAGCAGCCAGCACAAGGACCAGCTCATCAGCAGCCAGCACAAGGACCAGAACAAGACCGTCATCATATAGAAAGGGGAGAAATATGGATGTCAAAAAAATATGAAATTGAATGGTCTTCTTGCCCAAAAAATTAGCCACCCCGCATGGCTGCCAATGTCATAAGGATGCAACCAGGGCCAACACGGATGGCAGTAACTCATGTGCAGGACACCAAGTCTGCTTTTGAGCTTTTCATCACAGATTCAATCCAGAAAATTATTCTGGATTCCACTAATTTGGAAGGAAGGCGTGTGTTTGGAGAAAGGTGGAAGGAGATGGACCAAACCCACCTACATGCCTACTTTGGGGTTCTCATCCTTGCGGGAGTTTTCAAGTCCAAAGGGGAATCCACAGAATCCCTGTGGGATGCAGAAACGGGCAGAGAAATCTTCCGGGCAACAATGTCCCTGGAAAACTTCCACATAATTTCTAGGGTTATCCGGTTTGATAACCGAGACGACAGACCAGCTCGACGGCAGAGAGACAAGCTAGCTGCCATCAGGACAGTGTGGGACAAGTGGGTGCAACGCCTCCCCCTGTTTTACAACCCTGGGCCGAATGTTACCATCGATGAGCAGCTGATGCCATTTAGGGGGCGCTGCCCCTTTAGGCAGTATATACCATCTAAACCTGCAAAATATGGCATAAAGATCTGGGCTGCCTGTGATGCCACTTCCTCATATGCTTGGAACTTACAAGTATACACAGGAAAACCTGATGGAGGAGCCCCTGAAAAAAATCAAGGAATGAGAGTTGTCCTGGACATGACTCAGGGACTCAGTGGACACAACATCACATGCAACAATTTTTTTACCTCGTACAAGCTGGGACAGGAGCTCCTAAAGAGGAAGCTGACCATGGTGGGAACAATACGGAAAAACAAGCCTGAGCTCCCACCCCAACTGCTGACTACAAAGAACAGGCCTGTCAACTCGTCCAAATTTGTGTTCACGGCTGACACGTCCCTGGTATCCTATGTGCCAAAGAAAGGCAAGAATGTGGTACTGATGAGTACACTGCACAGGGATGACAGAATATGTGGCCAGGAGCATCAAAAACCAGAGATCATCATGGATTATAATGCCTCAAAAGGAGGGGTGGACAACATGGACAAGCTGGTGACAAAAGCTGGTGCAAAAGGAGGACCCTACGCTGGCCACTGGTGATATTCTTTGACATGTTGGACATCTCTGCGTACAACGCCTTTGTCATCTGGATGGCAATGAACCCAGAGTGGAACAGAAGTAAGCTCCAGAGGAGACGCCTCTTTCTCGAGGAACTGGGAAAGGCACTGGTGACACCTCAAATCCAGAGAAGACAACATGTTCCAAGAACCCCAGCCTCTGCAGCCATCATGAGGAGGATTCAGGTGGAGAATGCTAGTGCCCCATCCACCCGACCTACAGAACCACCATCTGCAGAGCCTGAAGTAAGTGTGTGATGCTGTTGCAGTATGTCTGACACTCATACCTTGTGTGTGTGAGAGAGAGAGGTGTTAAGTAAATGTTACGTGTTAAGTAAAATTCCTGATATTTTCCTTATTCTAGGTTGCGGCCAGCAGCAACAAAAAGAAGCGCTGCGAAGTGTGTGGACCCAATATGGATAGAAAAACACAATATACATGCATCAAGTGCAAGAAGTACATATGCAACACACACACAGTAAAACTCTGCCCCTCATGTGTTGTATAGGCTGGTATGAAAAGACAATGCGTTCAATGGGGCTAATGTGTTGTCTAGACTGACATGGTTACTGTGTGTTCAGCTTGTGTTGTGTAAGCTGACCTGAATTGATTAAATTTCTAATGAAGTTCAAATAGCCTAAATAAAAATCTATAGTTATGAAAAACCTTCCTTCATTTGTAAATTAGTTGTTTTATCACATTTTATAAAAAATAAAACGAGAAGCACTTTAGTTCCTAAATGTGACCTAACAAAGGTAAAGGGCAACTATTAACACTATATGCTGTTTATATTGCTTTTGATTGAGATGAAGTAAACATCTGTTGAGTATTTTAACTTAAAATTGTTTGATTGTGTTGAATTAAAAAACCCAAAATGCAGCGGGTCCAGCAGACCCACTGGCTGAGTAACTAAAATATGAACACCACACAAGGGTTAAGAGGATTGAGAGGATTTGAGAAAAAAAACTCCATTGGAAAACCATGTTAAAAATATTATAAATATTGATTTATATTAATTCAAGCATAAGAGGTACAAAGCTGAAAAGATAGGCCTATAGCAGTCATAGCCTGAAACTGCTGAATTTTTTGATAGCTGGACGGTTTTAATAGCTGAAGATTTGAAGGCGCTGAAAGGTGTCGCGGAAGAAATAGAATAACTAGAAAGTGCATTTCCTGCAGAAAATGCGTTGGAATGCTGAAAGTTGAATTTATTTATTTTTAATTGCTGAAAATACAGAAATGAGAAAATACCCGCAAACTAAAAGCTTAAATGAATTTCAAAAATGTGTGAGTCACACAAAGCCATCGTGCTTAAATACAATGCGGGAGAATACGTTTGAACGTTGTGAAGCAATCAAAGAAATAGTTGAATTTCAAGAGGCAGTGTGGAAGCTGAACTGCATCACCTAACAAAGCTAAGAGCTTAAATAGCCTACAATGCGGGAGAAGCTGAAAGCTGAACTGTTAAACAGAAGAAGAAGTAGGCTAGCTAGTCGTAACAAGAATATTATAGTTTTAACAGCAGAAATTATAGTTGGGATCGTAATAGCAGCAGATGTAGCATTGAGTGCGTTTACTCGGCTTTCTCAGTAGGATTCAATGTGTTGATTGAATGAAACATACAGCAGTAGGGCCGATACAGGAAGACACGGCGACACTTTGTTGCAGAAGGATGATGGTGCAAGTTTTGTCCGTGGAGCATACAACGATTAATAAAAAGACACATGTAATCGGATTATTGGCATAAACCGACAATTGCTAGTAATCGGGTTTCTCATGGTCAAGTGAACGCACTCAATGGCGTAGTAGAACAAAACAGTTCCATTAGCAATAGTAGTAAAAGAGATATTAGCAGCACCTGCAGAGTCACCTCTTGTAAATTGTATTAGGTTGAAATACTATCAAACTCTGTCGTGTGACTCCACTAATAAGCTAATACCAATCACCTGTGTAAGAGACTGAGTGGCACATGTCTGTTTGGTTGCCACGGTGATGGTGCAGCTATGATTGCTAACGCGCTGCGGGTAGAGCGAATAACAGAAATGTAGCTCGAATCCACACCTCAAACAAGTTAACCTAGACGCAAAACTATACGTCCAATCCCAAAAAATAAGGATATTTTCCGAGACCCAAGACTTTGCCGAAACCAGAGATGTCCTTTATATTTCTGTGCGGTCAGAAATACGACTCTACCGGCAGTTTCAAAATCTTGTTCTTTTTGCTTTCTCTGACGGATTTTACCCACCTCTCCATTGAAGTTAGTGAGATAATTTGAAAGGCTGCTCTCGCTTCAAGGCTCATAGCTGAAAATGTGTCAATGTGAGCTCTTTAGTAGTTACATTGGCTGAAATAGGACCATTTTTCCTACATTTTAAGGTATAACTTATTTCTGTAAGTTAAACTATATGAAAGTTAGAGGAATTTGTTTGACAATTTAGTTGAATATCAGAAAAAGAGCAGGCAGCAGAGTGTGCCACTCTGCTTGCTGCTCATTCATAAAGATCAAGAAGGAGCAAACATTTTAATGTATTTCAAACTGTCATAATTTAAAATTGGCTGAATATTTGAAAAAGCTGAATCATTTGGGAATAGCTGAATGTCTTGTGAACATTTTAAAGGTTGAATGGTGTCTCTAGCTGAAAGTATGCTGAAGTAGTTACGTTTGAAAGAGGAGGAAGCTTTTTAATGATTTGAAAGGATTTACCATTACTTTTAATGGGAGAATAATTTGCACAAAAACCTTAATACATAAAAAAGTATAAAAGGGAGAAATGAGAAAAGTCATAGCACACATCTCCTGAAAGAGCTGAACGTTTTGATACAAAAACTGTAGGAATCGGTGAAAGTATGCAGGACTAGTCAAAGGACAAAAAACGGCGGAAGAACTAAGAAGTGGGAAGAACAATAGTGAGAATGCTGAACAGCATTCTCACAATAAAGAGAAACAGGAAAACAATAGTGAGAATGCTTAACAGCATTCTCACAATAAGTTGAATAAAGATTCAAAGAATAATACTTGGAATGCTGAAACAGCACAGTCTATTGTGAGTACATATGAAAAGTGTTTTCAATTGATGAGCTGAACGGTTCCTCATGTTTAAAGCTAATTAGGAGAATACTTAGAATAGTTTTTAGTGCTGTCAAACGATTAAAATATTTAATCACGATTAATTATATTAATGTCATAGTTAACTCGCAATTAATCGCACATTTTTATCTATTCTAAATGTCCCTTGATTTCTTTTTGTCCAAATATTTTTTCTCATTTTAATGCTCTTATCAACATGGAAAAGTGGATCGGATTGCTTGGTGCAAATGTTTTTTTTTAAATTGAAAACAACATTGCAATCGCCTGGCTTTGACGAGGGGGCGGAGAATTCGCATCAGCTGTGTGCTTGCCATCAAGTGGTATTTCAGACTGGACGTGCTGTGATGATAGCTCAGTTCACAACGACAAAACACATAGATCACTTTGGTCTTGTCAATGGAACCATTTGGAAACTTTTTTAAAGTAAACTTTCCATTCAGAACTTATTGGCATCCATTTCGGCGTCTCGCGCTCGCCATCCACTCAAAACTTTAGCCTACTACTCTTTAGCCGGCTCGCAAGCCCAAACACGTGTGTGCCTCGTGCCTGTTGTTTTGTTTCCGGTCTAGCTAGATCCGGTGTGGTGTTGTAGAGAGAAAAAAACTACAACGTTTGCTAGGCCAAAAAGAACGTTAATCGCGCGATAAAACAATTCACACTGTTAAAATGGGTTTGCGTTAACACCGTTAATAGGTGCGTTCGACATGGACTGCGGCTGCATGAAACGACCGGCGAGAGTAGCCGCTTGCAGTCGGGGAGGAGTTGAAAACGGCTCTGTAAAGTCGGACATTCCAGCTTCTCGTGGTTTGCTGCGTTGACGTCAGTCATGGCCGATCAAGCGCTGTTTGCTTACTTTACTTTATTTATAATTAAACTTAGTCTTTCCGTTAGTGAAGAGGCGGACTAAAACCCTTTCTTCAACAAATGTTTAATTCAATTAAACAGTTTGGTCCAGATTTGAGCGTTGGCGAAACTGAAGGTGTCAGAATAATTACAAAACACGCGTCAAAGTTGTCGTGTGTGAGTCTGGCCAATCATGAAATAGCTGTGTCGTCATTAGAACCCTTGCAGTTGCTCTTGAAAAAATGCGCTCAGCTACACAGCCGGCAGTTCTCGAATCGATCTCACTGTACTTTGATGGCTACGTCACAGTGACCTAGCCTCGGCGCCGTCTCAAGTCGGACAAAAAGTCTAACCAGAATTCACAGTTTCAAGTCAGCCGCATGCAGCCGGCTGCAGCGCTGCATGAACTGTCAGTTTAACGCGTTATTAACGGCGTCAACGCAAACCCATTTTAACGGCGTACATTTTTTATCGCGCGATTAACGTTCCTTTTGGCCTAGCAATCGTTGTAGTTTTTCACATGCTGTTGCAGCAACTACTGACTTTAGAAAAACTACAACACCACACCGGATCTAGCTAGACCGGAAACAAAACAACAGGCACACACTTGTTTGGGCTTGCGAGCCGACTAAAGAGTATTGGCTAACGTTACGTTTTGAGTGGATGGCGAGCGCGAGACGCCGAAATGGATGCCAATAAGATTCTGAATGGAAAGTTTACTTTTAAAAAGTTGCCAAATGGTCCCATTGACAAGAGCAAAGTGATCTGTGTGTTTTGTCGTTGTGAACTGAGCTATCATCGCAGCACGTCCAGTCTGAAATACCACTTGATGGCCAAGCACACAGCTGATGCGAATTCTCCGCCCCCTCCTCAAAGCCAGGCGATTGCAATGTTGTTTTCAATTTTAAAAAAACATTTGCACAAAGCAATCCGATCCACTTTTCCATGTTGATAAGAAAATATATAAAAATTGATAAAAAATTATGGGACAATTACACATTTGAAACATTTGAAATAGATAAAAATGTGCGATTAATTGCGATTAATCGCGAGTTAACTATGACATTAATGCGATTAATCGCGATTAAATATTTTAATAGTTTGACAGCACTAATAGATATATTTCAAAATAGATCTAAATTACATATGGATTAATATAAATCCAGGTCAAACTAAAAGGGTTTACAGGATCCACATCATTGAACACAGGTGAATATCTAAGTTTTCTTTTAAAGAGTATATGTCTGTTTTCATTTTGGTTTAAGGGATATCCATTGGTAAAAGATTACAAGATAAAGCACGCCGGCAAATCTAAATCTATTCTGTGGTCTGTTTATTTATTTTTAGTTCTAACCAAATCTTACTACTGCTCCCTTCGAATCTAGAACTGGTCCTTAACACACTGTTTAACAGGACTCTAAAATAACTTGCTAGAAAACCGAATTTAGAGAACAGGAATGTGGCCAAAAACGCTAGCTAGATGGGTTTGGTAGCCTACATTTGTCAAGCCTGTCACTGACTGCTATCCCAGTTTGCTGTAAAGCCAGGCTAGCTGTCGGCTAGCTTGTAAAAAGTCCCATTCATACAAGCTGTATAGTATTGCAATCGAAATTCGAACTAATTCTACAATTCGAAATTCTAGTGAAATTCACCTAGTCGTTATCTAAAGCCAAATGTTAGCGAAATACTGGATATTTACCATCCATAAATATGTGGTAAATGTCTGTCTGATTTCCCGCTCCTAACTCACTCATTGACGGTGCACGAGAACAAAGGTATAAGGAAAACATGACATGGATTTCAGGAAAAATAGGTTTAGTTATAGTATGTATTATGTATAGTGTAAGGCACAGTGGCGGTCCTAGCACATTTGGCACCCTGGGCAAGTTTTTCCCTTACCTACCTTGTATCATAACCAGACGTCCGTTGATTTATAGTCTGTCAAATTAGTTCTAGTTATTGGTGTTCGTTGGCATACAAAGTTAGTCTTCTCTTATTAGCCTATAGTACATCTGATTAGAGCTAGCAACAATGAATTGCAGATTAAGGGGTCCCCTATCGTCCAGCTAGCTCTCAACGCTCGGCAGGAATTTCAGGTGCACTCACTAGCTAGCTCAACTAGATAACATGGCTAGTTTGCATCTAGCAATCACCGGACCACTGCAAACAAAAGGAGTGGAAGAACACTGGACATATTGTACAATAAAATGTTTTATTGAATGCAGTTGGTTGCCTTGTATATTCTGTTCTATTTACCAAACTCCTTTCTTGTCTTAAATCGAGCAGTTGCTGGTGATAATGGTTAGATTCAACTTGCATCAAGTACTACAAATATAAGTGTTGTTAATGTGGTAAATTGTAAGTGGGCTGATGAATAAAAAAACGTTTAACAAGTCCCATTTAACCGAGCCTGTTTCATTCGTCATTTGCCTGAGAAAGCGACTTCCGTTGGCCAGCTTCATTGAAAACCATTCAAACAGGTTGACAGCAGTGGGATTTTTTGGAACTACAGCGAGCTACTTAAACCACGTGATCACGTGTCGGCGAGATCAAAGTGTGTCGCAACTCTCTTTTTCTATGGCTCTGCACTGCCCTCCCCCGCCAGCCGCCCCTATCAAGTACACGGAATGAATGGCACGAACATAATCGCAATACCTGTTTTTATGCCAACAGAGGGCGCCAAACACACACAAAAAAATCACTACCAAAAAATAAATGCACAATTGAGAAACAACATTTCCACACACTATTTTCATTCACGATTTCCATGTATGATCACATCAAAGAAAATCAGATAACGGGTGTTTTTTTCGTTTTCCGTTTTCTATTATCTAAACAAAAAATGGAAAATGGGTCGTTTTAGGTTTTTTTCTCCTCCTATTTCTAAATGGTAGTCGGAAACGGCTCGTTTCACGATTTTGGTTTTCTCATTTCAAATCCGAAAATCCATCATGTTTCATTCGTCATTTGCCTGAGAAAGCGACCTCCGTCAGCCCGGCTAGTTTTGCCCGTTTCACTAGGTCAGGCTATTTAAAGGTCTCGGACCAGTGACTTTTGTGCATGGAACTTAAGCAAGGGCGTAGGTTTGCACAGGGACCATATGGACTAGTCACGATCAAAGTTTGGGAAAGACACAATCGTCCCCACCAATATTTTGTTAATTTTCGAAAAAAATATCTATTTGCAAAACTTATTCGTCGCCGATAAAAGTGAAAAATACATTTCCAAGTTAACCAATGCGCCCTCGAGCCTGCGAGACAAGATGATGTCATTTAAGTTAATTGGCTGAAGTGGCAGTCAGAAACAGTTCGTGAATCGTGACTTGCAGAAAGAGAGCTGGCAGTAGCCTACGCCAGGAAATCAAAAGCCTCATATTAGTATTTCGTTTGGTCTCAGAATTGATATGTTTGACCCTTTTGTGCTTTATAGATAGGAAAATGTCACCCAAAAAGAAGAGATATCAGAAGTTTTTTCACCACCCAAAGAGAAAGTAGATATCAAGAAGGTCGTTGTTAGTTAGCTAGTAGGAAAACTACACACAGTGCAAACCTGCTAGCCTTACATCGCCACCAATTGTACAATGGAAACATGTTTTGAAAGTTGTTAGTGTAGTAGAGCATGTAACTTTTGCTTGTATTAAATCTATCCCTAGCGTCTGCAATCTTTCGACCAGTGTGTTCTTGTTGAAGCCAGAATGATAAAGTTAACCTACCCACATAATGGGACCGTGCTAGTTTAGCCTATACCAGCAGGCTAGCAACTCAAAAGTGATATTAACTGATAATAAGTAGGCCTATATGATCCCTTGGATAGTAATATGCCTATCCCTGTAAGCTCGACCAATGTCAGCAGTCAACTAAGCATGGTTAGTGTCTGTATTAAATTGATGAATTACTGTGCAGGAAAAAAATCACCCTGAAGATACAGATGTAGAGCAGGTTGGTGATGAATCAGCATCAGGGGTTCAGGTGAGAAGTTGAAAAGATTGCATTAAATCGCAGTTTTTTAAGGGATGTTTAGACAATGTTACCCATGAATGTAATCATTCACACTTATACTTGTAGATAGTAAAAAGGTGCTATAAATTGGTATGCCCAAATGTATGCATCATATATGATTTCATTGCTCAGAAGTCCAGTACAGATGATGTAGGCCTAGTACAGCTCCATAAAACCTGAACCAATTACCTACATATAAAAAACAACAATTCTGAACAAACAAGTGTCCCTACCAAAGCTGAGACCAAACCAAGGGCGTAGGTTTGGTCTCAGCTTTGGGTTTTTCCCCCCACTTCAAGCACTGAGTATGATCAAATATTTGGGGGGACATGTCCTATAATCATACAGTAGGATCAAATATTGCTACTCGTTAACAACGGACCATTATTGGGTGTGCTTTGCCTTCGGCAAGGGCACAACCTTTGTTCTCTCACATATATATTATTATTATTTATTTTTGCCCAACTAAAACTCAGTCAATATTTGGCCTACATAGACAACCTAGGTGTCAAAAGTTTCGTCTTGGTAGCGATTGAGTTGCTTGTATTGGGATTTACGTTCCGTTGCATGGTTTTAGGCTCAAGTAAAGTTTTGTGGCGAAAAGTGAAGCTAACGGTGGCTAATTTGCTAGCCACTGTCACTGACGTTACTAACGTCACTACGTCACTAACGTCACGAAAACACGCATGCCTACCTGTAGCAGAACATTAGTTTCGCATCTGTTAACTTGGGGGATAGCTAGGCTAACTATATCTTTACTGCAAGGTAGCTGCAGAAACGCCACAAGCAAAGAGGCCAGGGTGATAACTATTTACTCATTTTACTTTGTGATGTGAAACACAATTGTGAAATGTAATGTACAATATTAGCTGATATTATTAAGGAAGTAGGCCCACGTCTACTTTCGGAAACGGTAGTCTACTATTTCACTGCAGCATTAGCATAATGACATTAGCCTCTGTTGCTCGGGCAACACATACTACATTGGTTACTACATCTGTTTTCAGTCGTTAAAATAAACATTCCTCACAAATACATTTTCGTTGTAGGATTTATTATGACATTACAAGTAAACGATTTGTTGGTGAAATTATCATTACCTGTGGTTACAAACCAGTGTTGCTCACTGCAACGCTGTAGCCTACACGAGACACACTGCAAAAACATCTAGCACTACACAGCTGTTAAGGAAGTCAAACGTCTAACTACTAACCTGAACTTCATTGCCACAGCCTAAACTTTGTTCTGTTCATCTGTTCATGAAAATAATTAATTTCAGCCTAAACCGTACAACGGAACGTTACATCCAATTCAACCAACGCAATCGCTACCAAGACGAGCACTGCCAGTCTAGTACTGTACTGTAGTAGTACAATTTACCGGGGCAGCTTCTCCACACAGGGCTATATCGCATTTTGCGTTGTTACTGACAATGATCGCTACCTGTGAGCTTTTTAACGAGCGATTTTCCACTAAATAAATGTCAAGCTTATTTAGGTTTTTGGGGGCATATTTTCAGTTAGCAGATGGTACTGTTTGAATCGCGATTCCATATTCTACTGCCGGTAACGTCGTAGAATAATCTTCAAAGGGGGTACTTTATTAATGAAAGAATGCAATATGAGTAGGCTAAATGCCGGAAAATATCACGAGAAGGGAAAAACTTAAAAGGACGTTTAAGTAATAGAGATTAGGTCAATTTTTACACCGGTCTGCCAAATGTATTCGTTTTGATTCAGCTATGAGGCTGTCTCTTGCAGGGGAAATGAGAAGACATCTATTTCATTCTACACTCTTATTTTGATTTGTAAATGAGCAGCAAAAAAAAGATGCTTTTAAATCTATGTAATCTTTATAAATAATAAGTATGCATTTTTATGTAAAATATACAGAAATATCAGTTGTAAAAATGTCATTAAAAAACGGACCCTGTGCAACCGACGCAAGCAGGCACACCCTACAATTTCCCCAGAAATTGTACCCTCTCTAGTTCTAAAGTGTTACTGCCCCGCCTATACAAAACCTGAGCTGACAACGGATGAGAAACTGTTCAACGGTCTAACTCCACATTTCAGTGCGACAAAGTTTTTGCGCTTTGCACATGCTTTCAGCAACTAATTTCACATGTATATAATGTACTGAGAAGCAAATCATGGAATTTGCTTTACAGCACTTTTATATGTGTAAGCGCATTAAATTTGTATGGATTCTGATTGGTTGTAAGTGTTTATAGCCTAGTTGACCCCAACAAGATTGTTCCGCTATGTAGTTATCATTATCGTTGTAGTGTGGACTCTGCTATTCTTTAAAATATAGAACGATTCTTAGTTCTTGTTATCATCCTTGGTGTGAACGGGCTTTACGTTAGCTTTATCCTTCTGCATTTATTTCAGTAATCATAAAACTAGGGTTCATTTGGGAAAATTATCTTGCTTTACAAAACATGAAAGATTCAATAACTTTTGTTTGCCACTAAGTTTATTTTCTGCAGTAATCCGAAATAATACAATGAAAAGTCATCTCTGCAACACTATTCTTTCTATCCTCTTACCCTTTTTTACTCTCTCTCTCTGTCCCTCTTTACCCCTTCTCCCCTTATATTTTGCCATTCTCTCTCCCATTCCGATTTTCACCTCCTCACATTCTGTCGTTTCTGTCTCCATTTCTCCATTCGTCTTCCTTCTCTCCCAGCCCCCCATCTTTCCTCCCATCCTGCTCCCCCCCCCCCCCCCCACACACACACACATACACACTGCCCATACCTCCCGGTGAGGCCCAGCGGGCCCTGTCTTTGACAGGCAGGTGTGGGAGTGTGAACGGGCTGCCCTGGAGGATGCTAGACACTGACCCCAAACTGTGAGGCTCCGGAGTGGTTCACCCGGACCACTGCTCTGGGTGCTCCTGTCCGCATACAGCCCACAGGCTAGCCCTGTGTCAGCCCTCATCAGCTTTACCAGGAAGGCTTTTCTTCACCTTAATTAGGGTGGTGGGAGGGGTGCGGGTGCTTCAGATTAGATGGGTTAAGGGCTGGAGGTTAGCTAGGTAGGGTTAGCTGGAAGCTTGGTTGTAGGAATTGTGCCCGCAGCGTGACATTCAGACTTTAGCTTTTGTTGGTCTTCACAGTTAGAAATCACCCGGTGCCGCTGTCATGCTTTTTCCACAGTGAGAGATATCCTCCTGGATAGCGAACTTGTTCCTGATCTGATAGGCATTATTTTCAACAGTTTATTTGGGTTTATATATCAATCAAGCCAAAAGCCTGAAGGAATCAAAGCTTCTCTGGACCATATGACCAACTGTGAATGCCACACATCATGTACGTCATCTGAGTTGAGTAAAGGTCATCTCTATGGTAACATTGCTGTTTAAAATTGGAATAAATTTAATCCCAATCCTTTGGTACCTGAAGACATTATCAAAGCAAATCCCTTGGTGGTCCTTCAAAGCCTGCAGATTGGTGCCCTTTCCAGGGGCCGGGAGGAAGACAGGGAAGAGGACAGCTACAGCTTAACTGGGACATCTCTCTTAGAGGCTTGCTCTTATCCATAAATCCACATGACCCAGCACAACAAAACAGGGACAGATCGTTCAGACATTCACACTCTCACACCATGACAGCCGCTCTATATAAACAGCTAAAAAAGTTTTAGCTTTATTTAACTTTATAAATCAGCATGTTATTTCAGAATGACTGTTGTCTGGTATTCGTCATAAGAGACCAGAGGAAAGATACTGGCCAGCATATGAGGTGTCAGTCATTCAGTTTATTTACAGTCCTGTAATATCATAATGCAAACGCTTTTACGTTGATACCCTCATTGTTAAACTGAAAATCAAGTGACAGGGGACAGGCCTGACCAACCTGCAGTCATCTAGGCCACTACATTATCTACAGAATGAGAACATTGAGTGAGACTAGGTAGGGTCAGGCCCTCTCTCAAACACTGACCTTGTTCCGGGCAAACCGTGCATGCAATCAGGGACCGCTGGATGTTACAATGACAGGGGAGGTGCAGGGCAGCTTCCCAAGATGAGACAACCCCGACTCCTATTTAATGAGATGTCGACAAAAGCTGGAGTCTACCTTTACACCATCAATTGCTGCTCTTATCTTGTAGACAGTCAATATAGTATCTGGATAGACGAGAGTGATGCGAAAAACAAACAAACATGACTCTCCCTAAAACATCAGATGCTAGTGCCATTGTGAAGAAGGGATCAAAGGGGCCCCGAGAGGAATGGGAGCGTGTGAGACCATGGCTGTGTTTACAGGCGTGCAGGCCCTGGCTGGTCCATGCAAGTTCAATCAACGGTCACCAGTTCTGGGGTCTCCGGGTCCTGGGTCTTTTTGAAAAAGATCTGTGAAGCAGAATTAAAGTGATCTACCTCCGGACTCTGGACTGAAGACCTAAGGCCTTTGAAAGGGGAAAGAGGGAGAGAGAGAGGAAGGGGGGGGGGGGTGAGAGAGTTAGAGAGATCCAGAGAAAGAAAGAGAGAGTAAGTGTGAGGGAGAGAGAAATGGAGAGATTGAAAGGGAGAGAGGGATACAGGGAGAAAAGAGAAGGGAAAGAAAGGGATGGGGTGCAAAGGGGGAGCAGGAGTGAACTGTAGAAAGGAGGTGGACAATTATGTGTAATGAATGAGCTCTACAGCCTCAGCCACTTGAAATGTGATTAAATGGCCTATCCTTCTGTGAGGCCCGTTACAGTGTAAGACCACATTGACACCCTACAGGAAGTGTCACATACATTTATTACTGTGTAGAAAAACAGTACAGTGTTTCAATCCAGAACCCATCTGCCTTATGTATTTAGACTCTCTAGGTTAAGGTTGAGATGTATACTATCTCAACCTTCATTGACATGTGAATAATGTTTGTTGACATCAAATGACAGATTACACATTAGCCGTAACATTGGGATGTGTGGCTAGGATGCTTCGCTAACACAATTTGACTTAGATAAGTAGTTATACTGAGCCACCAGTATACACTACTAAAAACAGACAAAGAGAAGAGGAGGAAGGGGCTAAATTTGGACTGACTTTGTTTAACTGACTGAGTTTGTTGAAAGAAGAGGGTAGATGAGGGAAAGGAGGGACTTGGACAGAAGGGTGGGAGTCGAGCAGATCTTTGAGCCAAAATTCAATCACATCAGTAACCGCTGTGCCCCAGGGCCAGGGCAGGCTCAGTCAGCCGTGCCATGCAACTGGGATAATTAGTTTTGGAAACGAATATCAACGATATAATTGAGCATTCTCCTCTAATGAAGATCCTCCATGTTGTCACTGGCGAGGCGCTAATTGAAGGGAGAGGAAGGACAAGAGGAGTGGGGTGAGAGGGGGCGGGGGTGGGGGTGGGAGGGGGGAGGGGGGGGGGGGGTGCACCAGGGGGGTGGGTAAGAGGCCTGGAAGGGTTTGTACTGGATATGATGGTGTTGCCCAAGCCAACAACCAATCAGAATCTTAGCTCCTTTTAATTTACAATTTTTGGCACAAAAAAAAATTTGTTTGTTGTGAATGACAGTATAAATGTATGAGCGTGCATTTGTGTGTGTACTTGTGCGTGTGTGTGTGTGTATGCTAATGCAAGAGAGTAGGGAGTGTAAATGTATCTTTTTGTTTTGATTTGTGTGCTTTAAAGTGAGTAAAGATGAAAGCTGAGGCACTAAATGATGAGTGATATATAAAGAAAAAGGGAAAGAAAGTGTGAGAGAAAGTGTGTTAAATAGAAAGAGTATGAAAGGAATGGGGAGTTTAAAATCTGGCCAGGAGAGCTTGGGTGAGGGGGTAGGGAGGGTGAGTTTGAGTAGGAAGGGTGGGTTGGGGTTGCAAAGGCCGTGTTCAGGGCGTGGATTGAGAAAAGTAGAGGGTCTTGGATTTGTGGAGGGAACTTGTGGGGAGGGGTCCTGGTGAAATCAGTTGTGGGGCATAATAAGAAAGCAAATTGGTTTTGACAAGTTAGGGGAGCTGGAAGTAATGCAGTCCTTTTAAAGAGGGGAGGAGGGAAAATACTGCACAACCGTGAGATAATCAGGGGGTGCATTCGGTGGTGGCGGTGTGTGTGTGTATGTAAAGGGGAGGCAGCCATAACACTGGGCAACAGCTCTCAAATCAGTGCACTTTCTCAGATTGGTGGACTGGATCAGGAGAGCCAGTACCACAGGACCATGGGGGGGCGTCAGATCAAAGGTGTCAGAAGAATAGGTGAATATAAAGCTTCAATGCAGGGTAGGAGAGACAGAAAAATAAAGTGAAAAAGAGATTGAGACTGACAGACAGAGCCTTAAAGGTGATAGGAGGAGACAGTGATGGGGACAAACCGCTATAAATGTTTGCAAACAGAAGATCAATGAAGCCCTCCCCGTCCGACGGTCAGTTCTGGTAAATAAAACACCACATAGGTATTTTCTCCTCTCCAAGACAGCGGCCCAAATGGAGCTGGAGTAATAGAAAGCTGCAGCAGTTGTTACCAAGCCATTTCACATTATGTTCAGATTAATGGAGGGGGGTAATGGAGCCCTGGTTCATCTTATTGCCGTAAAGCGTACCAAGGCTTGCTTACTATGGAGAACTAAGGGGTAAAATATGATGCTGTTTTGCTAGGCTTTCTAATTCGCGATTTAATTAGTTTTTTTGGTGTCCTGTTTGCCTGCAGCAAGAGGAAGTTTTTGTTGGTTTATTGCATTGGAGGATTGTTAGTGTATTGTATCCAGTTCTATATGCTTTCAGTTGTACACAGCCACTCTTGTGCCCTTCAAAAATCACATTCACACAAATACATGGACAGACGTGCACGCACACATCGACACATGTCTGGACCCAGAGATGGCAATTAGGCCTGTAGCCCTACAGTATGTAACCCCTTGGTAATATCCTCCATCATTCCTTAAACACACACACATTCTCTTACTCTCTTTCTTTTTCTCTCTTACACACACATGCACGTACACAAACTCTTACACACTCACACCCACTCATACACATATACTGTACATGATTTGTTAACACTTTCATTAAGTATCTTGGAAATGTATGTCCATCTCCCCAATCTGTTGCCTCCCTGCCCTGTCTACCTGTCAACATATTTGTGTCTGTCACTGAGCTAGCCCAGAATATTTCTCCACATCTCTGCAGACATGCAGCTTATTATTTTCCAAGAATAGGTCCTACGTCTGTTTGTGTATATTTGAAATGCGTTACCAACAATACCCTGATATACTGAATTTACAATTTAACTACAATAATGACACCATATGTAACTTCAGTTACATTCTACATGCTGATGTGTTAGGGGCCTTTCCTCTATTCTCCTTTCTGTTCGGCTTTCTTCTGTCCTCTGTTCTGTTCCCTTTTGTTTTCTTCTCTTTTCTCCCCCTCTTTCACCTAGAGTACTCCTTCTCCCCCACTGGATTTTCCATGCATCCTCATCCATGTGCATTGGTGCACTCTGCTCCAAAGTAGCTGAAAGAATCAGTGAGCGGTCAACTGTAGCAGGGAAGAAGAGAGGGGAAGGAGAAAATATTTAAGGCTTTGCTCCCTCCATCAGCTTTCACCTCTCTTTTCCCCCCCTCCTTGTTCTTGTTTTCTCAGTCTCTAATCCATGCAGGTCTGACGCGGGGTCTGTCACAGGTTTTGACAGCACACTGTAATGACCTAAGCTGTTCTCTGTGGGAGGGCAGGATGGTCTGAGGAGCTGAGAGGGGCGAGATGGGGAGAAGGGGGTGACGGGAGGTGAGGGAAAGGGAGGTAATGGAAGGGGGGAGGCAGTATGGGAATGTTCTCAAAAGAGGGAAAATTCAGCATCAAATCTAAGCAGATCCAAACTTGGGTACGTTGATGTAATCTTGTCCACTAGGGGCAGTGTGAGGCCACAAACTGAATGGAATTTAGAAGCTTAAAGCTTGGTATAATGTTTTTTAGATGTCTTACTGTTCTTGTTTTCTCTGTTTTCTCTTTTGTATTACACTCATCTTATAAGTAGCAATTATGGGTTAGTTGGGACATGGTTAAGTATTCAGAAAGTAAGCAATCCAATGACTGTCATTCAGTTCTCCACCAAGTTTAAAACTTACCATTTGATCCACAAATGCTTAAAGATTTGATCTGAAAAAATCTAACATGCCAGCCTTCTGTCACAATTATTTCTGTTTTCTGATCTATCCCCTTCTCTTAGTGTGTTGACAAAGATAATTTGGGTTTCCACTGTTTATAACTGTTGAAAATAATGATAAATTGTTCTGTAGGAATTATTTCTTCAAAATACTGAGACGTTGTAAGCTCACATGTAGACACTTCTATAACATGATTTTTCATCAATTCAACATATTGTTTGCCTCACTCATCGTCCTCCTTTGTTCATTATTATTATGACAACAATACTGTATGCTTCTCTGGGACTATACTCATCATTATCATCCTTCCCATCAGAATTATTAGACAATATAGGAGAATCAATCTCCTTTATGCAGTTTCCCTCCCTTTCATAAGATGATATTAGACTCCTCATAAATAACCAGTCTCTGGGGAGACTGTTCTGGTCCCATGATGTGATAGGGGACCCTAACACCAATCCTAAACCTCTCACACACCAATCAGTTCAACAAATAAAGGTTTAATTATAAAAATTTAGATTTTACTCTCTAGGGTTTGGGAAGGTCAAGGGTTGGGGGTTGGTGGAGGAGGGAGAGGAGTTGTGCAGTTTGGGGTGTACGGCACTTAGGAATGATTGGCTGGACCTGATGTTAGTTTCCCCCAGGATCACAATGACTCTTATTGAGAGACTTGTTGCTCTTGTTGGTTTGTTGTAACTGTCTTAAAATTATTGTACTTGCCGTGAAATATATTATTGTTGCTTGCTTTTTCCACAGGTACACTCTTGCATTTTTGAGATTCTTGCTGTTTAATTGTAAGTTGTCTAACTACATGCTCTTATTGTTCTTCCCTCTGGGACTTATTTGGTTTCACAACGTATGCTTCATGTTTGGCTACCCGCAATGTTTGGGGCTATCTCGTTGTTATGATGAGTGACCTATGCACTTTTGTAAAACTCTCTCTTGGAAGTCGCTTAGGATAAAAGCGTCTGCTAAATGCATAAATGTAAATGTAAAGAAAATTAGTGGAATTACAGTACATCCATGAGAGTCAGTCATACACAATAAAGTTAATTAATAAGACACCTATCTTATCTTAGGCCTGCGGCAGCAAAACACCACAACAATGCTGAATGTTCATATTGGAAAAAAACAATTATGAACAGAGCCCATTTATAGTTTTGTAATTACATAAATACATAAAATAATACATTTTATGACACTCAGTTTTATAATTTTTCTGAATGTGCAAATATATCTCAAAGTTGATGCCTTTGAATTAATTGTAGCTGAAATGATCATGCTGGAGAATATCCCTTGATAAACAACACTGTATTGGTCTACATAGGAGGAGTCTAACACATCTAACCATGGATGTCCATAATTGCCTCTATAGTGTGTCTCAAAGACACCACTCTTTTTATTTATTTCTATTTATTGGAATGCTAAAATGGCTATGTATTGGAATGCTAAAATAGCTCTCATGTTACATTAAAAAAAGATTTGTAGTAATTAGAGCCCCAAACGTCCGGCTTCAAAATATTAACATTTCTTAGAAATTACAATTCTGTACAATCGCACGCAGCCCTCCACCATATTCGGCAGCAGGTTGGAGTGAAAGCAAAGCTCAAACAATGACAAAAAAAAGTGCACACTGTGATCCCAGCTGCCTGTCAGTCTCCTGACACCAGAAGAAAGCTGTCAGAAAACTGTGCTTAATGTGTTCTGTACTCTAAGAGAAACATACTGTATTATCCTCTGGGACCAGACCCCAGGTGCTTTCTTCACAACAACAAAGTCCTGTAGTTATGATGGCAACCTCTCCTTAACAAATTGAATGATATAGGAGGGAGTGTGCTAGCTGCAAGCAATGTTTATTTGACTGTTCTGGGCTGCATTGTAAGGCCATTCCAGAGGTGATAAACAGAGGCTGAGTTGAGGTACTGGAGTTTGGTGTTTCCTCTGCACTGTCTGCCAGTGCAGTGCTGTGTGTTGGCCTTCTTCATTTAGTTGACAGCTCCACACTGCCTTCAAGTCTCGGAAGACTCTTTGGAGGCATTCAGGTTTTAGGTGAAAATCAGTTTTCCTTGGAACGATCACACGTCTGGAGGTTTGCTCACATGTTTCCATGGGGAGCTGTCCTGTGCGTGATAGTTTTGTACTGTGTATCATGTTATTGACAAATTCACTCACAGTGGGTTCTGGAAGTGAGGGTATGGTGCATTTTAACCAAACCGGACTGCAAATTACACCTCATATTGTCTCGTTGTAGTCTGTCTCTCTCTCTATTTTTCACACTCATGCACAAATAGACTTGGTTGCCTACAGCGAGAGTGGTGGATCCCCGGTGTGGTCAGATTTCACATCTGAATGTCACCCAGTTTATGGCCTAGCTTGTGTCTAAGTGGGCCTTTAAGAGGTACTGAGCCGTTAGGGGCACTTTACCATAAAAACTGCAACATTTACACTGCTGAAACATTGTTTCGGAACCTTAAAAGATTGAGGTTATTACTGGATCTAATAGTAGGTCTGTGTCTTTGTGCAATGGATGTGTGTGTGTGTCTGTGCGTGCATGTATCTACGGAAGTCTAAGAAATTGTGAGGACAGAACTGGGTGGAATGGGTTGCCCAGATAGAAAAGAAAGAGAGAGACAAAGAGTGTGGAGTGTGGCCTGACTGGCCTTAGCCTGCGGTGGCTGTGAGCCTCCATGTGTGGTAAAGCAGTATGAAGGCCTGCATGTCTCAGAGTTGTCTCCATCATGGGCCCTGGAGACATAGTGTCCTCTTGACCCCCTCCGTATTCCTCCAGTCATCATCCCTTCACGGCCTTGCCACGCAGCACTGGGCTGCCCCGGGCCACAGCTGACTTTTCTCTGCAGTGTCTGCAGTCTGCACCAACTGCAGGGTGCATGAGAAAGCACCCTCTCTCTTTCTCTCCTTCGCTCCCACTGCTTTGCTGCCAAGGCTGACCGACTTAACAGCTGCTGGGTAATGTAATTTGTTAAAATCAAATTGATCGCTCTATTTCCACCTCCACACTCCCAGGTTGCTTCTGGGTGAGCACCGCTCAACATCAGCAGATGCTGGCAGTCCAAGAGAGAAACAGAGGCTGAATCACAGAGAGAGAAAGAGACAGAGAAAGAGACAGACAGTGGTGCCACAGGCAGGTGGGTAAGGTATGGCAGCAGTGTAAACAACATATTAAGGCTTGCACACACAACCTGGGTCTGGTCAGGCAAGTCTCTCTCAACAAGTCAAGCCTGCTGAAGCAAAGAGCAGCGGCAATGCCAGCTTATAATTGATATAAAAAATACAGAAAGTTTTATTTAAATTATTGATAAAAATTGTTTTGTGGACGTGTGCTTCGGGTCCGTCAAAAAATCTAACTTTTGTAAATTACCGAAATTCCAATGGTCTGCTTTTATTTTGAAAGGTGTGTAGCCTCACATGGTGCCGCCCGCATTCTAGAACACTAATAGGTTTGTTCGACTTCATGCAGCACTGGTGGCGCTGATATGCGGCTGACTTGAAGCAGTACATGTTAGAATTTTTGGCCGACTTGAGACGGCGCCGACTCCACGTCACTGTGTTGTATGCCATCAAAGTACCGCGAGTGCCATTTGAGAGTGGACGGCTGGGTCAGCCCAGAGCCATAGAGAGAAAGAGTTGCATCAACTTAGGGTCAGAATGCTAGGTGGTCATGTGGTTCATCTGTTTTGGAAAAGTTTAAAACAAAGCCGAGCGGGAGATTAAATAGAGCTCCACAAAAATACTAATGAACAAAATGATATGCGTATTGATAGCTAAAAATGTGGGCTGACCTGTGGGATGTCTGTTATATTCATGAATTACGGTAAACTAACTAAAATTGGTCAGAAAATAGACTCTTAGCTAATGCCCTAGCTAGACTACGTATCCTGTTATTGATTATGACATGACGGACGGTATGTTATAATGGTCTCTAACTCAAAGTTTGCTTAGTAAGCATTCATGTTACGAATAGATAAACTATGTTGTTGGTTAAACACCACTCTGGTGTTTGATGGTTCCTTGACATTGTGTATAGTGTTGCAACCTTGGAGCTCGGGGTCAGGTGATCCAGGGGAAGTATCACAGACTCCCCAGGACCACTGCTGCACCTTGTCAGCCAATCAGGGCAAGCCGCTGCATATAAGCTGGCCAGTACAGGGAAGCAGGGGAGAGCAACCACAGTGAGAGCTGCATTGGACGAAGAACACCTTGTTTTCTTCTTTCATCAAGCCTAGAGAGCCACCAGTGAGACAGGGCCTGGCGGTGGATCTTTTCCTCCACTTCCTTTGTTTGATTGTGACTTTGATTTTGTGTTTTTGCTTAATAAATACCCTACCTGGGTTGATCTTTCCTTGGTTGTGCTCTTTACGAGGTCAAAGCCTGAGTGAGCTCCCTGGTTACCACAATAACCTAATCTCATCCAATTTCTAGAGCTAACCAACTCCAAGATTATTTGTGCAAAGCGATCAGTAATATTACGTTTCTTCATAACAGCTCATAACTTACTTTGTTGCACATTGTTTAACTGATTTACAGTAACCTTTTACGCATTGCTTTTGCTAAATTAACTACACTAGTGCACAGTGCTCCTGATGCTCTTGGTGATTAAGATGTCAGTGAAACACAAATACAGACTACTAAGAACTATAGATGTGATACAATCGGTGGCACATACACACACATACAGATTTTTTTAAATTAATTTCACTGCACTCCGTTGGATTATAAAAAGGAAACCTGCGAAGTGCCCCGTTCTCCAGATAATCGTGGGAAACTAACGTAGGACACACAAACAAACACACAGATTCCTGGCATTATTAGAGAGATTGCTAACTAGGATCACATATCTCCGTACTTTAAGATAATGTTAAATATACTAGATGGCTACCACCATTCGACTGTGCTAAGATTTTTTTTTAAGATTAAATATGGTGTATATTTAACTTCTTACTTTCTTACCTTCAGAGAGTACCAACAGCTGTTTCTCAATTACGCTGCCGCTTTGTTTGGAACTTTTATGCCATATTGGGAAAACAATTGAAGGCAAAGGATTTGACGCTACTCTTTCTCTCTATGGCTCTGGGTCAGCCAGCGCAGCTTCTCCAGAACAACTGCACAAGCTCTGATGATGACACAGCTATTTCATGATTGGCCAGACTCACACACATCAACCATTACATGTTTTAGTATTTATTCTGACACCTGCAGCTCCACTAATGCTCAAATAGCCTACGGATTAAACAGTACAATTTAATAACACATGGTGCAATTTGTATTTGATTTCTATCATGTCCAGTTTGACAGTGAGAAAATAATGCATGATTCATCATGATGACTGACAAACACAGCAAACCACGGGAAGCAGAAAACATCAACTTGATGCTTCTGTTTTCAACTCCTCCCCCGACTGCAGGCGGCAACTCTCGCCGATCGATCGATCCAGCCACAGCCGATGTCAAACACACCTATTGGGATACATGATAAGGCGGGCGTGAAATAATGCTTGATTCATTTTTATGACTGTATTTTAAAGACAGAATGGAGAAATTATGTAATCAGTCAGTAGACAAAAATCACAGGGCCTGCGCCGAAATATTTGTGGGTGCCCCTCCATTGAGTCATGGGCTGCCAAGAGCACTCCCTAGATCCAGGCCCCGTGAGAACATTCCAGGTTGTCTGTCCTGTGGACAAGTCTGGATGTAATAGCTACAGTAGATCATTCGTACAAGAGGGACAAAGCAAACTTTACTAATTCTTATTCATGTTATTGTAATATCTATATCATGTTCTGTTGATAACTTTTAAGTAAAAAGTTGATAACAGAAGATAAAAGTTTTAACGTATGTTGAATGATTTCTATTCATGCACAACACATGCAAAAGCTGACACTAGCTTTACATCTACATCACGTAGATTAATTGGGCACACCCAAAATCTGGAGTGTGGATGGATAATGTTCGGCCACTTAAAATCAAGAGTTATTACAATTCAAAGTAAGGAGCAGGAGATAAAAGCTTGTGTGGTTTTCCTCCAATTATTCCCTTGCAATGAAAATACAATAGTCCTACATTGTAGGACTATTGTCAGGGAGTCAGGTGGCTGAGCGGTTACGGTTGCCAGTTCGATTCCTGGCCGTGTCATATGATTACATTTACATTTAGTCATTTAGCAAACGCTCTTATCCAGAGCGACTTACAGTAAGTACAGGGACATTCTCCCCGAGGCAAGTAGGGTGAAGTGCCTTGCCCAAGGACACAACGTCATTTTGCACGGCCGGGAATCGAAACTGGCAACCTTCAGATTACTAGCCCGCTTCCCTAACCGCTCAGCCACCTGACTCCCTATGATGTTGTGTCCTTGGGCAAGGCACTTCACCCTACTTGCTTCGGGGGAATGTCCCTGTACTTACTGTAAGTCGCTCTGGATAAGAGCGTCTGCTAAATGACTAAATGTAAAATGTAGAGATGTTAAAAAATCGAATGTAATGAAGCATTTAGCATATCTTAAATATCTTACATGTATTTGGTTGTTTTATAAGATCTTGTGTTGAGGATCCACTGAGAAGAGTTGATCCTGAAGTTTGCCTATTCTGACTGTCCAAGCTCATACAGAGAGGGCAAAACTACAATTTGCCAGGCCCTAACAGTCTCTGGCACAATCATGGAAACCATAAGTTAATCGGGTACACCTAAATATTAGTAGGCCTGTTGCAGTGGTCTTCGACCATGAAACCTTAGATGTTCCAGGCATGCAGTCAATCTTCTTATTCACTCCATAGAAAGTGTACGGAGGAGTAGACGGTTTCAACTGACATGTACCTTACTGCTGCCACAAACAATCATAGCAGCACTGTTTTTGACAGTGTGTTGGCAGCAGTGCACCAGTATGGGCTACCATTACGTGTGAGGTCAGACAAATGTGGAGAAGATATCCAGGTGGCCCAGTTCATGATCTACGAAAGGGAACAGACTGCCATTCCGACATCACTGGTCGATCCGTCTATAATCAGCGAAAGGCATGTACAGAAAAGTAGGATTTACTTTCATTTACGTTTATTACAGGTCCTGCGACACCCACAAATATTGGATTGATTACATTTTACTGTCAAACCTTTAGATTTATTGATTGCTATCAGGATGATCAGGATTATTTGAGCCAATATTACCTACCCTACCTTTAACCCCACCACCACCACTCTTCTCAATTAGGGGACTGAATATTCAGTCATAAAATAGTCAAATAGTCATGGGTACATATGTTTAAGTCTGAGTAGTCATGAACCAAAAGGCTAATTTATTTCCACATTCCATATTGCAAATACAGAGTTTAAATCGTTTTGAAGGCTTAGGTTTTATTTTGAAATTGTGATGTATTCTATCATGGTTGCCCGAAATTGCTATCCCATACTTGCAAACTTTTTTCTTGTAGAATTGTAAATATTATTTGCTACTCTGTCAGTTTGTAATAAAACAAGGTATTGGCTACAAAAATGGGTGACAGCTTGTTGAATATGGACGTTTTTGCACTCTCTATTCAAATGGAAATGCATTTTTCAATTGGCAATTCAATGTGCAAATTAGTCATGCAAAGCGTTGATGCAATCCGCAATTCAGTTTGAATTATTTTAAATACAAATTCAAATGAAAGCTCAGTCAAATGCATTACATATTGCCAAGGTTTTTTGGATTTAATTTTCAAATGGCAATGGATTTTTCAATTGGCAATTCAATGTGGCAGCAAAACGGCACCCCCAGTCTACACTTTAACATTTTCTTGTACTACTATGCTCTTTTGCTTTAAAAATTCAAATAAAAAACACAATCTGTCAGTCCACTCATTAAGGCAAGTCTTCAGTTAGGATGTCACTTCCTCATTCAGTGACTTGAGTAACACTTTAACAATCAGCACTTCACCTCGGCCACGCCAATTATATTATTCTTAATTGATCATTTGTTTTCTACCTCAGATAATGACCATATGTTCAACCTTGAGTTAGGGCATTATGTTATTACAGTGGGGCCGTTGTTGGGATTTTGTGTTGGTTGAGTGTAGTGGTTAAAACAGTAAATGTGGTGGGTGTAACATAAGAAATGTAAATATGAAAAAAAAACTATTTAACTGTATATAATAAAATAAAATTGGATTGTCAGATTTAAGGTAAAGTAAGTAATTACAATATTTTTGTTTTTTACAGTCCGATTCCTCACAAGATAACCTTTTATTGACTTTTGTTACTTTTGGGATTGCACACTCTCCCTGTTTTATTTTCACCTCATAAGCACTATTACACCCTTTCATTTGAACACAATACCTGGAGAGAGAAACAGCAGCTGTGCTCTCACCTTCTGCACCTGACACACCACCCACCCCTTCACCTCAGGGCTGCTACCAGCACCTACACCCACACCTCCACACTGCAGCCCAGAATTGCTCGCAGGAGGTTGGGGGAAGCAAAGAAAATATGGAGCCAGAGAGGGAGGCAAAGGGAGCTGGCCTTGTGATGGAAAGCCAGAAAGGACTGCTTTTAGTCTGTAGACCCCAGAGGCACTTAAAACGCAATCATTTCATATAAAAGCAATCAGGCCACAGCCACAGGCATGATTCCGACCTGCAGAGCCTAGAGACTAGTTGATATACCCCCCACCCCTCCCTAACTCCTCACACCTCCCTCTGGCCTGTCACTGCACCCCTTGAAACAACCTTCTTACTCACACACTAACACACACACATACACACACAACACATGCACATAAACACTGGCAGGCCCATTCAGGAGCGTAGGAACTACAGTACATGCATACATACAAAAATATTGTCTCTTTATATTCTGTTCAACAACACCACAGAGAAAGTGGCTAATTAAAGCTACTATCATTGACTCTGCTGGCGCTGCATTTCTACATGTGGAGGAGAGGGCAGAAATTAGGCTGTCAGCCCAGCCACACGTAGCCATGACGAGTACAAATGAGGCAAAGCCCTAGGTGGCTCCCTTGGCACTCCTGCGAGAGATGAGGGTGGGGCTTGAGGGGTATGTACATTTACTGATGGCTTTGATCGTGCAGGCAAGAGCCAAAATAGGTCAATAGGTGACAAAAAAAGGTCTGTTTAAATCCCCTGGCCCAGGCTACACAGTGTGATGGCCAGACAGCCTGGTGACACTAAGGTTTTAGAGACACGAAAACACCACACGCTAGCCTCTTCCTGGCACATTTATGTTCAGTCTATTCTCTTCTCTTGTGATATTGGCTTCCCAGCTGAATAGCATGCACACATCCATCACAAAGGCCCCCTCAATGTCTGAGCTTGCCTCAACTTTGATCAAGTCTAAAATCCAAAAGCCAGCTCTCTTTGAATCCTTCCAGCTAAAATTTTCCTAAGTATCTCATAAAATGTAATATTTTCTTTTACCTTTTCTTTGTTTGCTTCTTTGTTACCTTTTTTCTTATGGGGTTTCATTAACCCTACAAGTTACAAATTCATTGGGTGATTGACGGTTCTGGTGATGTCTTACCCTGGTCTGCATATGCCGTCATGGCTCCAGAACAAGCCCACGCCTGTCTGCTAATCAGAGTTGTGGCTGGGGGTGAGGGTGGGGGGTGTGGGGGGGTCTCAAATGACATCCATAACAGCCTACAGGAGGTGAAGATGAAAGTGTGACATCCAACCGTCTAACTGCGAGTAAAGGAAGAGTGCTGATTGACAGTGACAGCCCCCTGCCTACCTCAGAGCACAGCTACCCCAATTAAAAGTCTTCCATGTTTTCTGTTGTTATCTGCACATTAGAATTGTAATAGAATTGTAATACATTTACATCTACAATTGTATTATTATGTATAGTTATTACAATATTGTAATACCATTGTAGGTACATGTAATTACATGGTTTAAAGTGTTAGCAATATTGTTTATTACACACATCTAAGAAGGTACAGCATGAGGGAGTGTAAGGGGTTAATGAAAGTTGCAAAAAGGCAGTTGAAGGTTGTGTGACCAAAACAAGATCAATAACATTGCCTTCCCCTGGAGAGCCCCTCCTCCACTTCCTGTGTGTCTTTGCCTTCTAGTGTTCCCTGTTGGTCTCCCTGTGTCTATGGCGTGGGCCTGTCTGTCTCTCTCAGCCCCGGTCTCTTCGAGTCCTTTGTTCAGCAGGCGCAGCTTCCAAGATACCAGCCCAAGCAGCAGCCCCAGGTTCCTGCAGCTTAGTCTCCAGTGTCCATCCTCAATCTTCAATTTGTGAGCTGCAGCAGTCACTGTCTACTATTTCCTGGGCTTCTTCAGCTCCCCCACCTGACTCCCAGCTAACACTGTCTGCTCAACCTCCTGTTCGCCTGCCTTCAGTTCTGGTTTCCCACTGCCTAGCACCCAGAAGCCACCGCTTCCCAGCGTTCAGAAGCCAGCATCAGCTCAGCATCCCGCTGAGAGAGTCCCGCTGCCCAGCGCCAGGGTGTCCTCGCTGCCCAGCGCACAGAACCCAGGCATCACCTCCCTGTATGCGTGAATGTGTCTGTCTTTCTCCCTGGGTTCCTAGTTCCCACAACACACCTGTGTCACGTTTGTAATAACTCAGCAGTTGTCCGTTGTCTTCATTCCCCTATGGTAGCTCCCCTTGTCAACCTTTGTCAGATTGTCTGTTTTGGTTCTGTCCTATGTGAGTAGTTTGATTTTTGAACTGATGAAGAAAGTGTTATCGCAATTTCTTCCACAGAACTTTACAATACTTCCAACGGGCAGGTGACAAGTGTGAAATAGACACTGCTAATCTTTGGGAACAATAACTCCACACCCAACCATATGGACATTGGTAGTGCCATACGTCCTATTTTTCCCAGACATGTCCTATTTTTTGGTCCTTAAAAAGCATCCGGCATAATTTCTAAATTAGCAATTTGATTTGGCTTTAGTTGCATTATAACGTGTACATAAGCCAAGCCCCCACTCCTCGCTACTCGGCTTGAGGCAACAGTGGATCTGGCCCTGGTGGATCTTGGTGGTATTGCATTTCCGATTAGGTACCTGGCTGGCTCCGGCAATTTTATCCTATTAAAGGCAGGGTAGGCAATGTTGTTGAGAAGCACATTTTTTATATTTGCCGAAAGTAACACGTCTTGATAGCAACTCATATATTTAAAGGTTTGACGTAAATATGAAATCATTCCGACATCTGTGGGCATCGCAATACTGTAATAAACATGACCAATCATTAAGGCGTACCCTGACTATTGATTGGACGGGCTACTTGTCTGTCTAACTACCTACCAGGGTTTTTCCTGGGTCAAAATGGGTCTTCGGTGCTCCAAAATCAATAAATAAATGTATATATATATATATATATATAATTTTTTTTCTTCTTTTTTCTAATCAATGAATTTATTCCCAGGTGTTTTGCACCCGCTGAAACTAAACCTATATTTCGGAACAGGTTAATGTAAGTCTAATAGCTAATGTAATATTGCACATATTTTCGTCCTATTTCCCCTAAAGCAATAAAGTTAGTCTACTTAAAGACACCTTACACTCATAAAGTATGTTCTAAATGGCATAAATGCTGCCAATTAATAATTGACGTAACAACTTATTGTAAATGGTCAGTAGCCTAGCCTATCGATTAAGGTAGGCCACTCTGAAGCATGTACACTGCCTGTTTAATTTGATCTTGATGGCTAAGCATTCTGTAGCAAATAATATAAATTCAAACTACTTCAGCATAATAATGCACCTAAAATACAAACCTGAGCAAGGGTAGCAATCGCTATCGAATCAACAGACAATTTAGCTAGCAGGAGAAGAATACAAACAACGAAAATCACCAGTTAACTTGATGTAAATTGGCAAGAACTATAGACTTATACAATAACAGGCTTAAATGAACTGACAACATAATGTAGCGAACGGGACCTACGTCCGCTTAGTAGGGGTAAATAACTCCTCCCTGAAAGGCTGGAGAATACAGGATCTGAGTCCCTAAACCCCAGGCCTACTAGTCCCAATCCTAACCTGCCTTAAGTGAAAATAATATAATAGTCGGGGCTTTGTACCTGTCACGGTGATGACCTAAATTACAGAATACAAGTATAAGTGGCCGTATGCGCAACATACTTTGTATTTCCCCTAACTACCATACTCCCCTGGCAGAAGATGAGACGCCCCTACTTCAGAGAGGATGAGGAACTTGGCAGTATAAGCAAATACTGTCAATGTTGAAACTAGTGATGATTTATTGTACTGGAACAATTGGTAATAATAAAACAAATATAAAGTGTATAGGAATATATCACCCTTCACAGTTGTAACTCAGACATGTTCTCAATACTGTTAGCCAACCTACTAAACTTGAGCACTCAAATGTGAATTACCATGCTTATCTAAGGAAAATTGAATTAAACACCTTGCATTCACAGTTTCAAAGTATTGAAAATTACCTTTAAATGATAATACAGATTCTAAACAGTGTAACTTAACAACCAATTAACAGCGGACACCACAGACAATAGACAATGACTGTTATGGAAGCAAATCGTTACCAAAATTCAAATGCAAATGCATTTCCAGAAATGCATTTGCATTTTAAGAATGTGGCTGCATTATTTGACTCATAAATGAAATTAGTATTCAATCATCCTATTTGCATTTTAATTTTCTTCTTCAAGAGTGCTCAATCTTTCACTTAATTAAAATGAAAAAGAAATAGACATTTGAGATTTAATTTTCAAAATATGCCCCAGCAAATAGATACCAAAATTCAATTTGAAATGTAAAATTTGAAAATGAAAATGCTTTTCTGGAAATGCATTTTCATTTTAAGAACGTGGCTGCAAAATCGTGACCACAATTCAAATTCAAATGCATTTCCCGAAATGCATTTTCATTTTCAAGAACGTGGCTGCAAAATCGTGACCACAATTCAAATGAAACCACAATTCAAATGAAAATGCATTTCCAGAAATGCAGCATTCCTGCGCAGCAGAGTGACGTCAGTAGCCGCTCTTCTTCAGCTCCCTGCTGACCGAGCTACCCATCTTGTTCGGTGTGCACATCTGCATTGCATTACATTCAGTGCTTGAAGTGGAGAAAAAAACGTGCCGGTACTCTCTTGCATTGGCAAATCATTATGAAATTTGAGATTTCTACAGTGAAAAACAAAACTTTGATTGCTGGTACAACAACAATTTATTGTTAGCCTATTTATTAACAACATACACAGCCTCGGGAACATATTTTATCAGGGGGGTGGCTAATGTTGCGGGGCGGCAGGGACGGACTGGGAGTAAAAATAGGCCCTGGATTTTTATCCAGACCAGCCCACCAGAACCGGCCCCCGTATAGCTATGCTACCACAGCTGCCTGCTAATGCATGCATAGTCTGTGTTTGATTTGATGCTAGTTCGGGAGTTCGATAGGCCTACTTAAAGGCCAACTTTTTTGGCCTTTATTTGAGCGCAAAATAGTTTTGGGAGTTTTATGTAAAATAAACAGCCGTTTTTTCAATTGACAAAACCATAGTGAATGTGATGTATTTTTGTCTCTTAATTTTTCAGCCCCATCTTTAAGTTTCTTAGCCTGGTTTTCCATCGTTATATTGTTACTATAGCTAGCTTTCGATGTGTCAGTCCCACTGTTGTGTGTGACTATAAACTACGACAGTGACACCCGAAGTGCGTTCCTTCCAGTTTAGGCCTATTCCATAATTTTGTTTGATTGCTGTCACGGCAGAAAATCCCGCTTGATGTTGGAAATGGAAGCAGGGTTTTCAGTGCTTTAGTGGCGATCTCAGGATAGCCTTCATCCATAACACCGATAGAGTTGTTGTCTCAAACAGGCTTCATTGAGTGGTAACTATCACTTGTCATGTGTCAAGAGGAAGAGACGCGCATGATACCGCTCAATAAAGCCCACAAACTTGCTAAAAAATGAGTAAACACACGTCTTTGCAGAGCTTTTTTGCTCAGGGGAAAAGGCCCGCGGAGAAGGAGAGAATCAGGTCATTTTTCAGAATAAAACGTCTTTCAGACTCTGATAATCAATTAAAAGGAAATAATGTTATTAATTCGTTTTTGTGCGGCCCGGTACGAAATGACCGGTCCGCGGACCGGTGGGCACCGGTTGGGGAACGCTGCTCTAAAGACCCGGCAATTCAATCAATTTCCCGGCACATTTGCAATGTAATGCAATGCAGATGTGCACACCGCCCCCTACCGAACAAGATGGGTAGCTCGGTAAGCAGGGAGCTGAAGAAGAGCGGCTACTGACGTCACTCTGCTGCGCCGCTCAGAATGTTTTTCCCTTCATTTTGCATTTCTGGAAATGCATTTTCATTTGAATTGTGGTCACGATTTTGCAGCCATGTTCTTAAAATGAAAATGCATTTCTGGAAATGCATTTTCATTTGAATTGTGGTCACGATTTTGCAGCCACGTTCTTAAAATGAAAATGCATTTCTGGAAATGCATTTTCATTTGAATTGTGGTCACGATTTTGCAGCCACGTTCTTGAAAATGAAAATGCATTTCGGGAAATGCATTTGAATTTGAATTGTGGTCACGATTTTGCAGCCACGTTCTTAAAATGAAAATGCATTTCCAGAAAAGCATTTTCATTTTCAAATTTTACATTTCAAATTGAATTTTGGTATCTATTTGCTGGGGCATATTTTGAAAATTAAATCTCAAATGTCTATTTCTTTTTCATTTTAATTAAGTGAAAGATTGAGCACTCTTGAAGAAGAAAATTAAAATGCAAATAGGATGATTGAATACTAATTTCATTTATGAGTCAAATAATGCAGCCACATTCTTAAAATGCAAATGCATTTCTGGAAATGCATTTGCATTTGAATTTTGGTAACGATTTGCTTCCATAGACTGTCACTGGCCAGCGTCCTCTCACCTAGTAGTTGTCTTAAACAAAAAAAATAGTTTTGGTCCATACCATCAGAAAAATACTACGTTCCAAGTGGAAGTGTCCTTTAACAGTCCTACGATTCAGTTCCGAGCAAAATACTCAAGTCTCGTTCAGACTTAGTCCGCAGGAAAAATGGCAAAGTGTCAAATCAAAGAGGCTAGCCAAAAATGTCATTGGTGCTAGCATGTAACGAGGCGGCAAATCAATTAACCAAAGTTTCAGTCCATTTCTCCGTCGCATTCGCGGATAACACAATAACTCTTCTTCACTTTAGCTTGCTGGTAAATAACACAAAATCAGGTTACTTAACCTCAAACCTTCTCTTTAGTTCGCCCTCGGTCACTGGAGCTCTGGAGCAGTCTCTGGATGGCAGGGAACTGTCGACCTCAGCGGCGGCGAGGATCAAAAGACAACAAGCTAGCACTAGCACAACCCAACGCAATTCTAAACTTCTTCCTCTGGCCGGTGTACTGTGCCTCGCTAACGTCTTAACGGCTACACACTCCAAAGGCAAAAAGGAAATCAATTTGTGTCGCTAACTTAAAACTAGGTTTAGTATTAAACTTAACTGTTCACTCTCTTCACTCTGCCGAGTCAGGTAGCTGCACTACCGTTCTTCACGTGTTCAGGCTCTCACTACTCCCTGTTTAGCCTGCCTGTATTCCAACCTGCTGATTGGCTAGTGACTACACATATAGAATAGTAGTTTTAAAGATAAAGAGGATATCTCGTATCTGCTACAATAAGTTATACGACTTACGATTCTCAAGGACGCACATACACAATCTCAATTGCGGTGTGAAGCGCGTGTCCGTGCAATTCTCCGACATGCACTCTAACAATCACTGCTGATAGACGGCCAAAATGTTTGTACAGCCTGATTTCTGATACCGTGGCGGCAGAAATTTAGCCATAGAGAAAACACTGCACTATATATTATCATTCCAGGTTAAGAATACCAATGGAGGCTGCGTTGGAAATCGTAAATCAAACTTTTGTCAGCATTTTGAGTGGAAATTTCATTTGCATTTGTACAGGTGTATTCGTGCACGTCGGGCTGGCCCTCGCAGCGGAACGACAGTTTACTGGCCGCTCTGTCCATTCGCGCACCTCACAGTTGCGTATTGATCAGACAAGAAGACACGCTTATCAACTCGATTACTATTGATCAAAACAGAACGAGGGTTCGGCTGTAGCCTACTTGAAACATACTATTGAGAACATATTCGCTGACATGCATTGCACGCGTGATGAACACAGCTTTTTTTTTTTCTTCATCGCAGACTTTTTTTTGCCTTGGCGTTCGGGATTTGTCATTGGCGCTTGGGAAAACGGCTTTGGCGCGCGCCAAAATGTTCTCTATGCAGGAAAAACCCTGCCTACCTGCGCGCACTCTGCCCCTCCACTCAATTCTCATTACTGTAGTTTTGTGGGAGTGGCTTCGAAGGGAGGAGGTGGGATATTTTGGTAGGAATCGTGTAAAAAAGAAGCTAAAATTGCTTGGTTTGCGCAATCAGAATCAGAATTCGGTTTATTCGCCATGTATGTTATACAAACACAGAATTTACTGTGGAAGGGAGGTGCAAAACACTAAACATATACGGATCTTAAATTAAGTAAAAGTACAAAAGTTTAACTATTTCTAAGAACTAAACAATCTAAGAATACAACAATTTAAATATAAAATAAAATATATAAAAAAATAAGAATAGAATGAGCAGCGTGAGTGGTCAAAATAGTGCAATCGGATACTGAGATAAGGTGGCTTATGCATACTGAATTGCCATTAGATGGACTTATAATAGTTAAATAAGTGAATGAATGTAAATGGGAGTCCTTGGCCTTGTTGAAGAGGCCAGTAGCAGATGGAAAGAAACTGTTCTTATGGCGTGAGGTTTTGGTCCTGATGGACCGCAGCCTTCTGCCAGAGGGGAGTAGCTGGAACAGGGAGTGACCAGGGTGCCACAATCTTCCTCGCACGCCTCAGGGTCCTCGAGGTGTGCAGGTCCTCGAGGGTAGGCAGATTGCAGCCGATCACCTTCTCAGCAGTGCGGATGATACACTGCAGTCTGCTCTTGTCCTTGGCAGTAGCAGCAGCGTACCAGATGGTGATGGAAGAGGTCGAGGATGGACTCAATGATGGCTGTGTAGAAGTGCACCATCATTGTCTTTGGCAGGTTGAATTTCTTCAGCTGCCGTAGGAAGTACATCCTCTGTTGTGCTTTTTTGGTGAGGGAGCTGATGTTCAGTTCCCACTTGAGGTCCTGCAACTTGCCTGTCCTGCCTTTAACTCAAGTCAACATATCCAAAACTATCTCCCCCAATAAAAAACTACTAGCTTTTTCAAATAAGAATTTTAGCAGATTCTTGCTAAACCAAACTTGAAACCAATCCCAAATGGGAAAACTAGCACCCCATTTATTTGCTTATGTCAAGAACCGTTGCCTGGAACTGTGCTCATGGGTACAACAGGGCATGAGCACAAAAGGGAACATTAGCCGGTCGCTGATTTACCTGGAGCTGACTGAGCACAGGGAGAAATGGCTTGATAATCTACAGTTGCCTGCCCTGCTGTAGCCAGTTTTGGAAATGGTTGCACACATACATAAAATGACTAAATGTAAAATGCTGTTTATAGAGTTTATTCACATTGCCTCAAATCAAAGCCTGGTGGCGTTGATTGATCTGCAGAGCACGCTCACTGCCATGGATGCCCGTAATCAGCACCTCGAGGGAGCCGGGGCCTTGGGTGCAGCTCCCATAGCCGTGGCTGTGAGTGTGCTTGCTGCACAGGGGATCCGGCCCTCATACACCTTGGGCAGCTCAGTGCCAGCCGCGGCCTCTGGGGCCTCCTTTCTGCCTCGGTCGGCTGCTGTTCCAGCGTGTCTCCGCGAGCAGATCCTGTCAGGTAAAGATGTGAACCTGGTGAAAATCCTGCTGTGTGGGCCTGAATCGGTCGAAAGCCGCTTGGTAGAGTGTGGGAATGTGGCTGTGTTTTTGCGGGACGCCGATCCCCGTCTAATCAAGACTCTGACGATGTCCGAATTCGTCGTTGCTTTTGGGGTTTTCCGTGACGTCATGTGCGAGGGGTTCCCCGAGAGGCGCGTCGAACTGGACTCGTATCTCGCCATCATTGCTGACCTGTCGCTCTCCTACGGGAGAGCCCTGTTCTACGAATACGATAAGGGTTTCTCTGCAAAGGCTGCCCTGTAAGTCCAGCGGTTCAATCTGCGTCTTGACTGGTCTGTGTTAGATCTAGAGCTGGTTAGCCGCACGTTCACTGGGCTTCGTCCTCTGTCATGTGTGGTGTGCGGGTCATTCTCCCATCCTACTGGGCTTTGCCCTCTCACGGTGCCTTCTAAAGTGGGGGAGCCTTCCCGTGATGTGAAACCTGGTTCCAGTGGCACGGAGCAGCGCTCGTTCAAACGCCAGGTGCTTAATGCTGGTTCCGCTCCTCCCGTGTGCATGTATTTCAATGAGGGGGTCTGTACCTATCCTAATTGTCGATTTCTCCATGTCTGCAGTCAGTGCTCGGACGCCCATCCGAGGTCGACCTGCCCGCGTCGGTTCCGACCGGCGGGCAAGGCCATGAAATAATTAAACACCCTTCTACCCCCGTTGACATTGGTCGTCTGTCTGAAGCTTTGACATGTGTGCCCACTGTCCCTCATGTGTGTAACAACTTGCAATTGGCGCTCAAGGAGCCCGACGAGGTCGACACGTTGCTAGCTAAAGAATCCGGCAAGGGGTATTTGTTGGGGACTTTCGTGAAGTCGCCGTTTCCCGTATTTCGCGTTAGTCCCATTGAGGTGGCTACCCGCAAATATTCTGGCAAGAAACGCTTGATCGTGGACTTGTCCGCCCCGCACAATACTCAGGTTCCTAGCATTAACAGCCTGATCCCGCCCGAGCCGTACTCTCTGTACTATGCTAACATCGATCACGCGATTCGGTTAATCAAACAGGCAGGCATGGGCGCCTGGCTCGGGAAGGCCGATATCACCGACGCGTTTAAGGTGATGCCCCTTCACCCGTCGCAGTGGCACCTGTTCGGCATCAAATGGTGTTCGCGCATTTTTGATATTGTGTCCGAGGCTCTGTGTTGGTTTTGCTGAACGTGCACAGGTTGCCGTTCGTACTGCACCTGCTGGACGACTTTCTGGTGCCCAACTTTTGGGCATTTGGGCGAGCTGCTCTAGGAGGAGAAGACTGCAGGGGCCTCTCACGTCCATCGAGTTTTTGGCATCCAGCTGGACAGCCTGTTAATGCGTGCGTCTCTCCTGGAGGAGAAGCTCGTGCGGGTGCACGCTGTTCTGGCTTCTGCGGCTGTGTCGGTTGAGATGACTAAACGTGATCTTTTGTCGTTGCTCGGGCACCTGAATTTTGCTATACGCATTATTTCCCACGGTCGTTCGTTCGTTTCCCGTCTGCTGGGCGTGGCTAAGTTGATTCCGGCGCTGCACAACGTTGTGCGTTTGGATGAGGGTTGCCAGTCCGATTCGCGTTTTTGGGCCGTGCTTTGCGAGCATTGGAACGGTTTGTCGTTTTTTTACAACGACGAGGTGGAGACCTCTAGCTCCCTGGCTTTTTACACCGATGCGGCATTGTCCATTGGGTTTGGGTTTTTTTTCGCGAACGAATGGTTTAGCGAGTCGTGGCCCGTTGAACTGGAGCTTCTGGCGCGCGATTGCAAATCCACAGCATTGTTCGAACTGTATCCTATCGTTGTAGCATATCTGTTGTGGGGTAAACACTGGTGTATGAAGAGGATCGTGGTGTTCTGTGACAACGAGGCCACGGTGAATATCATCAACAAGGGTAGATCCTCCGTGGCATTGATTAATAAATTAGTGAGACGTCTGACCTGGACGTGCATCACAGGCAACTTCGTGTTGTGGGCCGCATACACCCATGGGTTACTCAATAACGTGGCTGATGCTCTGTCACGTTTCCACTTTCAGGAGTTCCGAGCATTATGTCCGGAGGCGAAGCCGGACGGCTTGGTTTGCCCAGCTTTTCAGGAGGCTCTGTTCAGACTAGACAAGATGCTAGAAGGCTACATGACGGTCGCCGCTCGGTACATGCGAGCAGGCATGGGCAAGGGTACATTAAAATCTTATGATTGTGCTTGGGTGTATTACTGTTCTTTCTGCCGCATACTCAATACACCCCATCACCCAGTGAGCCTGCCTGTCGTATGCGCATACATCGTTCACTGCTTCACCTCACGGAAGCTCCAGCCGTCGACGATCAAGGCAGCTGTGGCTGGCATTCAGTTTCATCTCCGATGTCTGGACCCGTCTGTGCAGAGCCTGTTGGGGAACCCGTCAGTTCGGCTGCTATTCAACGGCCTGCGGAAAGAGCGACCGCAAGGCAATGATAGGCGACTTCCCATTACCCTTCCTATACTTCATCACCTGGTGTCAGTTCTGTGGGCTGGATGCTTTAACGCTCCCACTGATGTCATGTTAGAAGCTGCGTGTCTCATGGCTTTTTATGGGTTTATGCAGTGCGACAAATTCACGTGTCGGTCAAGCACATTTCAACCCATGCACAATCTCACCCTCGGCGACTTAACCTTGGATACATGTATGTACACAGTGGTGCTGAGTACATACATGTGTGAAAGCTGGTGTGGGTACTCCTGTTGTCATATCGCGGATTAACTCAGCTTTCTGTCCCCTCTCCTCCATGGTGAAATACCTCCGCTGGCGTTCATCCACAGCAATGAGCGAGCCCCTGTTCATCACCGATGCTGGGAAAGCCATGAGCAGATACTGGTTCGCCGGGAGGCTCGGAATCCTGTGCCGGCGCTGTGGTCTGGACCCGAAGCTGTACACAGCGCACTCGTTCCGAATCGGTGCGGCTATGTCAGCGTCTCAAGTGGTCTCAGCCTCGACGCTAAAAGTGATGGGTCGTTGGTCATCTGCAAGTGTTCAACGTTACATCAGACTGAATGCCACTGATGTTCTGGAAGGCCAGAGGAGAATGGCTTCCACTCTCCCTACCTCTCAATAACTTTCATTTTCACGTTGTGTATTGCTGTTTCTCTCAATACCATGTATATGTGCCATGCTAATAATAATAAATGTTCGTCAGGTGGCTGGCCGGGCGCGGGCCGGGAGCAGCACGTTAACAAGGTGCCATGTCACCATCAACGTTGGTGTGTCGAGGCCGTGCCTCAGTTGGTGTGTCGAGGCCGTGCCTCAGTTGGTAACACTTCAATCGATTCATTTCAGTCACTATAGATGCATCAGGGCACCGGCTGCGCTGAGATACAACGCTGAGGGTATGTATGGCTAACATGACGCTCATCTCATTCACATTCTACAGGGGCACCACATACACACAGCAGTCTCATCATTTCTCATCTGGCATGTGGTTTTGTGTTGGGGAATGCGTCGCTGCTCTCTGCTTGGAGGTCGAGACGGTGTCTCCGTTCGGTGCAGCAGGGAGCCGATGCAAGCAGAACCACAATGCCAAATCAAGAGTTACAATCATGTATTGTATCGTGTGCAATAAAGTAGTAATACTATACTGAGTCCTCCTGCCTGAATCAAGCGAAGCTGGTTTGAGGTTGCACAAACACTAACCCTGCTTGACATTTCTCTTGAAAGTGGCTGGGCTGTTGATAACGCCGGTAGACTACGTTAGCACTAGCCTAGCTCTACCAAATTGAAAAAATAACGATTCCCGACACATAACCATTGGATTTTTAAGCCGGAATGTTTTGAGCTTGGTGTGTATCTACCTAGTACAATGTTTTGTCATAACGGTTTATACTTGTATTCACATTTCTGTTAAAATCCTACGAGCGACTAGAGCTAGCTCTAGCCGGTCGATATTGCGTCAGTATTACAGTACACGTTAGCTGTCAGTAACGTTAGCACTAGCTACAGTACATCACTAACGCAATTCGCTTGCCACCGCTTGCCTTCCCACAGTGCACCACGCTCGGGGGCGTGTCGGACAGATGAATGCAGAGTTGTAGTTCTCTAAAGTCACTGTTGTAGTTCGTATAACATCATGGCAAAGTGTGCAGATTTGGGTTTACGTAGGCTACTCGCAATATCGATCTAAATACAACTTTTAGAGACATTAAGCAAAAATACAATATGCTGGCTAGATGTAGCATGATGTTATCTACTGTACACACTAGTTCTGGCTGTATTATAATCAGAGCGACAGATTAAATGTTACAATTCTGGTAGTAGTAGTAGTGTAGTGTAGTGTGCGATGGCACACGAATGCCACTAATAGTGTGCAACGCAGTCTCACAATATCGATGAAACAACTTTTACACACATGATGCAAGAAATCCAATACGCTAGTGATATGCAGCATTATATTTTTGGGGTATTTTATTTAGGGTGAAATATTAAATGTTACAGTATGCCACCGGGCACTCAGGGTAACCAGTCGTGAACCGTGCCGCCGACGGGGATAGCTAGCTAGCACAGTTACGTTTTGTTACAAGACAAAAATAGAAAAAACCCACCAGGAGCACCAACAACATCGGCGACCCTGTGCCATGCCTAATTTATTTATTTTTGACATATCTGTATGAATACAGAGACCTATAATATAGGGCTGGGTATGCAGCCACATAGACGATCAGTTTGTCCTCCATCCTGAAACTGAAAGCTAGAAATGTTTACCATGGTTGCTACGTTACGAGAAACAAGAAAACAATCCGATTGGCCATCGGTAGCGAAAATCGCTCATTTGCTTCAACTCGAACCGCTTGGATCGCGCTACGTCGCTACCCACAATGCACCACGCAAGCGATTCGCCTGGCTCCATTGAAAATGAATGGAAAGCATGTCGTTGCTTGCATCGTTGCAGTGGACATGCACCGTTAAGCCTGGGACACACTGGCTGCATAGCGCCGCGATCATTTCGGCAGCTGGTCGAATGTTTTCGCAAGACGCTTGCGAAATTGGCTGCAGGATGATAATATACACCATATTATTTGATATATTGGAATAAAAAAACATGTTATTATGATTTTACAATATTAATTGTAGACTACGGTGAACATTTGTAAAGTTGTAAACCTTATAATTATTTATTTAACATTACTTTGTAGGCCTATGTACTTTACCGATATTCACCCTATACAATTTAAGCTACCTAACTACACAATGTTGGTAACGAACGGCCGTTCCATGTGGTTACCCTGATAAAAATGAATGAAAATAAACAAATTGATCTGTTGAGCCAGCATTCCCGTAGTTGTTTCTGAACGGTCTGTCTATTGGCAGAGAAAAACGAGTTGTCACACGTTGCACACAACACACACACGTGCAGACCATAGACTTATATACAGTAGACACAGCAAGTCTGCTCTTTCAAGATGGCGTCCCCATTAATTTCTATGACAATTGCTCAGTGGCGCAGTGAGGCAAGCGAGAGCGCTAAACGGACCGTGCCATCTTTCTAGACCGAATCGTCCGGTCTTGCTCAGAACAGTGCCTTATTCCTAGCTCCGAAACTCGTGCACGCTTGCAACTAGCTGTATAGGTCATACTTTGCGACAACCATTCGCGAGCGTGTGAGCTAAGGCATTGCAGTGGAGTTAGAAAACTGGAAGAATGTGGTACAAGTCTGATCAAGAAGCAGATACATCATGTGAACTTCGAAAATCAATACTATTAGTACTGTATAGTATTCCTTTCACTTGGTTTTTAGTAATGTAAGCCTATTCTAGATGGAACATATGTTCCACATACGACTCACCACATATAGGCTACATTGTTCTTTTTGCTTCGTGTTTTTAGTATGACTGCTTACAGTTTTTTACAATCACTTTGACACAAATTTCAGAACCGTGATGTCCTTTTTCAAAACTCTAGACACAAAACTTACAACTGATGATCGAAATGCACATTTTTCAAAACGCTAAGACAATTTTCAATTGCTTGGATACAATACACATATAGCTTAGATCATGTATTCATTGAACTATAATCATCTGTTCAAAATGACTAAAGTTAACATCAAAGTATCACCATTTCAAAATGCAAATTCACACATAACATCTGAAATGTCTGTCATTTCCTTACATTACAATGATCTAACTGTCAATTGATACTACTGCTCAAAATGATAAGTAACTGTTGCATTACTCTCAATGCATAGTTTTATGGAAACTGATAAACAATATTCCAAGTTTAGAACATGAAAGTTTCAGTATCATGAGATCCATTGACACTAATTACTATGAAACCTGAACAAATTGGACTAAACTATCATGTTTTACAGTTTTTTTCAGTCGCTAACAAGCATTTGTCCAAACAGTTGTCACATTTTCAAAACTCTAAACACAATTAGCACAGCATCAGTCTTTTTTGGCCATACAATTCACATATTTCATGTCTTTTTCACACAATATGCAGTCAGGGAACACATTTCCACAACGCTTACAGACAAGCTATACCTCCCAACAAAATGATGGATTGTTTGTGTAGTATATACGAATGTTAACACACAACATCCCACAATAGCAAAAACAATTATCCAAACCTTAGATACAGTATAAAAACATCTGCTTCTGCAATGATATTAGTACAAAAACAACATATCTCAGCAAAAAAAAAAAAAGACAATTGAAAAATGGACACACAGCTGATTTATGTTGGGTAAAGTGGGCCAACCACAGCTGATTCCAGTGTGGCTTAGACTCAGTGGCAGGGGTTATTTCCTTCAATTACTGTAAAAGAAGGACTTTGAGGAGTGATGATTTTGGAGACAGAAAGATACAAACACTGTAATTTCTGGACGAGGAAGAGCAAGGGGCCCAGGGAGAAGAGCAGGCCCAGTGAGAGATGCAGAAGGAGGTGCAGGTGCAGTGAGAGGAGCAGGGCTGGGGAGAAGAGCAGGCCCAAGGAGAGGGCAAGGTAGAGGTGTAAGAATGCGTGGTGATGGCATTCCAAGGGCTGCAAGAACAGTATTCAGTGATGAAATTCGTGCCACTATCATTGACCATGTTGATGAAAACATGTGGCCTAACCCTGAAGATCGCAGGGATTAGATACAGTAATTTTGTGCTTTTTTGTTCCCCCTTGTTTATCTGGGCTTTTTGCTGGGGGGTTTTTTAACGGAATGTTCTTGTGTTTCATGGATATTTTGTTCACTGTAAGCATTACTGTAAAACTTTTTCTGTTGTATTACTGTATACTGAGTTTCTACTGTATTTCCTTTAGTAAACAGTAAGGAAAAAAAACTGATTTGCTTTTTACTGAAATGTGTTTGAATGTGAACATTATTGTACATGTGGACATACAGTTCCCAACCAAGAAATTTAGTGTAAAAGGTGGATTGCATGTTTTGCATGCAAATACCTGAAACATAAGTCTATGCAGTTTTTATAATGTCAACAATAGCCAGTATTTTGAAACCTGGTGTACTTTGATTGACTGCATGTACCTTGTGAAGTGAAAACAAGTGTTATTCTTTGACAGAATAATTTCATTTTGAGTCAGATTTCCAGTGTTTTGGTAAAGTCAGTGTGTGCAGAGAAACATGTGTTCTGTCTTGAAATGGAGAGTTAGTACATATTTAACAAAATGTGTTTTTGAGAAGAAAATTATCCATTTGGCCAATTGTGTTTTGTAGTCAGTCTGTGTTAAGAGTTTAGAAAAAGTATCCGAAGTATGGGTAAACGCTTGTTAGCGATTGAAAAAAACTAAGATTTGAAAATCAGCAGCACCTGTAGGTAGGCAGGCCCTTGTAATTGCTTTGTCAATACTATTAGTTGCTGATGATTGATTTCACATTGTGGTATGAGTATTATGTAATATAAAATGAGTGGTAGCCGCCTACAACAACATAGTGATACAATAGCATGGAGCTGGCAGGTGTTCACAATAGAGGTCAGGGAATGGGAGGAGGAAGACGAGGAAGACGTGGTGTTCCAAGGGATGGAGGGAGACAACCACCCCTTCTGACAGGTGGTCAGGGGCCTGGTCAGGGGCCTGGTCAGAGAGGTGGTCAGGGGCCTCGTCAGAGAGGCGGCCTTGGGCCTCGTCAGAGAGGTGTGGGGGTACGTGGTAGAGGACAAGTCCACGTACCAAGACAGCGGCAGCAACAGCCAGGGCCGGATTAACAATTTTCTGTGCCCCCCCCCGGCCAAACAATTGCAAAGTCGCTATCATCAAGATCCAGTGTTGTGCATTGAACACGTTCATTTTTATGAGAATGATGAACTGAACGAAACTTAATGACAAAATATAGCTGCAAGCAGCGATGCGGGTTCCTCCGCAAGATGGGAAAATATTATAAAAATGTACATTGGAGAAGATTAAGAGTTGGACAAGAGAGCAAAACTACTTCATGTAGTTGGCCAACAACAATAGGCTGAATGGGGATTTGAACTCATGAGCATAAGGTTACAAGACAGTCTCTTTATCCTCTCTGCTACACACCAACTGTTGAGATTTTATCAATAGCTTTGGTCAGCTTTGGGAAAAAGGTTAAGAAACGGTTGACATTTCAAGGTAAAATTGCATGAAATTGCGCATGGTCGCCATCAGTCAAAATTATATTTGATGTATTGACACAAAGATATTGAGGCAATGTGGACATTTACATAAATACACCTCTTTCAGACATTTTGTATTGCATTCCTTATTAAATAGATAGCAAACTTCATTGAAACTACGTTGAATCAACATTCCGCTGTCAATGCTAATTTCATTGAACCAACGTCAGATTCTGATGTTGATTCATCATCATTTTGCACCCTTATTTAATATTGAAACAACGTTGAAATCACAAAGCAAAATCAACGCGATATTAATGGTATTTCCACCAATATTACTATTGAAACAACGTTGTAATCATAACCTAACTAAAGATCAACATGACTTCAATGGTATTTCAATCGATATTAAACCACAGAAAACGTACTTAATAATAGGTAAAAATGTCCTGCTTACAGCCAGGATGAAGGCTATCCTACACATTAGGCTTATGTGATATGTAAATGAAAAAAGACAATGTATATTAGTAAAAATATTTATTTGTTTACAAACAAAAAAAACATTCACTGCTGCTCTGTTTGGCGTCCAGCCCCACCCATCCTGTCTGGGGCATAGCGAAGCCATTTTTGTGCGGCCTGGGCAAATGCAAATTCTGAAATTCCTGTCCCCATTTGCCGAGTCAGGGCATCTAAAACAGAAAACATACAAACAAACAAAAACAAAGTTATAACTTTCAGTTGTGAATTTTTTATGCTGATGAATATGTTCTCTGTGTAATCAACTCTGCAGTAACTTTCTGGTAAGGTAATTTGTTGCAGAAGAGACACTACGATAAACTCTGGCAGTTTATCTGGGAATTATAATAGGTAGGCCTAAGTGTTAATATAATAGAGCAGGGGTTCCCAATCCTGGTCCTCGGGCCTCCCTGCCCTGCATGTTTTCGATGTTTCCCTGCTCCAACACACCTGATTCAAATGAATGGTCGTTATTCAAGCCTGATAATGACCATTCATTTGATTCAGGTGTGTTTGGAGCAGGGAAACATCTAAAACATGCAGGGCAGGGAGGCCCGAGGACCAGGATTGGGAACCCCTGTAATAGAGCATATTAAAATATACATTTGTAGTCATTTAAATAACCTAGTAATGTGTAATAGCTATGTTGAACATGGAAAAGTGCTAATTCGTATGGAACTATTCAATTTGTACTTATAGATCCCCCTCAATCTTCCACGTTGCACCTTGCACTTCTTCATCTAACCCGGGGGTACTCAATAGGCGGACCGCGGTCCGGATCCTGACCCAGACGCAATACAATTCGGACCAAAATCAACATTCAAATTTAGTCATGATCCAATCGAGTTTTCATTGGTGCGTGATTTTACGCCTATATTGTTTTCCTACAGACATAATAAAGAGTAGATGCCGCATTGGCTGCTGGGCGCGAGAAATGCGGCCGCCATCTTGGACAGGGAAATTCCAAACTCTTTATTATGTCTATGGTGGTTTCTATCATAGATATATATAAAGGCTATGTGTTTAATCTGCAATGAGACGGTTGCCCTTGTCAAAAGTGGTAGGTGAGTGGACCTTTTGAGTTTGTAATTGAGTACCCCTGATCTAGACTATCCGCAAGACTGAAAACACAGCATTGACTTTGATCAGATTGACTCACCAAACCTCACCTGGAGAGCACTGTCTCTTTAAATGCTCTTTTTTGTTTTGTCTGGTCCTTCCACTTCTTTCCAGCCCAGTTAAGGCCAGATGCCAGCTCATTTGTCAGAGCATAAGAGAGCATGCGCCGAACTCATACCTCCAGTGTGGTCCCTCCAATTACAGAGAAGCGTGACACCTGGCAATATAAAAAGTAGAACTGTTTTAAGTGATGTAAATGTGTGCGCGCGTGTGTATGTGTGTTGACACAATGAGTGTGTGGCCTGTTTTGCTAGCCATTTTAAAAGATTATACAGGCTAATAATATGTTGCTCTGTGCAAAACATTAACAGTTTTGGCATGAGATCTATTGAAGTCAGTGGAATATTTTGTGCACCCTTGCATGAGATGGGACTCAGATGTAACACTGATTGCAGTTTAGTGAGACTGTTGAGTGTGATTGAGTGAGAAAGTTGAAAATAATAAGAATTATGACTTTTTCACCATAAATTGTATCCTCTATAGTTACCATTGTTTTCTTGGCCTCCTGGGGCTGGAGTGTTGCCTCTGCACGGTCCAGGTCCTCCATGGTGCGCAGAGGCAAATCTACCAGCAAAGCCTCAGGCAAAACCCCACCATTTTGAGGTTGGCAACATAAACTTGAGTGCCGGAAAGCCTTGAATTCCTCTCTCAGGTCCCTCACCTCTCTGGTCAGCTCTGTGACCATGGAGATCAATTTCTGAAAGGCAACATCTATTGACAAGAATAAGAAAATTAAGGCATGTTAAAGAATATATAAGAGTATTACACTTCAGTAAACTAGTTAGATAAAAACATGACAGTTCTGTGAAGCTCTCCCTCTAGGCAAATAATCAAGAATATAGCCTTTATTTATGATTGATCACAATTGTTGACTGAGTCTTATTTTCTGGGGTATAGTATATTACCATTTAATAAGCAACTACTAGGTTGTGTAGTTGAGAGATGATGGAAATCAATTACATAAACATTTTATGTGCAATGCGCTGTAAATTCATACTAGAACATTCCTTTGAAATCCTGTGATAAAGCATAACAGTTTTGCACTTGCCTTTCAATATTTGCCTTGTGGACTCGGTGGTATCTGTGACAAAAAAATAATTAAGCCAAATGACAGGATGTTGGTTTCTGAAATTACAATTACAATGTGCTGAAACTGCCTTTTCTAAACATACCTTCTGGAAACAATCCATGAAAGGGATTGGGCTGAGGGGAGGGGAATCGCACACTTTCAAGCTGCTGAGGTTGTAGACTTGCGGCATTGTTGTTGTCATTATTTGGGAAGGACTGGAGCTGTGGATTGAACTGGTAGCTGGTTGGAGCATGAACGGGGGCATGAACAGGTTGAGAGCTGGTTGAGGGATGGGGGGGAGAATGCAGAGTGGTGGAAGCTGTTTGGTATAAAAAAGGGTTTTGAAAAATTAGGGTGTTTCAAGTTATTATGCTTAATTAGATTATCCACAAAAGCTTATTTTGTTACACACACACATCACAAAGTAGCATACCATACCTGGAAACCAAACTTTAGGAGCCTGGGCATATTTGTTTTTTTTTGGTAGGTCATGGTTATCTTCCGAATCCTCCGAAGAATTATTGTAGATTGGATTTGGTCTAAAAGTGAACATACCATAAAGAGAGAATGCATTGTTTATTTTAAGTTACTGTAATGTTCAAAACTTTAGAATTGCTGAGAATTTATTAAACAAAATCCCCTTTGTTTATATTAGGATAACATAAAACTACATTTTTTAATCTGTTGTGACACTACAGTATCTGCACAAACTGTAATGTAGAAAAACTTTGACACACACAAACCAGCAACATAAATTGCTGAAATAGCAGCTCATATCTGTGAAATTTTGACATTGCATATTACTTTGTTTTTCTTTTCAGATTGACTTGGGTTTCTTCCTCTGACTGAATGTCTGTGGTGTCGCAGAGTTCCTGCAAATATCTCTGCATGCTCCTCTGTGCTTCCTCAAAAGTGTCTACAAAACAGACTTTCAGTCAGGTACAGAGACATTTGAGATGAAAAGGTTGTTATAATATAATAACATTTTGTATTATAAATATATACGTTCAAATGTAAAGTGCGTTACAAATGAAATGTAATACGATTCTTATTCTTATTAGAAACTCACCACGGCTTATGAGGAGCCTGACTTCCTCATAAGTGTGCCATCCCTCAGTAGGCTCATCCCTCCTCCTGATTGCAGCACGGACCTTGGCTGACTCCTTAGGAGTGTATGGTGGCCATAAAACGGTCTCCCCTTTCACCCAGGTATGGGGCACAATGTCTGTGCCACCACTACTGAACTGTATAATGCACCACTGCTTCATTTTTTAATAGCTACAATATAAAAAAATTAAGGGTAAAAAAATAAGAATAGTATTGCATGAACAAAGCAAAAGCAAATAAGAACAATTTGTAAAAAGGTAATGATTATTCATTCTGAAAGAACGTGAACTGATACATTTTAAAGTGTACTACTGACTATGTGTGAAGGGCATGGCGATAACTTCTGTTTTGTCAGGGCAAAGGAAATATTTGGAATTAATATGTTGGAGTTTGGCCACACCAAGACCATTGCTCAAATCCCATACTCTGTAACAGCCAATGCTCGATGATGGTAGGGGATACTGGAAAAAAAACTTGTGTAACTTGTGTAAAAACTTTTGGAAAATGACTAAAGTGTCAGAATCCACGTTAACAATATTGCGAACAATAACAATGTCATCGAGAATTTGTACACAGTTATCCCCTTTCTGTACAGACAGGGTGTACTTCTCAGTAATAACCTTTGTATACTGCTCTCCATGGCCTATGTGAGGCACCAATGGACCATCGCAATGCAGATGCATGAATTTGTGTGCTTTCTTTACTTGTGATGCCTCTACATCAGGTATTTCTGAAAGCCTTTTTACCACTTGTTGTAAAGGCAAGTGAGGCTTGCGCAGGAGATGTTTAATTTGCCCTAAGTAATTCTCAAAAGGAAATGCTGAGATGTTATCCAAAGGCCCAAAGAGTCGATATTCCTCTGCCAGGTGTGTTAGCTGGTGGACATTGTAAGTAATGTCCTGCCTACCATATATCTGTCCAAAGTGAGAAACAAATGCTACCAGGAACTCATGGGCACAGTCTATCATTTTGTCTGATGTACCAGGAGATAAAAGCAGATGCATTGCTACAGAAAACAACATGAAGTTGTCATACAACTCAACAGGAATACTATTCCTGAGTACTACTGGGCCTGCATACAACATGAAATACCGGAGTTCTGTTGCTTTCCATCTGTCAATTTCTGACAGCTCTCTGGGTTTGCGGCTAAACTCTATTGGTGTGTAGGGTCCCAGTCCTTTTAACTTAACTGAAATTTCCCCTATGACACGACTGGGCAACCTAGTTGCAAGTGTTTTGCCCCTGATCCACATGTACAGGAGTTTCCTTGTTACTCCAAGACAACATAAATGCATGTAGGCTAATGGAAACATTGTGACCATGTTTACGATACCAGCTAAAGGAGACAGTTTTTGATTTAAGTGGTGCTCATCATCAATCATAGAGCTAAAATCAGCATCAGTTCGTAGTTTTGCGTCAACCTCAGGAAATGTCATTTTGTTGTTTCATTCACCCACTTGAACACATTTGCCACAACCGGAGTAACCATTATGACCCTTTATGTTTTTAATAAAGGCTCGTGCAGGGGCATCACACACAAATGAGCAAACTTTTGCCATTATCTGCTGGCCATTGTAAATAAAACCATTCTTCAAAATGTCACTAAGGTCTTCAATGAATGGGCCCAATAACTCAAATACACTTTTTGGCTTGCTCAGTCCACAGTAGATGCCAACAAGGAATGGAGATTTGGTGTAATCAACATTTAAAATAGCAAGAATTGGCCAGAACTGAAGTCTACTACTTCTGAATAGTGGTAGTCCATCTATATTAAACTGCAACTTAATTTTATTCAAGTTAGCCGGGAGGATCAAAGATTTCAGCCGTGACACCAAACCCTTAACCAGACCAAAGTGATGGTATTCCCCGCCTTCCATTTTCGTGGTTGGGATTTGACCTTGCGTCCTGAGAACTGTTCGGGCATCTTTAGGCAATTCTGGGTGAAACACATGCAAAATGCTCAGGAGTGCAGTCAGTGCCACTAGGGAGACTGAAAATGTAGAGGCCCAATACCTTAAGCTTGTGATTAAAAAGTCAAAAGTCGGAGCTTCAGCCTCAACATCTGCATCATCATCTAAGTCAATAGCTGATGTAGAGCAGCCTGACCTCTCAACATTGCTGTCATGAGCAGTGTCCCGTGACACATGGATCTCACTGAATGCTGAACTTGGCTCATGGTCCCCTATGACTGGTAGCTCCTCTACAACTGAGTGACTAGAGTCTGAAGCACCTGACTCCACTATTACACTTGGGCACTCAACATGTTCCAATGCTGAGGCAGTACTGGTGTTGCCTTGCAATTTTTGATTGCTAAAGGTATTTAGTATCTCTGACTCAGTGGCCTCAATCATTGACCTAAATTTGCGCCTCTTTGACCAGCGTGATGCCATTGTGTGGTGTGCTGATTCAGATATTGGTGCAGTGGTGCTCTAAGCAAGTGGTGTACAGATTCAGAAAAATATATATAATTAAAAATAACAGAGGGATAGAGCTATTTTAAAGACTTGCTTACTTGATCACTGCTGTTTATTGAAACATTTTTTTGCGGACCCTGCAAAGGCTTCTCTAAAGGTCTAACTGTTATCATGTAGCCTACAACGAACTATGTTAACTGTTCACATCTTCTAGCTACAAGGTATCCCATTTCGCATGTAATTGCCTGTCACTGCATGTCATCTCTATGGCGTTAGATTTGGGTCAAAAGTCAAGAACGCGTAAAACAGGCTCGCAGGCAAATTATATAATTTCACGCGCGCAGACATTAACTTTACACTCGCGCAATGTATGACGTACATGTATCATGTACGATGTACCACTCTTGTTCGTGTGAAATGGCCTGCATGTTTTACGCATTAGTGACTTTTGACTAAAATCTGACGTCACATCTCTGGGACTTTGTCTGAATGGAATTACTGTACTATTAATATTCATTAATAAATGTATATCTGTAATCAGGTTATCCATACTACTTTTATTATGTTATTATTTGGTATATATGTAGATATGTGTGCAGTCTTAAATATGCAGTGGATTAAATCTGTTGGAAATTGTACCCATTGTTGCCAGGTCCAAGGTTTTCCCGCGGAATTGAATTTTTTGTCCGCTGGTTCGAGTAGACCTATTTTGCATGCAAATTAAATGAATATCTTTAAATAGAAATCCATATTTTAATAATTTATTTATACCCAAATCCTACCAAAATGACTCCAGATCAGCACGTACACACATTTTATTGGCCATTGGGCTGGTTTTGTCACACAGACCTGGCAACTCTGGCGCATATCGGTCACGACCGTTTCTTACGTTCATTTGTTAAAGATTGGCCACAGCAACTAAGAAAAGTAGCCGCCTACATTGATATATCTAAACACTATCTCAAACTATAACTACGTGTAGCTTATCATAATTGTCTTGTGCAGCGTCAAAATTGACATTTCTCTATTGAAAGTGGCTGGTTGTCGATAACGCCGGTAGACTATCGAAGCTCTAGCTACGTTAGCACAGTCTAGCTCTACCAAATTGAGAAAATTAGATTCCCGACATATAACCATTGGATTTTTAAGCCGAAATGTTTTGAGCTTGGTATGTATCTAACGCTAACTATTAAAGTACAATGTTTTGTCATAACATAACATTATATACACATTTCTGACCAGGGACTAGAGATAGCTCTAGCCGTTAACACTAGCTAGAGCTAGCTAGCTCTACAGTACAATTGGTAAATTGGCTACTGTACACATTTAAGAATAAAATATTGATGGAAACACTTGACTATGACTGTATTTAATAAAGACAATGTAAATAAACGATAAACGTCTACAAATATTACATTTGGTACAATTTAACATGAGATCAATATTCTGCTTACCTGATGTGGATTCTCTAATGAGAAGAAAAAGTTAATCTGACGTTGATTTTAACAGACAAAATCGGTTGAAAATTGAGCAAGTTATGGTCATTTAAAAAGTACATGTAGCATCAACACAATGTTATGGGTGAGCGAGTTGCCTGTAGCAAGATGGCCGCCATATGCGGACGTTCGACTCCGTTGTCCGGCAACGCGGACGAGACATCTAGTGTTTATATCATAGAGTTAATATAACTAGAGTAAGCTACTTTTGTCTTCCAAGATGGCGTCCCCATTCATTTCTATGAAACGTGCTCAGTGGCGCAGTGAGGCAAGCGAGAGCGCGAGACTGGACGCGGCCATCTTTCCACTTCCGTGTCTTCCGGTCTAGCTTTAAACAGTGGCTCTTTTTTCCCCTAGCTCCGAGACCTCGTGCACGCTTGCAACTAGCTGTACACGTCATACTTTGCGACAACCAGTCGCGAGCATAGATTTATATGGTTACGAGCATAGATATGTCTATGGTTACGAGCGTGTGAGCTAAGGCATTGCAGTTGCAGAATCTATGGGCAGAATGGGGTACAAGTCCGATAAGAATCAGACACATGATGCAAACTTAACGGAAATGTATTCTGTCACTGTATAGTATTCCTTTCACTTGTTTTTTAGAAATAGGCTATAGGGCTAAATATAGGGCTATTCTAGATGGAACTCATCACATATGTAGCTTTTTTTCTTCGTGATATGAGTATGATTTCCAATGCATTGTATCGGATGAAATAAACTGTTAACATGAACAGCTCCGTCGTTGTTCTCGCCAGGCAAAGAAAGCTTAATAGTTTTTTTGGTAACCGAAATCTTCCATAATGCAGACTTACCATTGCTTACTGTCAACTTTATATTCAAACGAAATGCCACGAAATTCACACTGCCTTCAATTTCACATCAGTGTCGAAATGTGACCTGTGTTCAACCTAGAAAACCAAGCGTCTATTAATGGATATAACGTGATCTAACAAGACGTGTTAATAATGTAATAAATAAAAGCTCGAGAAGTGTGTCTAAAATATATTTTATTGAACGTCTTTGCTCCAGATAGACATGTCAACAATCAATGCTCACGCTTAACATAATATAATATTTGCCATCAAAAATCTGTTTATCTGTTTTAAAATAACGGGAATAAGCTATATTAACCACATTTAATGTATGTGTGACAACCATTTGCTAAACTTGCTAGAACAGGGCACGCAACTCAAGCCATTTCTACCTGTGCTCATTCAATATAAGTCTGGCTCATTCAGCTCCATGTAAATCGGCTATCGGCCAATGTGAACTTTTGTGCTCGTGCCCTGTTAGTATCCGCGAGCACATTTGCAGGCAACTTTTATTGACGTAAGCAAATAAATGGGGTGCTAGTTTACCCATTTCGGATTGGTTTCAAACTTAGCAAAAATCTGGAAAAATTCTTCTATGAAAAAGCTAGTAGTATGAGCCAGGTTCGAGAATCGAACAAAAATTATTGGGGGAGATACTTTTGTAAATGTTGACTGGAGTTAATAGAATAAAAACGACCGGAAGAGTCGGAAACCTAACCGTAAATGCAATACCACCTACATCCACCGGGGCCGTTGCTTCAAGCCGAGGGGCGAGGGGTGGGGGCTTGGTTTATATATATCTATGGACCAAACAAGCAACGCTAGGTTGGTAGGTAACGGAAGCGAACTAAAGCTGGCTAGCTTCCGTTTCGGAAAAATAACTCACTCTGGTGGGAGCGTCGGACATATTTAGAACTCACGCATCTAAGTGTTAAAAAACAAGTTAGGTCTTTAATTCTCACTTTCCACATTAAAACTATGAAATGAACTGAACTATGAACGCGTTCAGAATTTAAATGGTGAACTATGAACCTGAATGATTCATATTTACTAAGTATGAACTGAACTGAACGAGTTCATGAGAGGTATGAACGTGCCCAACACTGTCAAGATCATATAGCCTACACAGAGGGCACTGATTTGGAGTAAAAAAAAAAAAGGCTATTTTTGGTACATGTTTCAAATGGTCGTATTGTTCTTTTTTTCTTTTCAATGTTCTTTTAGCACTCCCGCTTAACTGCTTCTCCATCTTGCTACACTGCTTCTCCCCATAGAACGCTCTCCTCTAGCCGCAGCGCTTCAAGTCACGTGACTCGCTCGCAGTGTCCGCAGCGGAGAGCTGGCAAGCCGCAAGCGACATTTGTGCAGGCAGCTACTAGACTACACAAACACTGTTTTTGACTTGATTTAACATAATATTTTGATCGAACAAGTTGCAATAAAGTGCTCACATTAAGGAAAGTAAGGACTGCGTTCATAACGTGATATAATATTTTAGTTGACGTTGTCCAGTGCCCCTTAGATGTCATGTGCCCCTGGGCAAGTGCCCAGTTGCCCTAATGGTTAATCCGGCCTTGGCAACAGCAACGAGTGTCCACTGAAATCAGGGCAATAGTTGTGGATTTTGTTGTGAATCGAGGCATGACAATGACTGAGACAGCTACAATGATCCAACCAAACCTCAGAAGATCAACTGTGGCCTCAATCATCAGAACTTTCCGCAATGAAAACTGGTAAGCTTTCAGCATGCATTCCAATGCAATTGTCAAATGGTCATACTGCATGCCAATATGTATCACAAAGTAGGTGATGTGACTAAATGTGTTTTTACTGTATTGTAATTTTCCCTGCAGAATAGAGGCAAGGCCAAATAGGGGAGGCAGAGGCAGAATACTGACTGAGCAACAAGAACAGGCTGTGGTCAATTTGGTCCAGGCCAGAAATGATATTCGCATTAGAGAAATACAGCAGCATATCTTGGACAATGACGACATGTTCAACAATGTGGAAGCCATAAGTTTACAGACTATTGCACGCATTCTGAAAAGGCACCAGGTGTCTCTAAAACAACTGTACCGTGTGCCTTTCGAAAGGAATGCAGACAGAGTGAAGCAACCGAGGATTGAGTATGTTCAGGTATGTTCAGCTCAGGGTGCCTGTTGTGGAAACTTCACCAGAAATGTTACATTGTAATCAGTAGTTCTCTTTTCGAAATGTCTTTAGAGGGTGATGGAGCTGGATGCTGATGAAAACCATCACAAGTTCATATTTTTGGATGAGGCAGGCTTCAACATGGCCAAGACAAGGAGAAGAGGTCGAAATTTCATTGGCCAGCGGGCAGGGCCGGCCCTAGCATATTTGGCGCTCTATGCGAGCTTCACTCGTGGCCCCCCCCCCAAAAAATGTTTTGCATGAAAACGGAAACGCAACTTTCAAACGCTATTTTTCCGTCCCAGCTATCGGTAGCCGATCTGAGAAAACTTTTTGGAAAAGACGGGCTATGGACCCAACCAACTCTATTTGGGAGGGGAGAACTCCCTCACATGGTACAACCCATGCAGAGGCTGAGGTGTCAGAATGCGGAACGTGTGTAGCCTACTTTAAGAGAAGATAGACTAACGTGACAAATGTCAACAACAAAAAAATCCTCGACCGGCCCAAAAGTGAAGCGGCCCACCGGGAACTCTCCCGATTACCCACCCCGGCACTAGTGCAATATTGGTTGGAGATATAGAACCGGCGACCGCCTATACCGCCTGTAGGAAAGACCGCCCCTGCCAGCGGGCAACCATCCAAGTACCTGGACAACGTTGGGCCAACATCACCTTGTGTGCGGCGATATCAGAAGATGGTGTGGTGGGACGCAGCACTTGTATTGGGTCATATAATGCAGCGTTACTTGTTAATGCAGGCTTCCTGGATGAGCTAAGTCAGGTCTGTAGAGCTGATGGCGTGACCTATGCCATTGTGTGGGATAATGTCAGGTTCCACCATCCTCAATTGGCGCAAGCATGGTTTCAAGCCCATCCACAATTTAAAGCCCTGTACTTGCCCCCATACTCTCCCTTCCTCAACCCTATTGAGGAATTATTCTCCACATGGAGGTGGAAGGTGTACGATAGGCACCCTCATGAACAAGTTACCCTTCTCCAGGCCATGGATGAGGCATGCAATGACATCACGGCAGACCAGTGCCAGGCCTGGATTCGCCATGCCCGGAGATTCTTTCAGAGAGTTCTGTCAAATGAAAACATCCATTGCGATGTGGATGAAAACCTGTGGCGAAATCCACAAGACAGGGTTGATGGAAATGTAGGAGAGTAATCCATCCTTTGTTTTGCTTTGTTTTGTTTTTGCCAGGTGAGGAACACTGCAGTACATGTTTTACGTACTGTAGCATAGTATTTTTGCTCTGATAGAAAACAAAGACATTTTATAATTTGAATGTATTTCCTCAATAAATTCCGGATTTTGCTCAATGATTCCACTGTCTGTAGTATTCTCTCTTGGTTGATTTATGGTGATGTAGTATCTTATGAAACATGCATCACATATTTTGTAGTACAATATTCAATGATTGTACAAACCACTACATGGTGAAACTATGGGTATCTTGTGTGTGGATGATCTAAGTGAATATTCCTATGGTATTTCATGATAAATTCGTTTTTTGAATGAATGATTCTGCATGCGCAAGGTGTCTTTAAAGATATGAACATACAATGCTATGCTTTGAACATGTGTGTTACAAGTAATGACTGTTTCGAGTTTTGTATCTAGAGTTTTGAAAAGGGACATCAAGGTTCTGAAATTTGTGTCAAAGTGATTGTAATAAACTGTAAGTATTGTGTCGGATTAAAGAAACTGTTAACTTGAATATCTGGCTCCTTTGTTGTTCTAGCTCGGCAAAGAAAGCTAAGTTAAATAGGCCCATATGTTACTATTATGATGATGATGAGTGTTGCTTTACTATCGCTAGCTTACTGTTATTGTTAATGCCATAATTGTGGTGTTAACTGACATAACGTTGCATAACCATAACAAAATTGTGGTTATCAGACATGATTTATTCATCTTTGTCTTTGCTCCAGAAGAACATGTCAACAATCTATAATGACGCCTTAACACATAGCCACGATATCAGTAATTAGGCTATATTAGGCTATAATTGCAAGACTGTATGGCTGCAGCCTGGAGCCTCCAGTCTCATGCCCTCCTGTCTCATGCCGTCCCCGAGCTTCTACTTTTCAAAGTAAAAGCTTGCGTCTGGTCCGCTATGTCTCCTTCCTAGTTTGGTGTTTTGGACTGGAGCCTCCAGTCTCATGCCCTCTCGCCTTACATTTATTTATTTATTTAGTAGATGCTTTTATCCAAAGCGACTTCCAAGAGAGAGCTTTACAAAAAGTGCATAGGTCAATAATCATAAACAACGAGATAGCCCCAAAACATTGCGGGTAGCTATAAAATTAAGCATACATTGTGAAAAGCATATAAGTGCCAATGGGTACAACCAGAAGAGCATATTGTTAAACAGGTACAATTAAACAACATGATCCTCGAGAGTACTATAGTGTACCTGGAGGAAAGCAAGAGACAATAATATAAATCACAGCGAGTATAAGTAGTTAAATCAGTTACAACTAATCAACAAGTGCAACAAGTTTGGGTTGGGAGCAGGCACTCTTGAGAAGTGGGACCACCAGACGGTTGTCAGAAGAAGACCGTAGGTGGCAGGTGGGGGTGTAAGGCTGAACGAGAGACTGGATGTAGGCAGGTGCAATTGTATTTGCAGCAATTTCCCAGTGAAGTGTGAAAACAATATAGAATATAAAACTAAAAAGGAGTCTTGGAAACAGTGTGACATGTTTATTTTTTTATTGTGTGCGCAGATACTCGCAGAAATGGCTGCAGAATCCAGGGTGGGGATCTTCAGAATATATCCCCCGCAGCTCATCCTGCCTTTCTCTTCCAACGTAACCTGTGGGTATAGAACAAAAGCATACTCGCGTTTTGCTATCATACAGTGTTTAGATTTGTCTTTGTTTCAGATAGTATTTTTTGTCAAAAAGTGACAACTCAAAAAGCCTTCCAGTTTCAAAGCACAGTATACAGTATAAATACCCGGCATACAGCTCTTGTATGGACAATACCACTGGGAGCAGTTCAGCACCTTGTAGGCCTACATTGTCCGGAACTCCTTCTGGTAGGCTATTTGGTGGAGAACTTGCTCCAATTAGTCACAAACTGTATTACAAAATAGGATTATCAAACTGAACACTATGGGCCTCATATACTAAGGCTTTTGCGCCCACTTCAGGCGTATTTGTTTCTCAATTTGCGCGTAAAAGCATGGCGAGGTATGTACAAACATGCCGCACTGAGGTAAAAGCGCAGACTGCCTGTCGCGGGAAATGAAAATGGCAAATTGCTCTTTTCCGTGTCATGCATATGCATTCACGGGAGGGTCAAGGCCAAAGTGGGAGTTTCCCATAAAGAGATGGGAGCAAGCCCCCACCCCTCGGCTTGAAGCAACAGCCCCGGTGGATGTAGGTGGTATTGCATTTACGGTTAGGTTTCCGACTCTTCCGGTCGTTTTTATTCTATTAACTCCAGTCAACATTTACAAAACTATCTCCCCCAATAATTTTTGTTCGATTCTCGAACCTGGCTCATACTACTAGCTTTTTCATAGAATAATTTTTCCTGATTTTTGCTAAGTTTGAAACCAATCCGAAATGGGTAAACTAGCACCCCATTTATTTGCCTACGTCAATGAAAGTTGCCTGCAAATGTGCTCGCGGATACTAACAGGGCACGAGCACAAAAGTTCACATTGGCCGATAGCCGATTTACATTGAGCTGAATGAGCCATAGACTTATATTGAATGAGCACAGGGAGAAATGGCTTGAGTTGCCTGCCTTGTTGTAGCAAGTTTAGCACATCGTTGTCACACATACATGAAATGTTGTTAATATAGTTTATTCCCGTTATTTTAAAACAGATTGGATTTTTCGTAAAAACGTTCATGACATGATGGCAAATATATTATGTTACATTACATTACATTTAGTCATTTAGCAGACGCTCTTATCCAGAGCGACTTACAGTAAGTACAGGGACATTCCCCCCGAAGCAAGTAGGGTGAAGTGCCTTGCCCAAGGACACAACGTCATTTGTCACGGCTGGGAATCGAACTGGCAACCCTCAGATTACTAGCCCGACTCCCTCACCGCTCAGCCATCTGACTCCACTGCACCTGCGCTGAGGCACCGTGTTGAGGCCCAGTGTTGAGGCGAGGCAGTAGGGCCGGCCGCACCGTAGCCCAAGCCTGGAGGCAATCCAGTCCGAAGCGCGCAGCGCCGAGTGCGCCTGCGCTCAGGTCCTGAGAAGTCCGAAGCGCGTAGCGTCTGCGCTGAGGCACCGTGTTGAGGTGAGTAGGGCCAGAACCGTGGCCAAAGCCTGTAGGCAATCCAGTCCGAAGCGCGCAGCGCCGAGTGCGCCTGCGCTGAGGTCCTGAGAAGTCCGAAGCGCGCAACGTCTGCGCTGAGGCACCGTGTTGAGGCACCGTGTTGAGGTGTTGAAGCCCAGCTCCAGCGCAGTGTTGATGCGCAGTGAGAGGTGAGGCAGGTGAGGCAGTAGGGCCGGCCGAACCGTAGCCCAAGCCTGTAGGCAATCCAGTCCGAAGCGCGCAGCGCCGAGTGCGCCTGCGCTGAGGCACCGTGTTGAGGCGAGGCAGTAGGGCGGGCTGAACCGTAGCCCAAGCCTAGGGCCCAGCGCAGTGTTGATGCGCAGTGAGAGGTGAGGCAGTACGGCCAGCCGAACCGTAGCCCAAGCCTGTAGGCAATCCAGTCCGAAGCGCGCAGCGCCGAGTGCGCCTGCGCTGAGGTCCTGAGAAGTCTGAAGCTCGCAGTGTCTGCGCTGAGGCACCGTGTTGAGGCACCGTGTTGAGGTGTTGAGGCGCAGTGTGTCCAGGAGTCCCACGGCGGTTGCTCCTGTCTGGTTATTGTCTTGTCTGAGAGATGGAGTGGTGTCCCCTGGAGAAGTCCAAAGTGCGCAGCTGTGGCAATCCAATCCTCAGATGGACTCCCCCAGCGCGGCACCTCGGCGCAGTCCATCTCATCTACGGGTTCTCCTCATCTTCGGGAGTTGGTAGGTGTCGGCCCGGCTGGGGCTGTGATGGCGGTGACAGCGGTGGGACAGGCTATGGGTTGGGCCCGAATGGAGGAAGGGGGAGAGATAGAGGGAGAGATGAAGAGGCATGAGCGTGAGTGAATGGATGCACCTGAGTGTGTGAGTGCGTGTTGTTAAGCGCGAGCATAGATTGTTGACATGTCTATCTGGAGCAAAGACGAAGATTAATACTTTAACTGTTAACCACAATAGGAAATGATATATTTAAATAATATTAGTCTTGCCTTCAGAAGCTTTTGTTAAACACACCCATTCTTTTTTTGATCGTGTCATCAAGCCAGATTGCTTTTGTGGGACAATATGAAGGTCCTCAGTGACTATGTTTCACCCCCACTTACATTTGATGGAAACGTATTGTAGCCTATATGGTTCTATGAATATGCCCCTTTCAAAGGCAAATGTTCAATAAAGTATATTTTAGACACACTTCTCGAGCTTTTATTTATTACATTATTAACACGTCTTGTTAGATCACGTTATATCCATTAATAGATGTATGGTTTTCTAGGTTGAACATATAAAACACAGGTCACATTTCGACACTGATGTGAAATTGAAGGCAGTGTGAATTTCGTGGCATTTCGTTTGAATATAAAGTTGACAATAAGCTATGGTAAGTCTGCATTATAGAAGATTTCGGTTACCAAAATAACTATTAAGCTTTCTTTGCCTGGCGAGAACAACGACGGAGCTGTTCATGTTAACAGTTTATTTCATCCGATACAATGCGTTGGAAATCATACTACACGAAGAAAAAAAGCAACATATGTGATGAGTTCCATCTAGAATAGCCCTATATTTAGCCCTATAGCCTATTTCTAAAAAACAAGTGAAAGGAATACTATACAGTGACAGAATACATTTCCGTTAAGTTTGCATCATGTGTCTGATTCTTATCGGACTTGTACCCCATTCTGCCCATAGATTCTGCAACTGCAATGCCTTAGCTCACACGCTCGTAACCATATAAATCTATGCTCGCGACTGGTTGTCGCAAAGTATGACGTGTACAGCTAGTTGCAAGCGTGCACGAGGTGTCGGAGCTAGGGAAAAAAAGAGCCACTGTTTAAAGCTAGACCGGAAGACACGGAAGTGGAAAGATGGCCGCGTCCGTATCGCGCTCTCGCTTGCCTCACTGCGCCACTGAGCACTTTTCATAGAAATGAATGGGGACGCCATCTTGGAAGACAAAAGTAGCTTACTCTAGTTATATTAACTCTATGGATGGGAGGGATGAGTAAAGTGTGCCTAATTATGTATTCCGCGGTATGTACAAAAACCGCCTGTGAAAGCGCACCTCTATTTTGCGGTGAAAATTCTCCGCCTGTTAAAAGCAGGCGTAAACCAGGATGCGCATATGCCTCCTGGTGAAATGGCAGCCGTAACCCGAGCAAGACGAAGACATAAGACAAAGATTTTTGCCACAAGGATCACACTTTTTGAGTTGAGTGTTTTGTGAACACAAAATCAGCAGCCATGCAATATTACAGTTACTGGAAGAAAAACATTTAAAGATTATTCGGTTAGCACACTCTTAACAGTATAAATTAATGGATAAGAGTCGTAGTAAGTTGAATAGTTTTTTAATGTAAATGTTAATTTATACTATTAAGAGTGTGCTAACCGAATAATCTTTAAATGTTGCATTAAAGATACATGCCCATGGATATTTTGAACTACTTACCAAATGACTCGCCATTGAAATCATCAGCATTCTAGTTTTGTTCTTATTCGCTGACGTTCTTTGTGTGATAGACAGACGAAAATGTCCAATGATACTAGACACAGAAATGGCTATATTTGATTGGCTTAGATGGTTTTGGGAGCAGTGTTCCCGCCTTCTTCTACGGAGACACAAAACTTTTTTTTACAAGTACACGAATCTTTTTCTTTACGGAGACACAAAACTTTTTTTTACAAGTACACAAATCTTTTTTGCAAGTTACAAATCTTTTTTGCAAGTACACAAATCTTGCCTTCTTCTACGGAGACACAACCTTTTTTGGCAAGTACACGAATCATTTTCTACAGAGACAAATCTTTTTTGCAAGTTACAAATCGTTTTTACAGAGCTCGCTCTCCTGGCACTAATTTCACGCCATATTCTTTCCCTCTTTCCTATGTTGGGCTTTCATATGGTTCGGTTCGATCATCGCTCTCGTCTATCAATTAACGCTGTCGAAGAAGCACATGATCGTGCCTTTAAATAAGATTATCTCCCCGTGTAGTTTCTCCAGGCTATCAAGTGCGCGACCCTCAACCTCCCCGTCACCGCCCGGTTCCTGTTTCTGTCTTCGACTCATTGGTCGTCGGCTGCCGCCACCGCCACCAGTGTCTGGACTCCGTGGGGGATTCTTCTCGGATGTCGGGCAGGCGCCCTCTGATCTATGATTCCCCACGGGGTCTAAGCTTCAAACCTTGTAGTACAATTACCATTCCGTAATAAACATCACTCTACTCATACCTGGTCTCTCCTGATTGAACAATATTCTTGTCATGATTTAGGCCTTACATTCAGATTTAGACACGTTTTTTTTATTGTTTTAAAGTGTTTTTCATAATTTCTACTGTATCCAAATGATCTGCCTATTGGACTTTTTACCAACATACCTAAAAAAATGTTTATACTATTGAAACACATCACAACCACTGTATATTAGGGTCACTGTACCCTAATATATTTTGTAGACTGGACTGCATTAAATATCCCAAAATGCTAAAAACAAGAAATAACAGAAGTCAAAATGTATTGATCATAACATCTGAAAAACTTTGTGAAGAAAATAACTTCTAAAATATCATAACTTTTCACAATCTCCCACACACAGTATGCCTATACAAAAACCCTCATATTGATGCACGTCCTTACCTTATTGCTCTGACACAGTGTGGCTGCCAGTCTGGACTCTCCAATATGGCCCCAGACAGCTCTGTGCGTAATCCCCCTGATCAAAAGCTCTTAATGTAATATGAGAGCTTCTTAAAGGTCAGTCACAGATCTGCCATTTCCTTCTCACACTACTATTCTGCCAGCCTACCTGTCTATGGACAGCCAGGAAAGGTCACTGCTTCCCACTCCCAAGCTGATCACAATAAGAGGGCAAAGAGCTTTACATGGTGGCCATGCTTAATCCAACAGGGGACACGGCAGAGCCTTATTATTAATGTATGTTTCTGACCCATGTCTTATAAAGTGGCTTTAAATATATTGAGCAGTGTGGCCTGTGCTATTCTCGCAGACGATCTTAATGGAGGTTGTTTTTGCTACCCCCTTACAGCGGTTGAGATAATGACTCCAACTTAAAACAAAGTTTTAACTGGAAAATTACTAACTGGAAAAGTTGTTTGAAGCTTCCTCAAGTGTCTTTATCTCTTGATGCGGCACCGCACTGGTATAAATTGCAACAAGTCAATCTGGAGAGAGAGGAATTGTAAGAGTGAGTGTAAGATTGTAACCTGCAAACCACTCACAGTGTACTAGCTAGTGCCTTGTCAACTATTTCACATGCTTCAGGTCAGACTTCTTTTGTCCTTGTCTTAATCTTTTTGCTGAAATTGGTGAAAATGTTTTTTCATGTGTTAATTAACAGCACATTCTGTAGACAAAATGAAAACTCGCAAATGCACTGCTCACACTTTCAATTTCTTTCAATTATTTTGTCAGAGACACCCCATTGCAGATTTGGAGCAAAGAGCTGGAGCAAAGAGTGTACTGTAAATATAATAACATTATAAAAATTATATTTAGCTCATTAGACTTGGGATAGCCTTGGAAAGGTTAGGGTTTCATGGTTTCCTTTGTGCAAGTTCTTTTTCGCTACCATTGTCCAAAGAAAATTAAGTATCAATAAGATGCATAAATTGTTGTATGTCATTAGTAAGTGCTTGTCATTACGTCATGTTTGATCTTTAACTTTGAATACTCCCTATGCCTACAGTATGGATTATGTTGATTAATTTCCTGTACTTTGCTTCTCTGAAGTTTTCATAAAAGATTCTATAAAAAGAACACAGTTGAAATAACTGACATTGATATCATTCCTCATGGGCCAGAAAGTGTGTTTGTGCATGTACATTTATGTGAGTATTTGTGTGTGTGTTCATTTTTCTGTGTCTCCAGAACTCTGTAACTAGATGCCAAAGATGGTCACACACAGCCTCTCATTGATCAACCCCTTTATTCCACTAATGCACCAAGGGACCTTGGCGCTAAGACCACATTCAAATAAACACATACACGCATGAACGCACGCATGCGTGGACGCATGCAAGTACACACACATATCTAAAGACAATGTTCCCCCAAAAAGGTATGTCATGTATTTGATGTCCAAAATAATTGTATGTCACTAAATTGCTAAAAGATCCAGTTGATTGGTCTGGTTACATTTGACATTTACAAAGTTCCGCTTATATCACTGAAAGAAATCTAATAACAAATTATTGAGGAACTAATATTTAGTGTCGGGAAAGAGGGAAGATTGCTAAAGATTAAAGTATCAAATCAAGGGGTATTATGTAGAGAGAGAGGAACAACATGGAGGACACTGTGGAGAGCTCTGAGTGCCACTGATGTCACCATAACCATAGCAACTGTAGGCCTGCAGTCAATGGGGTCCAATAAGTGTTTTAAAGGAACATTTATAGATTTTGCTTCAGAAATGTATATTGTACTTGTACAGTACATTTGCACTTACTTACTGTTGGTGTGTACTTGTAATTTAAAGGGTCTCGAGTATACTTTTGATCTTAGTAAGATTCTAACCCTAACTACATAAATGTAATGTCTACCCCTAGGTGGGTAAGATTACAGTATATGGAGAGGAGTGGGGGACTTCACCCCCCCCCCCCCCCCCCTGTTCTACACTGGTAATTCTTATTTAAAATAATCAAAAACATTCAGTCATTTCTGTCAAGATGAACAGACAGCATTTCAAGTGAGGGGAAAAACATTATGTCCTGTTTATTAACAAAGAGAAACTCAGAGACTATAGTGGAAACAGAACAGCACTTCCACAACCTAGAAAAATTAAACCACGCCATATCTTTGGACACAAGCCTATAGCCACTTGAACTGATATTTTAGGTCCAGCTCTGCTACCTCAGATAATGATTCCAAGTGATTGTGATATCACACCTGGGGCAATGGATTTGGTGAGTGTGTTGGTGTGTAAATGCTAAGTGGCAGCGACAGTTCTGATGAAAAAAGATAAGATGAGAATAGAAAGTGAATGTATGTGAGGAGAGCATAAATATCTGGCTCTGAGACCTCTCCCTCTCAAATGAGCCAGAACTCCTCCCCTAGAAGAGGGACTAGAGGGCACTGGGAATTGGCCTTTTGCGTGAGCCACGCCCACCTTAGTTACCATTGTTAGTCCGTCAAGCGGGTACTACTGTACACTGCTGTATAAGTAGCATACTAATAATAATACCTCCAGATCGAGGAGAAACGGATTGCAATATGCAGTGGATATATTCAAATCAACAAGGAAGGGGACATATCAATAATTAAAGCAAAGTATAGGCTACTGTCCCTTACAAAAAATAAGTATGTTAAAGTATACTATAAGTATACTAAAATATGGATAGTACACTTTTAGTTCACTTTTGATATACTTTTAAGAAGTATGCTTAGAAAATAGTTCACTTTTGATATACTTTTAAGAAGTATGCTTAGAAACAGAAAATGGTATACATTTCTTCTGGAGTAGGATGTACGTTTTCTATTATTATACAGCAAAATCAGTCAAAATAATTTTAAAGTACATTACAGGTTACATTTTTTAGATCCATCTCATTCTAATTATTAATGTCTATGAAAATCTATTATGCATTGCACATTGAATCTTTTTTGGTACTGAAGCTGTAACCTTAATTACTGCCAAAACATTCTGAAGCCCTATAATCTTATACTAATAATTATCAATTGGAGTATTAATGGAAAAAAAGAAAAAGCTACTTGAGAAAGAAGCAGACAGAAGGGTTGCATTATGCATTTGAAGGTTATACTGTCAAACTGACTGAAGAACGAAATAACGACGTGAAAAAATGAAGATAGCGTGGCTCATTGGCAGGTCAATTCCCATGATGCAAGGCGGTAAATAGTGTTAATTTGCTGCTAAGTTTTGCCGTTTGTTGGAAATACAAATGTAACTTCATGAATTTCGTTTTTTTATTGTGTCTGCTTAGAATGTAGTGTTTTGTTGCATGGTAATTGTCATTGTTGTGCTGGTTTACCTTTGTAACCATGAGTTAAATGACGGATCACGTTTTATAAGAAGAGCTGGATTAAAGCAACATGAGACCATACGAAGGAATTAGCTTCTTTCAGCTAATAATAAGTGTCACTTGGCGAGGGCCCCCGTTCTCGTCAAGTGATGCAAGATCGGTGACGTTGGAGGGGCCCCTAAACATATAAATATTATAGTAAATCATAGTAAATAGACATTTATTAAGTTTACTTCTTACATTTACATTTACATTTATGCATTTAGCAGACGCTTTTATCCAAAGCGACTTCCAAGAGAGAGCATTACAAAAGAGCATAGGTCACTGATCATAACAACGAGATAGCCCCAAACATTGCAAGCAGCCAAAACATGAAGTATACATTGTGAAAAACCAAATAAGTGCCAAGGGGAAGAACCATAAGAGCATGCAGTTAAACAAGTTACAATTAAACAACATGAAACTCAAAAAAGTGCAAGAGTGTACCTGTAAAGGAGAAGACAAAAACAACAGTCAACAGTAAATATTTCACAGCGAGTACAAGAATTTAAAACCGTCACAACTAACCAACAGGAGCAACAAGTCTCTCAATACGAGTCATTGTGATCCTGGAGGAAATTAACATCAGGTCCAGCCAAGCATTCCTAAGTGCCGTTGTACTCCCGGAACAAGTGCGTCTTGAGCCTTTTCTTGAAGGTGGGGAGACAGTCAGTGTCCCTGATGGAGGTGGGGAGTTGATTCCACCATTGGGGGGCCAGACAGGAGAAGAGCTTGTGTTGGGACCGGGCGCTCTTGAGCGGTGGGACCACCAGACGGTTGTCAGAAGAAGACCGTAGGTGGCGGGTGGGGGTGTACGGCTGCAGGAGAGACTTGATGTAGTCGGGTGCAGTCCCGTTCACCGCTCGGAAGGTCAGTACCAGAGTCTTGAATCTGATACGGGCCGTGACGGGAAGCCAGTGGAGGGAGATGAGGAGCGGGGTAACATGGGAGCGTCTGGGTAGATTGAAGACCAGACGGGCTGCCGCATTCTGAATCCTCTGGAGAGGGCGGGTTGCACATGCTGGGAGACCGGCGAGCAGCGAGTTGCAGTAGTCCAGCTTTGAGAGGACAAGTGCTTGGACTAGCAGCTGGGTGGAATGCTCAGACAGGTATCTCCTGATCTTCCGGATGTTGTAGAGGGTGAATCTACACGACCGGGAGACCGCAGCAATGTGGGCTGTGAGGGAGAGCTCGTCATCCATGGTCACCCCGAGGTTCCTGGCAGAGGATGAAGGGGTCACCGTCGCCGATCCCAGGGTGATTGAGAGATCGTGGGAGATGGAGGGTTTGGCCGGGATGATGAGGAATTCTGTTTTGGCGAGGTTCAGCTGGAGGTGGTGCTCGGTCATCCAGGCGGAGATGTCTGTGAGGCAGGCCTCGATCCTAGCTGAGATCCCCGGATCAGTCGGGGGGAACGACAGGTACAGCTGCGTGTCGTCAGCATAGCAGTGGTAGGAGAAGCCATGGGAGGTGATGATTGGTCCAAGCGAGGTGGTGTAGAGGGAGAAGAGGAGCGGTCCAAGGACAGAGCCCTGTGGGACACCAGTGGAGAGCTGGCGGGGGCCTGACACTTTGCCTCCCCAGGAGACCTGGTAGGATCTTCCCGACAGGTAGGATGAGATCCACTGAAGTGCAGTGCCAGTGATGCCCATCTCAGAAAGTCTGGCCAGCAGGATCTGATGGTTAACCGTATCAAATGCTGCAGAAAGGTCCAGCAGAATGATGACGGATGACCTCGACGCCGCTCTGGCAGACTGAAGGGCAGAGGTGACTGACAGGAGGGCAGTTTCAGTGGAGTGACCAGTCTTGAAGCCCGATTGGTTGGGGTCAAGCAGGTTGTTCTGAGAGAGGAAGTTTGACAGTTGGTTAGATACAGCGCGTTCAATTGTTTTAGAAAAGAAGGGTAGTAGTGATACCGGTCTGTAGTTCTGGAGGACGGCAGGGTTAAGGGATGGTTTTTTGAGTAGAGGGCTAACTCTGGCCTGTTTGAAGGCAGAGGGGAAAGTGCCGGAAGTAAGAGAAGAGTTAAGGACATGGAGAAGAAAAGTTATGATGGAGGGAGAAATGGTTTGAAAGAGAGGGGATGGGACTGGATCAAGGGGACAGGAGGTGGGGCGATGAGAGAGAATGAGGTCAGAGATCTCTGCCTCGGACAGGGGAGAGAAAGAGTTTAGACATTTAGTTGGGTTAGTCATAGAGGGCGAGTGGGTAGGAAAGGTGGGTTCAGGGAACCGACTGCTAATGTCAGCAACTTTTTTCTCAAAGAAGGAGGAGAAGTCGTCAGCTGTCAGGGTGGAGGGGGAGGGTGGGGGAGGTGGGTTAAGAAGGGTGGAGAAGGTAGAGAAAAGTTTGTGAGGGTTTGAGGCAGAGTTAATTTTGTTAAGGAAGTAGTGGGTTTTAGCATCAGTTATGCAGGCAGAGAAGGATTTGAGGAGGGAGTGATACTTATCGAGGTCCAGACCGTCTTTGGACTTGCGCCATCTCCTCTCAGCTGCCCGAAGGATGGACCGGTCTGCACGAATCACATCCGTGAGCCACGGGCAGGAGGGAGAGGATCGCGCAGGCCTGGTTGACAGGGGACAGAGAGTGTCAAGTGATGCAGTTAGTGTGGATAACAGGGTGTTGGAGGCAGTGTCAGTGGGGTTCTTGAAGTACTTACATTAATTGAAAGTGCACTTGAAAGTATTCCAAAGTATATTTTGAAGTACTTTAGGAAGTATACTTCATGAACTGAAAGTGCACTACACAGGTTACTTAGAGTATTCAAACTTCAAAGGTATACTTTGAAGTACTTTAGGAAGTATACTTCATAAACTAAAAGTGCACTACACAGGCTACTTTACAGTATTCAAAAGTAAACTTCAAATACACTATAAATGTACTTTAAAGTGTACTAAATGACCTAAAAAGTGGGCCAATTCAGTTTACTTAGTACAAAAATAGTATATAAATAAGTACACTGCTAGTATACTTTAGGTACCATGATAATAGTATACTTTTTATACTTAAGTATACTTACAAATTAAACTTGAAGTATACTTCTTTTTTGTAAGGGATAATATTCGTAAAACTGGATTTCAAATGATTAAGCTACTTACTAGTATGATTAACTACTGCTAATATTATCATACTAGTAGTGGCTAGATACAACGCCAATTGACAACATTACTTTCGCTTCTGTAGGCTGCCTACCTGCCCTCTAAGCTCTATTTAGCTTAACTTTACAGCGGTTAGTTTAGTTTGTTGGTAATAGTAGCTCTAAAAGCTAGCTACTATTAAGATAATATTAGAAATAGGCCTAATCATACTAGTAAATAGTAATCATAATTTTTAAATCCAGTTTTGCGAATGTAATCTCACATCTAGCTAGCGTAGGGCTTCAGAGAGAGTACAGCAACACGTGTCAGTACGTTTGAAACAGACAAAAGTATTGTCAGAGAATGTCTAATATAGGGAGAACCATAGATATCTATGGGGAGAACTGCCACTCTCGGGGAAACTTCCGGGTTCTGAACTGGTTGCGGTTCCATGTGAGGGCGCTAACGAGCGAGTGCAGAATGAATGGAGGTCTATGGAGCTATACCCCTCAAAATCCACTTTTCTCAGGATATACATTTTTTGTCTAGTAATTTGAATTCTGAATTCGAAAGGGAAGGCAAAAAAAATACACACTGCTGGCTGTTAGATTTTTTTAAAGTCGCCTTTCTGTTCTAAAAAGCCTTTGAAAATGTCATTGACGTCATACACATCGTACGACCATAGCTACTGCTTTACGACAAGCTCTGGTCACTTCCTTTTCTCTCTCAAGGCATCGACAACACAGCTGACAGGTTAGGCTCTCCCTGTCAATACACATGCTAGAAAGAGTTTTGGCTTGCTAATGTTGTTGCTAATGTTGCTAATGCTCTGACATTCTGATTCCGCTTTGGATGCCATCAAGTGGGTGCTCTGGTCGTATCAGTCCTTCACTAACCAATCAGCATTCATTAGCAGAATGCTAGCGTGTTATGGGCAACAACTAGCTTGGCTGCCAGCCCAATTTATCCCCGCCCACAAAATAATTTGGTCGGGAAGTTGGGTCTGGGGAGTCTCGGTTGGGGAACAACTATGTCCGAACAGAAGCTGTTCGGACCAATGCAATTGTCAGGGCGGGCTTTATACGATGATGGACAGATGATCAACAGTAACGTAATCAACCACGTCACCAAAGAGCGCTTTGGTTGAATTCGTTTTCAACAAACAACATACTATGTTGCTCTGATTGGTTGTAGGTCTATCCAATTGAGCGAAGAGGCATTTGTTTTCCGGGTTCGGTTGAAACACGCCCCATAGTCACAGCCCAATGGAGAGTTCTCAGACTCATATTCTGACAAGAATTATGAGTATGACAACGTCAGGCTAGGCAACAACGACTCACCTTGTAAGAACTTTCGACCTATAATCCATGCAGAACATGCAAAAACTACAATCAAATCGGAGATTTCTCAACGACAATCAGGTGAAAGAGACACATTAGGCCGTTTAGCTCCATAGACTCCCATTCAACATGCACTCGCTCGCGATCATCCCCAGTGGAACTCTGGTGGAACTGCAGCCAAATTCAGTACAATGGGGCTTAATAGGGAGTGGCAAGGCTCCTTAAACAGGCTCTGGTATTGTTGTATATTACGTTTGTCCATGCACACGTACCGTAGCGGGGTTCTACAGAGGCTCCATGGGATAATAGGTGCGTTCGACATTGACTGCGGCTGCATGAAACGACCGGCGAGAGAAGCCGCTTGCAGTCGGGGAGGAGTTAAAAACGACTCTGTGAAGTTGGACGGTCCAGCTTCTCGTGGTTTGCTGCGTTGACGTCAGTCAAGCGCTGTTTGCTTACTTTACTTTATTTATAATTGTGAGAATGCTGTTCAGCATTCTCACTCTTGTTTTTCCAACTTCTTAGTTCTTCCGCCGTTTTTTTGGCCTTTAACTCGTCCTGCATACTTTCACCGATTCCTACAATTTTTGTATCAAAACGTTCAGCTCCTTCAGGAGATGATGGTTATGACTTTTTGTATTTCTCACTTTTATACTTTTTAAGACATTAAGGTTTTTGTGCAAATTATTCTCCCATTAAAAGTAATGGTAAATCCTTTCAAAGCTTCCTCCTCTTTCAAACGTAACTACTTCAGCATACTTTCAGCTAGAGACACCATTCAACCTTTAAAATGTTCACAAGACATTCAGCTATTCCCAAATGATTCAGCTTTCTCAAATATTCAGCCAATTTTGAATTATGACAGTTTGAAATACATTAAAATGTTTGCTCCTTCTTGATTTTTATGAATGAGCACACTGCTTGCTGTTCTTTTTCTGATATTCAACTAAATCGTCAAACAAATTCCTCTAACGTTCATATAGTTTAACTTACAGAAACAAGTTATACCTTAAAATGTAGGAAAAATTATCCTCTTTCAGCCAATGTAACTACTAAAGAGCTCACATTTACAGATTTTCAGCTATGAGCCTTGAAGCGAGAGCAGCCTTTCAAATTCTCTCACTAACTTCAATGGAGAGGTGGGTAAAATCCGTCAGAGAAAGCAAGAAGGAAGACGATTTCGAAACTGCCGGTAGAGACATATTTCTGACCGCACAGACATATAAATGACATCTCTAGTTTCGGCAGAGTCTTGGGTCTCGGAAAATATCCTCATTTTTTGGATTGGACGTGTAGTTTTGCGTCTAGGTCAACTTGTTTGAGGTGTGGATGCTAGGTAAATGTTCGTTTTTCTCTCTGCCTAGCTCGTTAGCTATCACAGCTGCGCCATCACCGTGGCAACCAAACAAACAAGCACCATGAAAGCAGAATTGGGTACACGTTTTCGAAACTGCCAAGAGTTGTATTTCTGACCGCACAGACATATAAATGATATCTATGGTTTCGGCAGAGTCTCGGGTCTCGGGAAATATCCTTATTTTTTGGATTGGACGTATAGTTTTGCGTCTAGGTTAACTTGTTTGAGGTGTGGATTCTAGCTAAATTTCTGTTATTCTCTCCTATAGTCGAGCTAGCGCGATATGGCTCTCCATAACTAAAAACGGTTCGACTTCTTTTCCACAATCGACGAAATTGGCCAAACAAGGTATGTACATTGAGCTTAAAGTGTACATAATGTAGCCAGATAGTTTTTATTTTAGCAAGTTTCAAGTGTTTGCTGCAGCTGGCGTTAATCCTACGAACAAACGCTTCGTAACTGGAAAGTTTTTACTTTTAATTGACGATATTGAACACAGATGTTAAGTAACTTGTCTTTACTCAAATATCTTAACCGTTTTCAATTTGAAGCAGTATCTAGCTTACTGTAGGAAATCTCCCAATGCATCCTCTCTCTAGCTTCGCTTCGGCTAAAGTCAGATGGATGACGATGCATGCATTGTTCACGCCTACGGTGTTAATACAGTCTGTACAAATACCACTTTGACACACTTGCAAGAAATGATCCGCTGGTTAGATGTAACATGATCTTATTTAATACCCACAATACTGTAGTTCAGCATTTTTTGCAGCAGCATTTTAATCTGAGTTCAAGTATAGCTTTTGCAGTTGCACAACCAACAAAGTCAAGTAATGTGACGTGATTGAATTTAAAAGTTGTATTTTTATGTCATCTTTGAATTCAGTGTCTGAACAGGACTGGGTGTAGCCTGGTCCTAACCAGACTCTCGTACATTGCATTAGTACATAGAGTCTGGCCTCGCTCCATTGACAAGCGTTGACTTCCTTGTAGGCGGGTACTATGTTGAAGTTTAAAACTATTGGATCTGCCCAGAGCCACTCTGGATCTGCCATAACCAATCGCTAGCGTTCGCCTTAGCCAACTCCTTCACCACGGAGCTAGCTGCAGTAGCTGGAAAATCAAACTTTTCCCGAACCCCGTGGGGAGGAGGGCCACAACATCATGACCACCAACAAAACTCAGCAAGGATTGTTCTTGCTCCGGCTTTAACTTATGGATATTCGGCAGCGTTGCCACAACCGCAGAATAGCTTCGCTCGCATCTTTCTCCGCCGCCATTACTGAACTACAACTCAAACTAGAGAGGGTACAATTTCTGGGGAAATTGTAGGGTGTGCTTGCTTGCGTCGGTTGTAAGTTTTTCCCTTCTAGTGATATTTTCAAGCATTTAGCCTACTCATATTGCATATTTCATTAAGAACACCCTTTGAAACAGCTGCAAACCCCCTTTGAAACAAGCTACTGTAACAACTTTGTCACTGGCAGTATGGAATCGCGATTCAAACAGTAACGTCTGCTAACTGAAAATATGCCCCCCAAAACGTAAATAAGTTTGACATTAATGTAGGGGGAAATGGCTAATTCAAAATAAGTTTGCTAGAGGCAAGCTAGCTGCTGTTGCTCCACATTTCACTGATTGTTTGAAAGCGCCGGAAATGAGAACGTTTCTTTTGACATAAAGTTTAGCTGTGGCATTGAAGACAGTACTACACACCATAGATATATATAAACACTAGATGTCTTACGGCGGAGTCTAGAACGTCCGCACAAGGCGGCCATCTTGCTACAGGCAACTCGCTCACCCATAACATTGTGTTGATGCTACATGTACTTTTTAAATGACCATAACTTGCAAAATTTTCAACCGATTTTGAAACGGTTTGGTTTGTTATCAACGTCAGAGATGTCGTTATGCACTGCATACTTCTATTCTGTAAAAAAAAAAAAACATAATTATTCATTAAGTATGCAGTGGCATACCGACATCTCTGACGTTGATAACAAACCAAACCGTTTCAAAATCGGTTGAAAATTGAGCAAGTTATGGTCATTTAAAAAGTACATGTAGCATCAACACAATGTTATGGGTGAGCGAGTTGCCTGTAGCAAGATGGCCGCCATATGCGGACGTTCGACTCCGTTGTCCGGCAACGTGCACGAGACATCTAGTGTTTATATATATCTATGCTACACACTGCCAGTGGGTGAGCCGAGTCTGACTGAGGCTAACGTCAAAACAAGCCGTGGTGTCACTCAAATTCCAAGTTTTACACAAATCACAAAAATATGCTGACGCGCTGGCTGTCTTCGCAATCGCCATATCTTTATAACACTGCCCTCCTTCTGATTTTTGATGTAGAATTGACCCTGGTACGAAATTAAGAAAATACTCATCAAAGATCGACAACAGCTGATGCAATCGTCAACGGAGGCTGACGGGGCTCTCACGTAGCAAACCAATCAAAGTTTTTACAGCAACCTACATTAAAATCTCACCATCTGGCTGTCTTCACAATAGTCATATCGTCATAACATTGCCCTCCTTCTGTTTTGTGGTGTAGAATTGACCGAACTATAAAAATACGAAAATACTAAACTACTATGACGCTTGCATGGCTGCCGCCTAGGCAGTCTCACGGGCGACCCGCACTCGCTCAAATTACAAAGACTTTCACAACCTAAATAAAAAATCCGAGATGGCAGTTCCACTCGAAATTGCTTTCTCAACAAAACCCAATGGTTGGTAATTTTGGGGGTTGGCATTTTTCACTCATAATCCAAGCTCCAATTTGCGTGCTAGAACGTCTCTATCACGTTGTATCCATGCGTCGTTGCTAACGTGTGCTGACGTAGTGACGTAGGCTAGCACTGCTACCCTTCGTTGACAGAAGACACTTTTCGCCACAAAAACTTAAGCTCAGCCTAAACCGTGCAACGGAACGTAAATCCCAATAGAAGCAACGCAATCGAGACCAAGACGAAACTTTTGACACCTAGGTTGTCTATGTAGGCCAAATATTGACTGAGTTTTAGGGGTGGGAAAATAATAATAATAAGATATATGTGAGAGAACAAAGGTTGTGCCCTTGCCGAAGGCAAAGCACACCCAATGAGCAAATTGTTATCACCCAGGCCTCTTTGCTTGTGGTGTTTCTGCAGCTGCCTTGCAGTAAAGCAGTTAGCCTAGCTAATTTCGTGATGTTAGTGACGTTAGTAGCTGAATGACTTAAAATTATTTGTGTCTATTCCAATGATGGTATTCAATGACACACGTCTGTGTTCTAGAAAGAGTGGTCTGGAGTCGCAGAGGTCCGATAAGATCAGCTTTAATGCAGCAGTTGGAAATCAACAAGTACAGAGCTCTGGGGTTGTCTACGTTTCCCTACCCGCAACAGAGTTTGGGTTGGTTCACGAAGTCCAACTGGCTATCTGTCCCTGCCCCAGCATATATTATACAGTGCAATTAAAACAAAAAGATGAAAAGAGGGTTGAGCTTGTTCTCTCGTGCATCAGGGAGTTGTTCTTGCCTACGCGTCCCACCTGCTCGGGTGCCATCTCCACCCGGTTTCAAGGTGGTTTCTGAAATGGAGAGATTAAGACACAAAATACAGCCTTTTTTCCCACACTCTGGTCGAAACTCAATGTTTAAGCCTGAGCACACTTCTCAGTTCATAAGACAGAACTTTAATAAGCACAATGCATAACTTTACTAAGCACAATATATTCTTTATAGTGTCAGTGACTGTGGCTAGCAAGTTAGCCACCGTTAGCTTCACCTTTCGCCACAAAAACTTAATTTCTACTTAAACCGTGCAACGGAACGTAAATAAAAATACAAGCAACTCAATCGCTACCAAGACGAAACTTTTGACACCTAGGTTGTCTATGTAGTCCAAATATTGACTGAGGCTTAGGGGGGCAAAAAGAAATACGTTTAATATATATGTGAGAGAACAAAGGTTGTGCCCTTGCCGAAGGCAAAGCACACCCAATAAATATAGCTGCAAGCAGCAATGGTGGATTCCTCCAAACATTGCGAACCATTGAAAAATGTATATTCTTCACAAATTGTCACTGTATAGAAAAATCCATGCTGCAGACTTACACTGTATAGAAAAATCCATGCTGCCGACTTACCAATGGGATACCAAATCTGAAATGCAATACCATCAAGATCCACAAGGGCCTTCGTTTCAAGCCAAGGAATGAGTGGGGGCTTGGTCAGCCCACACTTTCCTGATATTGTTGTGTGTGCGTCTCGCCAAACTTGCGCGTGTGTCAAGGGAAAGGCTGAGTGTGTGAGAATGTGGAGCGCGCGCGCTGAGGAGCAAAGGGAGACTTTTCATTGGAAATATCCCTAGCAATTAGCCAAGCATGCATGTTTCAAATATTCACAATGAATCTATTTTTCATCTTACAGTCAACTTTTTCTGAGATTTGTGTACTAAACATTCTCAAGAGTCTTCATATGAACTTGTGATTGAATCAGAGTATCAGTTTTGGACCGGTGAATGTGTAAAGCATTATTTTAGCGTTAGCGATAAATTAGATTTCCTTTATTTCAATCATTTTTGAAGATATTAAGTTGCCTTTGCACATGGGAACATACTGTAGTGTCTTCCACGTGACATACCAAGTTTGGTGTTGATATCTCAAAGATTTGCTGAGATTTGACCCAACTTCCTGTTTGGTTGCTTTGTTGCTGATTTTGATTGGTTGTACTGGACAAACGGTTTTGAAAATCAAAAATCTGTTGAATAATTGAGTGAGGGTTGAGTGAGGGTCTGACGATGATGTGTGCCAATTCTGGGGAAGATTGGACAAATATTGAAGGAGGAATAGCGAAAAAACGTGTTTCCTTAATCTTTATTGTACAGAAAAATGCAATATGGCGGCCGTTATAGGTTCTTGAGGCTTTTTTGTTCCTCATGAGAAATAAGGCATATCTAATGAATTTTGGGACAAATGGGATGCAAATGGAATCACTTTGTAAATGGACAATTGGGGCGTGGCCGTAGCGCCACCTATTGATAATGGTGCGTCATTTGTGATGTGGTAGTTACTCATTGATATACTATTACTATTACTGATATACTAGTGTCTTCCACATGACATACCAAGTTTGGTGTTGTGAGTTATGACTTCACTTCCTGTTTGGCGGCTTTTCTGCTGAATTTGATTGGCTGCACCGGACAAACGGTTGTGAGGATCAAAATTCTTTACATTAACTTTTGTGAGGCTTGGTCTGAAGATCATCTCTGGTAATTTTGAAGAAGATTTGACAAAAATTGGAGGAGTAGGCTTTCAAAAGTTTTTGATAAAACGCCATAGGGTGTGTTGAACTCGTTTTGATCCAGGGAATCCAATGGTACTGTCAGGCCAAATAGTGTCCTAGGGCCAAATACTGTCCTACCTGACGTCACAATGCCGTTCCGATGCAAGGACGCGTCCGTCGCTATGCCGACCTTAAATTCTTGAGATATCTACGCGTGCTAGCAGGAAACTGTCATGGTTGCTATACTAGTTACTAGGTAGGAAGTTTTGTATTTAGGCTTATTTAAACCAGTTTATTCTACTCTACGATTGAAAGTTTTCACTCGTTCGACATTCCCGAGACAGCAACGCGCGCAGGTAAAATACTATACGTGTTGCCTTCCCGGTCTGTTAAAATTGATGCAAAATAAGTAATTTTTCGACGAAAACAACTAGCTAGCTAGCACTAGCTATCGAAGGAATGAAAACTTTCAATCGTAGAGTAGAATAAACTGGTTTAAATAAGCCTAAATACAAAACTTCCTACCTAGTAACTAGTATAGCAACCATGACAGTTTCCTGCTAGCACGCGTAGATATCTCAAGAATTTAAGGTCGGCATAGCGACGGACGCGTCCTTGCATCGGAACGGCATTGTGACGTCAGGTAGGACACTATTTGGCCCTAGGACACTATTTGGCCTGACAGTACCTCATTTTGAAAATTGGTCATACGGTTCAAAAGTTGCGTGTGTAAACACAAGTCCAACTTTGACCCATTAGTGGTCTAATGGGAGACATGAAACTTGGTGTGAATATAGAAGGGACTGTCCTTAATGAGTGTGCCAAATTTCACAAAAAGTTACCATATGGTTCTAGGGGCTGCCATTGACTCCCATTGCATAAGAATAAAAAGAATAAAACTATCAATAACAATAGGTTTCCTCCTTACGGAGGAATCCTAATAAGAAAAGGTTGAAACACTTAAGGTGGCTTCGCCGCTTCGCGGCTTGGCCACCAACAAGTATGTTTGTTGATCTTTAAAGATCCTGTAAAGCAAATTCCATGTTTTGCTTCTCAGTACATTACGTGTGAAATTTGTTCCTAAAAGCATGTGCAAAGTGCGAAAACTTTGTCGCACTGAAATGTGGAGTTAGACCGTAGAACAGTTTATCTTCCGTTTTCAGATCAGGTTTTAATGGTCGGAGCCAAAAAATTACCTATCTACGTCATTTTGACCCATCTACGTCAGATCACTGAATGGTTCCTCCTGCTGTACTGTTATTGTAGCCTACATCAGCTAGCTAGCTAGTTTCAGGATGTCTCCCTCCACCCGCAACTGCCCTGGATGCAAGAACTTCAGCTGCCCTGCAACGCTATTTAATTTCCCTATTGATGAGGAAAGGAAAAATAGGTGGATTGATTTTGTGAAGAGCCACGCTGATGGAGAGCTTCGGATAAACTCCAACAGTCGCCTCTGCAGTGACCATTTCATGGTGGATAGTTTTAACATGGACCAGAGACAGACGGGGTTCAGGGACACACGGCTTCTCTTGCAGCGCGGAGCCGTACCGAGCATCGCCCTCCCAGCCGTTCCTCCTCCGGTCACACCTGGACCATCCACCGCCGCCAGCAGTTCATCACTCATTTCTGTGTGTTTGTTATAATTATACTAGATAACTTTTCCAGAGGTATCTCTGCTATGAGTTAGTGCAAACCGCTAACTTGATCTTGGTGTAGAATGATAGCTAATGTGCTAGAAGTAGTTGGAGAGCTCACTGTCTGCTGTCTCTGGTGTCCATTTTTACTCCAGTGTTACAGCTCGGGAACATTTCAATTATATGCATCTGTATGTTTCACTCATTGAACAAATACATTCTAATTCTACACTGTTTTGTTCGGCTTGACGCAGCGTCCATTATCTGGGTTGTAGCAGAGCCTGTTTAAGGAGAGCCTGGCCACTCCCTATTAAGCCCCATTGTACCGAATATTGTTGCAGTTCCACTGGGAGTGATCGCGGTCGAGTGCAAAATGAATGGGAGTCTATGGAGCTAAATGGCTAAATTGGTCTCTTTCACCTGATTGTCGTTGAGAAATCTCAGATTTGATTGTAGTTTTTGCATGTTCAACATGGATTACAGGTCGAAAGTTGAATAAACGAGTACTTATGTCCTTTCGATTTCTTACAGGGTAAGTCGTTGTTGCCCATAACACGCTAGCTTTCTGCTAACGAATGCTGATTGGTTAGTGAAGGACTGAGAGTGGATTTTGAGGGGTATAGCTCCATTGACCATTCATTCTGCACTCGACCGTTAGCACCCTCATATGTAACTAGAGTGGAACTGCAACCAGTTCAGAACCCGGAAGTTTCCCGAGAGTGGCAGTTCTTATTATAGACATATTAGACATTCTCTGGTCGTAGGTCGTCAGCGAGGGACGGAGCTTCAGCTCCTTCAGGCGACGCGCCCCCCCAGTCTCAAGCAGAGAAGAGTGCTGATTTTCTCATGATTTCAAAGCCTAATATAATATACTTGTCGGTGTTCTTTTTAATTTGAATTTGGATGGGTAGTTAATAACACATTCTTCTGTGGTGTGGTGAACTTAAAACTTGTTTTCAATTCCACTTTACAGGATCTTTAAGATATTCAGCTGAGAATGGGGCATACCACACTGTTTTACTCTTGGATTTTGGGCTGTGGAAAGGGGAGAATTGACTCTCCCCCCTAAACTCCTGGGGTACTTACTACCAGTGATGCCGGTAACGCGTTACTCTAATCTGACCACTTTTTTCAGTAACTAGTAATCTAACGCGTTACTATTTCCAAACCAGTAATCAGATTAAAGTTACTTGTCCAAGTCACTGTGCGTTACTATTTTGTCATTAATAGTAAAATATATATTTGATTTCTTCTTGCGTCTCTGGGAGTTAAGCCTATGCGACAATTAAGTCACGTTTTCAGCACGAGGGTCACGTCACGTGTATATACATAGACCTACGATTCAGCGACACAAACAACAATGTAGCAGGAGAGAGAGAGATGCGCATTTTCGAGTTGGAAATACGATCACTATTTTGAGTATTTGTCAGCTAAAGATGGAAATATCAAGGTTCGTTGTACACTCTGTGCTGGTGGCGACAAAGTGCTATCAAGCTACAAAAACACGACGTCAAATTTGAAGAAACATTTGGAGTCGCAGCACTGCACAGTCAAACTTATAGAGCCGGTTGTCAATTAGGTGTGTTCGACTTCATGCAGCACCGGCGGTGCCTTGAAGTTGAGAATGCCATTGGCTGCTTCAGGTCAGCCGGGCTGCAGGCGACGCCGGCGCTGCATGAAGTCGAACGCACCTATTTTTATGTTGAGGCGGTGGGGGTGTCAGCAGCTTCTGAATGTAACTAATAAAGTAACTTGTAATCTAACTTAGTTACTTTTAAAATCAAGTAACTTGTAAAGTAACTAAGTTACTTTTAAAATCAAGTAACTTGTAACGTAACTAAGTTACTTTTTCAAAGTAACTGTGGCAACACTGCTTACTACTTACGATCGGATTTGTAGCTATGTTCTGTATGGCATTTTGCGCCTTAACGAGCGAAAGCTTGACGGAGCTTCTTCAAGAAGTGACCGGTAGCTAAGGTAGGATTGGTCAAAGCCGTTATGGCCGTGGCTTTCGCAGTAGGTCAAATTGACCGACTCTACATGTTATCTTATGACTATGGGTTTGTGCTGTAGTAGTGGTCAGCAAGGCTGGTTTGGTGCTGGATTTCGAATTTTACAAATGGATACCCCAGGGCAGAAACGTACACTATAGCATAGCTTTAGATGAAGAGCAACAGCAGATCTGAGGGAAACAGACCATTTTACCAAGCTCATTAAAGTGAAAACCAACCTGATAAATTAGTGAAAGTGAGCAAGGGACAGAGAGATGGGTCAGCCAAGAGGTAGGTGGCTGGGGGTCAGAAAGAGAGGAGAGAGATAGATAGAGAAAAAGAACAAGAATGAGTGAAAGAACAAGAGAGAAACAGAGATGAAGAAAAAATGAAAGAAAGACTAAAAGAATGTGAATGAGAGAAAGAACGAAAGAGTAAGAGAGAGAGAAAGAGAGAGCCCCCTCCCAAGGTCATACCCTCTCCATCTATCATGTATGCTGTGGCAACGGCCTCCATGTCCTAACACTCCATGGTCATGGAAACACATCACTCCCTCACTCCATCCCTGAAACAAATTACCTGGCTGGATCCCCCCCCCCACACACACATACACACCAAGCAGGAGCCAGCTTGATCATTTTTCTCTTCCCAACTCCAGTTGACAGCAAGATGGGTATTTTGCCCAAACAAAAGCCAGGAAACAATGCTGTAGCTTAAAAATCACTCATGTGTTGTTAGCTGACACCTACTCCCATGACTATTGATCAGGGATTAGCCAAATCAGTTGAATCTCCAAAAAGGAGATGTGGAGAGAAAGTGGAGCCATGACTGTGTGAGTGACAGACAGTGAGTGAGAGTTACAGTGATATAAGACTAGTCATATGGAGATGTTAAAGACGGTCGATAAGTTGAGAAGCACTTTTTGTCATATTTGCTGAAACAAACTTCACATCCTGATAGCAACCAATACATCTAAAAGTTTGACAGTAACATTTTATAAATCCAATATCTGTGGGCATCAAGTGACTGTTATAAACATGACAAATCATTTAGTTCTGACTGAGCTTAATGATTGGATGGGCCACGTGTATCTGTCTACCTACCTCAGTAGTCAAGCAGCGAGTTAATGTGTTATGGGGAAGTGGCTTTGAAGGTTGGGAGTTGGATATTTTGGTTTGAACTCAAGCCAAAATTGCTTGGATTGCAACATTTACCGATCCTGCCTTTAATAAATCAAGGAAAAACTATAATTTTTCTAAATAAAGTTAGGGAAAATCTGCCTTGTTCAGAGTCAAGGTGGAGCAGAGCGAGAGAGCTGCTTTAGCTTTCTATGGCTCCTACTGGTCTCCACTGAATTTACATGATATTGCGTTTTTCCTGCTCGTTGGCTGACTTCTGTTTCATGGATTACCTTTGAAATAGGCTCTGCCCTCTTGTGTAAGCCAGTATCTCATCATTGTAGTTTTGAACTGTATTGCTGCATTCCAACAGTGTTAGCATTTCAGCAATAATAGCGCAAAGGCTCCTTTAACAGAGTGTCTGTGCGCCCCAGGTGTTCTCTGATCAATATTTGCTTGGAGGTCACAAGGACAAACTGACGTTTGTGGCTTTTTTGTTTACCGGAAAATGTCCATTGTCTAGCACTTCCCGGCATCTACCTCAGTGGAGGACAGCAAGTATGTGAGAGAGAGAGAGAGAGAGAGAGAGAGAGAGAGAGAGAGAGAGGGAGAGAGAGTGCAAATCTTTGGTTTCTGGGGGAGTGACTTTGTGGCGTAGTTGTCTTGATGATGAGGTGAGCAGCACCACAAACAGGAGGCGGAGACCACAGGAAACCAAAGATTTCATGTGTGCATTTAACACATGCACACTCACTTTCATTCTTACACATACTCACACACACACAAATATCAACATTGAATAGACTGGCCAGGACTGCATGCACAAAAGGAGACAAGAACATACAGGCCCACACTCAAAGCCTTACAGGCACACAGACCACATCCCCTCTAACCCCAGAAGCATTTTTGTTAATTTACATAAAGGGTCGTCTCATATATACTGTATATTTACATTATTATTGTATATAAGATATTAATTATCAATATATTTACATTAACATAATTAACTAATAAAACATAAAATATAATTGGCCTAAACACTCAAGCACATTCGTTCTGACTGTTGTCTCAGACTAACAGCCTCACTTTATGTTTCTGTCAATCCGACATGCAGTCGACCAATAGCCGAAATCAAAGATACGTGAGGGAGGGCCGAGTGAACTCTCTAATTCACACTCACTTGCTGCAGCCGAGCAGAGAGGCCGTGCTATTGTTACCGAACGGTAACGTTACATGCACTTTTTACTTTTTAATATACATAAAAAAATTATACTTTAAATGCAAATGTTTCATAGCATTATTTTATTTTACAAATCATTTTTCATACATTGTGGTTGGGGTAGAGTATGATTTAATATATTTAAGTTTTACAAAAATCGATTCTCACCGATCTATGTTCACCGAGTCACCGATTCTGTTCATAACTTATATGGACAGAATTTCTAGGCGCAGCCAGGGCGTTGAGGGGGTCCGGTTTGGTGACCTCAGGATCGGGTCGCTGCTTTTTGCGGATGATGTGGTCCTGTTGGCTTCATCGGGCCGTGACCTTCAGCTCTCACTGGAGCGGTTCGCAACCGAATGCGAAGCGGCTGGGATGGGAATCAGCACCTCCAAATCTGAGGCCATGGTTATCGACCGGAAAAAGGTGGAGTGCAATCTCCGGGTCGGGGAGGAGATCTTGTCCCAAGCGGAGGAGTTCAAGTATCTCGGGGTCTTGTTCACGAGTGAGGGAAGGATGGAGCGCGAGATCGACAGGCGGATCGGTGCGGCGTCCGCAGTGATGCGGGCTCTGCATTGGTCCGGCGTGGTGAAGAAGGAGCTGAGTCGAAAGGCGAAGCTCTCTATTTACCAGTCGATCTACGTTCCTACCCTCACCTATGGTCACGAACTGTGGGTAGTGACCGAAAGAACAAGATCGCGAATACAAGCGGCCGAAATTAGTTTTCTCCGCAGGGTGTCCGGGCTCTCCCTTAGAGATAGGGTGAGAAGCTCGGTCATCCGGGAGGGGCTCAGAGTAGAGCCGCTGCTCCTCCGCGTCGAGAGGGGCCAGTTGAGGTGGCTCGGGCATCTGATAAGGATGCCTCCTGGACGTCTCCCTGGTGAGGTGTTGTGGGCACGTCCCACTGGGAAGAGGCCCCGGGGAAGACCCAGGACACGCTGGAGGGACTATGTCTCTCGGCTGGCCTGGGAATGCCTCGGGGTCCCCCAGGAAGAGCTGGTGGAAGTGGCCGGGGAGAGGGAAGTCTGGGCCTCCCTGCTTAGGTTGCTGCCCCCGCGACCCGACCCCCGGACAAGCGGAAGATGATGGATGGATGGATGGATGGAGGTTTTACAAAAATATAAATCACTGAAAAGAGCCGGAATGCCCATCACTAACGCCTGGGACACACTGGCTGCAAAGCGCCACTATCGGCTACGAATGGCGCGATGCTATTCACACTAGACGCGCATTTCTACACACCGGTCACCAAGCCTTTCACCTTCTCTGAGCTTTCCCTTTTCACATGTAAAGCTGACATGGTACATAAACATGGCATAGGCTATATTATAACTTGTTGCTCCAACTACCGTCGCAACAGCATCCCAGCATTGATTCTTCTTTACGTTGTCCTTGTTAAATTGCTGCTGGGGGACAACTCCCTGTGCTTGTGAACTTCGAGAATTAATTTGATGACATCCACCTCTTCTTTTTCTCAGCTGATTTTCTAAATCGACTTGGGGGTTCTCTCTCGGTATGTCTGCACCCAGACCCCCACCCCTGGCCCCTCGGCTTGAGGCAACAGCCCCGGTTGATGTAGGTGGTATTTCATTTCCGATTAGGTACCCGGCTCGTCCGGTAGTTTTTATTCTATTAACTCCAGCAGATAATGTCTAGTAGGGGGAGAACTGCCACTCTCTGGAAACATCCGGCTTCTGAACTGGTTGCAGTTCCACTCTGGTTCCATATGAGTGTGGTCACCAGTTAGTGCAGAATGAATGGAGGTCTATGGAGCTATACCCCTCAAAATCCACTTTTCTCAGGATATAATTCTTTGTCTAGTAATTTGAATGTTGCATTCGAAAGAGGAGGCAAAGAAAATACACACTGCTGGTTGTTAGATTTTTTAAAAGTAGTTTTTTGTTCTAAAAAGCCTTTTAAAATGTCAATGACGTCATACAATCAGCATTCATCAGCAGAATGCTAGCGTGCTATGGGTAACAACGACTCTGTAAGAAATCGAAAGGACATAAGGACTCGTTCATTCAACTTTCAACCTATAATCCATGTTGAACTTGAAAAAACTACAATCAAATCTGAGATTTCTCAACGACAATCAGGCGAAAGAGACTAATTTAGCCGTCCAGCTCCGTAAACTCCCATTCATTTTGCACTCGTTGCCTCATGCCGTCAATCACCCCCAGTGGAACTCTAGTGGAACTGCAACCAAATTTGGTACAATTGGGCTTAATAGGGAGTGGGCAGGCTCTCCGTAGACGGGCTCTGACTCCAGTCAACATATCCAAAACTATCTCCCCCAATAATTAGGGTACCTCCGGTAGGAGGGAACCTATTGTTTTTGTTAGTATTCCTATTATTATTATTTTTCCTCTTCTCCGCTAAATGGCTCAATAGCTCAAAAAGTCCTCGACCCGATTACCCGGAACAAAAAAGCCTCAAGGACCCATAAGGTCCACCATGATAGATTTTGCTGTACTGTCCAAATTTGGTACAACCAGAGAATGTCTAATATAGAGAGAACTGCCACTCTCGGGAAACTTCCGTGTTCTGAACTGGTTGCAGTTCCACTCTAGTTCCATATGAGGGCGCTAACGGTCGAGTGCAGAATGAATGGAGGTCTATGGAGCTGTACCCCTCAAAATCCACTTTTCTCAGGATAAAATTGTTGTCCAGTTATTTGAATTCTGAATTCGAAAGGGGAGGCAAAAAAAATACACACCGCTGGGTGTGATTTTTTTAAAGTCGCCTTTCTGTTCTAAAATGCCTTTTAAAATGTAATTGACGTCATACACATTGTACGGCCCGAGATACTGCTTGACGGCAAGCTCTGGTTACTTCCACTTTTCTCTCGAGGCATCGACAACACAGCTGACAGGTTAGGCTCTCCCTGTCAATACACATGCTAGAAAGAGTTTTGGTTTGCTAATGTTGTTGCTAATGTTGCTAATGCTCTGACATTCTGGTTCTGCTTCGGATGCCATCAAGCGGGATCTCTGGTCGTAGTCAGTCCTTCACTAACCAATCAGCATTCGTTAGCAGAATGCTAGCGTGTTATGGGCAACAACGACTTACCCTGTAAGAAATCGAAAGGATAAGTACTCATTCATTCAACTTTCGACCTGTAATCCATGTTGAACATGCAAAAACTACAATCAAATCTGAGATTTCTCAACGACAATCAAGTGAAAGAGACAAATTTAGCCGTTTAGCTCCATAGACTCCCATTCATTCTGCACTCGACCACGATCACTCCCAGTGGAACTCTGGTGGAACTGCAACAAAATTCGGTACAATGGGGCTTAATAGGGAGTGGCCAGGCTCTCCTTAAACAGGCTCTGGTACAACCTTCAAAACCCTTCTCCTCATGACCCATAGATCCAATCGACTTGAAATTCGTTACAGATTTGTAGAATACATGTCTTTCTATAGGGTCAAATTGAATAAGGAATGCAATACAAAATGGCTGAAAGAAGTGTATTTATGTAAATGTCCACATTGCCACAATATCTTTGTGTTAATAAATCAAATATAATTTTGACTGATGGTTTTTCAAACGTTAGTGCCTTCAAGTTGACATCATTCTGAAGTACCATATGCAATTTCACCTTGATATGTCAATATATGATTGAATTCAATTGAATTGCTCCACAGCACACGCAGACTCATCCTGCCCCTTGACACACGAGCATGGCGATACACACACACATGCTTTCTGAAAATTGTGTGCTGACCAAGCCCCCACCCTCGGTTTTTAGCTCCTGTTTCATTTTGCTTCCAATCGCAGCTCGCCATTACGAATATAAATTCTTTTTCGGCGGTCATTGTTGTTTTCAACTGGAGTCGTCTGATAGCCGTGTTGGAGGCAGCCACGTTCGGTAAGTCCTATTTTTACACATTTTAAGATAGAATCAATGATTGGGTTTGTGAAAGTACACTACTCTTGAATTATGGTGAAGGTTTGAGCACTTTTAGACCTTTAGATTATTATTATTTTTGTGATGTGGAAAACTTGCAATTTGAGTGAGAGTGCATTGTTTTGACATTAGCCTCAGAGTTAGACTTGGTTCGCTCACTGGCAGTGACTGTATTTCACTCAATTCTACTCCAAAAACGTCAGGGAAGACGTTGTAGACCTCTGATGAAGATGTAGACAAGAGCCTGATGAAGATAGTCAGTATCTAGGATTTTTCAAAGCAATCCTGTTTCCTTCGTCATTTGCCTGAGAAAGCGACCTACATTAGCCAGGCTAGTTTCACTCGGTCAGCCTATTTAAAGGTCTCTGGCAGTCAGAATCACTGATTACAGGCAAAGGTCGAGCTGGTCTTTGGTCAGATGTGTATATTGACAAGTTTAGAGCTAAATACTCTTGCCAGAGCCTGGAATCGAACCCATGTTTTGAGTGACTTTGCATGGGGCTCCATCAGGTCAACACATTTGGATTCAAGTTTGAACTAGTGCTACTGCATTTCACAGTCAAAACTGTAGTTTATATCAAGTGTAGATGAAAAAGCTTAATTTTTTACTACTGACATGAACCCTTTCTTCACTTTGACAGGTGTGGAGGGTCATGCGAGGCCTGCTCAACAGAGTGCAACAGAGCATGCTGAGAGCAACAACAGAGGATGCTGAGTGTAACAGAGGATGCAACAGAGGATGGTGAGAGCAACACAGACCCCTTGCTGAACTACCCCTCTCTAGCTGGACCGCTTCTCTTCAGCTTCTCTTCAGCCCTGACCCCAGGACAGCTTCATCCAGCTGCCCTGCCCTGCCTGCCTGCAGGCCCTCCAGAGACAGTCATCCCACAGACTACTGTGTCTACTGGCTCTGCAGCCAGTGTCTTAAGGGATGAAACCAGTTCAAGTGATAGACTTTTGACCTGAATCCAATGATTATTCATCTGAATAAAAAACACTCAAGAGAATTACTGCTTCTTAGATGATTTGTGCTCCACATCAGTACATCTCATACATTTGCCTTTGTTTCCATGGGATTCATGGAATTGCTAAGTTTCTGCTCCACCATTTCCACCATAGTGTAATAATAAATATAATTTAGGACAGCAATTAAATTTTTGTGTTATCCTTTCGCATTACACACATTTAGTCAATGTTCTTAAACTCAACCGATGATTGTCATTTTACCATACTGTTCATATTGAACAGACATCAGTGTTTACTTGAAAGATTACTGTATATTTCCACTTTTGATTTGTATTTCCATCATAAGTTTGGTCTTTAATTTCAATTGGAAGACTCCGGCTCGGTTGCTATTTTGCCGGCGGGATAAATGACTTTGCGCCTGGCGCAAATCTAAAATGGGTAGGTCCGAAGTATCTACATTACTAATGGGTGTGGTTTGGGCGTAACGTGCAATAAACCAATCAGAGCGTCATCTCACATTCCCTTTAAGAGCAGCGCTTGTTCCATGGCGGATTGCTATTATAACGGCGGATTTGCCAGGTGCACGCCAGGAGCGGTTCACAACCGAGGAGACCAACGTTCTAGTCAGGGCTGTAACAAATAGAGAAGTGACATTGTATGGGAAAGGCAGAGTAGTTTTCTCATTGCACTAAATTGCCCGCTCATGCTGCTCCTTCAAATTCTTATTCTTATTTTTATATAGCCTACCCTATATTTTATTTTTTAAATTGTTTAGTTCTTGGAATTAGTTTAACTATTGTACTTTTTAACTTAATTTAAGACCCGTATATGTTTATTGTTTGCACCTTCTTGCCACAGTAAATTCCTTGTTTGTGTAACATAGGCTACATGGCGAATATACCGAATTCTGATTCTGATGGAGATGGGAGAAGAAACCCACCCAAATTAGCTTCGGTTAAAAAGGCGTGGGACAAAATTGCCACAATTGTTACAAATCATGTTCACATACATAGAGATTTCTCATGACTCATGAATCTTTTTATAATCATTGAAGAAATGTAACACGCCATAAATCAAAACAATGTAACGTAGCTTCGCAGAAAGAAGACCCTGGCCTCGCCAGCAGTGCGCACGGACCAAGCTTGCGCTCTTAAAATAGCATCTGAATAATGCGCCATTGACTTTAGACCACGTTTTCCTGGTCAGTGGCGGAATTGTTTTTCGGAAACTGCAAAATAGCACCAGGGAACGTTTGTGCCGGAACACGCCTCCTTTTTCGCTGAACCGCCCACGGGAGCGCAAGGTCATTTCGACGTGCGTCTGTGGAGGGAAAAGTCCGCTTTGCGTCGAGTGCAAACTAGGAATGATACTTGCGTCGTTGACAAAGTCAATTGCGCTGGGTGCAAGATCGGGCCCTAAATGTGTAAATGGATGTTGAAACTCACTGCTCTGAGTTGGTGCATGTCAGTTTGGGCAAAGGTAGCCTTTTAAACCTCTAGGTTTAAAAATAATTCAGATTTGATTGGAACTCTTTTATACATTTATAGTTGGATTTGACATTTAACAGACATTTAAAATCAGAATTCGGTTTATTCGCCATGTATGTTATACAAACACGGAATTTACTGTGGCAGGGATGTGCAAACACTAAACATATACGAATCTTAAATTAAGTAAAGGTACAGAAGTTTAACTATTCCTAAAAACTAAACAATCTAAGAATAAAACAATTTAAATATAAAATAAAATATATATAAGAATAAGAATAAGAATGAGCAGCATGAGTGGTCAACAGTGCAATAGTGCAATCAGATACTGGGTTAAATAATGAATGAATGTCAATGGGAGTCCTTGGCCTTGTTGAAGAGGCCAGTAGCAGATGGAAATAAACTGTTCTTATGGTGTGAGGTTTTGGTCTTGATGGACCGCAGCTTTCTGCCGGAGGGGAGTAGCTGGAACAGGGAGTGGCCAGGGTGGGAGAGGTCGGCCACAATCTTCCTCGCTCGCCTCAGGGTCCTCGAAGTGTGCAGGTCCTCGAGGGTAGGCAGATTGCAGCCGATCACCTTCTCAGCAGTGCGGATGATACGCTGCAGTCTGCTCTTGTCCTTGGCAGTGGCAGCAGCGTACCAGATGGTGTTGGAAGAGGTGAGGATGGACTCAATGATGGCTGTGTAGAAGTCCACCATCATTGTCTTTGGCAGGTTGAATTTCTTCAGCTGCCATAGGAAGTACATCCTCTGTTGTGCTTTCTTGGTGAGGGAGCTGATGTTCAGTTCCCACTTGAGGTCCTGGGAGAGGATGGTGCCCAGGAAGCAGAAGGACTCCACAGTGTTGACTGTGGAGTCGCACAGGGTGATGGGGGTGAGTGGGGCTGTATTCTTCCTGAAGTCCACAACCATCTCCACTGTCTTAAGAGCATTGAGCTCTAAGTTGTTCTGGCTGCACCAGGTTGTCAGCTTCCCACCTATAATCAGACTCTTCCCCGTCAGAAATGAGCCCAATGAGGGTGGTGTCGTCCGCAAACTTCAGAAGTTTGACAGACGGATGACTGGAGGTGCAACTGTTGGTGTACAGGGAGAAGAGCAGAGCGGAAAGGACGCAGCCCTACGGAGATCCGGTGCTGATGGACCGGAAGTCAGAGACTTGTGTTCCCAGCTTAACGCACTGCTTCCTGTCAGACAGGAAGTCTGTGATCCACCTGCAGGTGGAGTCGGGCACATTCAGCTGGGAGAGCTTGTCCTGAAGCAGGGTGGGGATGATGGAGCTGAAATCCACAAACAGGATCCTGGCATAGGATGCTGGGGAGTCCAGGTGCTGTAGGGTGAAGTGGAGGGCCATGTTTACATTTATGCATTTAGCAGACGCTTTTATCCAAAGCGACTTCCAAGAGAGAGCTTTACAAAAGAGCATAGGTCACTGATCATAACAACGAGATAGCCCCAAACATTGCGAGCAGCCAAAACATGAAGCATACATTGTGAAAAACCAAATAAGTGCCAAAGGGAAGAACCATAAGAGCATGTAGTTAAACAAGTTACAATTAAACAACATGAAACTCAAAAAGTGCAAGAGTGTACCTGTAGAAAAGAAGACAAAACAACAATCAACAGTAAAATATTTCACAGCGAGTACAAGAATTTAAAACCGTCACAACTAACCAACAGGAGCAACAAATCTCTCAATACGAGTCATTGTGATCCTGGAGGAAATTAACATCAGGTCCAGCCAAGCATTCCTAAGTGCCGTTGTACTCCCGGAACAAGAGCTTGTGTTGGGACCGGGCGCTCTTGAGCGGTGGGACCACCAGACGGTTGTCAGAAGAAGACCATAGGTGGCAGGTGGGGGTGTAAGGCTGCAGGAGAGACTTGATGTAGTCGGGTGCATGTTACCGACTTCATAACCACAGAGGTCAGGGCGACGGGTCTGTAGTCATTAAGTCCTGTTGGCCTTGGCTTTTTGGGCACAGGGATGATGGTGGAGGACTTGAGACAGGCTGGCACATGGCATGTCTCTAGGGAGGTGTTAAAGATGTTGGTAAACACCGGAGACAGCTGGTAAGCGCAGTGCTTGAGGGTGGCAGGAGAGACAGAGTCCGGCCCAGCTGCTTTGCGGGGGTTCTGCCTCTTGAAAAGTCTGTTAACTTCACCCTCCTGAATGGAGAGAGTCGTCACTGTAGACGGGGGGGAGGCCACATGGGTGGGCGGGGGTAGATCAGGACAGTCCAATTGTCTTTCAAATCTACTTCTATCGTATCGTCTAGTTATTCACAGAGAAATGCTCTGAAAGTTTCAATCATTTGGATAGTTTTTGAAGTTTTTGAAGATATTACTCAAAATCAAATACTTCGGACAGGGGCAAAGTGGATCGACTACAACCACAAAAAGGAACAACCTGAGAGGACTGAAGCCCAAGGATAACAGAAGTATTTTGGGCTGCTCTCCAAGACTGACCACAGGCAAGCAAGCTAAAGCTTGTTCCCTGCAGAACTATGGCTTGTAATGACTGCAAACAACTTACTCAGAGGATAGTCGAACTGGAACTAAGAGTCAGAACCCTCTTAGATATCAGAGAGACCGAAGACTTTATAGATTCCATGCTACCTAGCCCGGAGGCTAAGCTACCTGCCAATGAGCCACCCTTGGAACCAGCTTTCTCTCCACCGGCCGTTGGACCGGATGAGTCATGGCCTGCTCTCGGCGCCAAACCAAAGAGGCCTAGCGCCGCTTCTACCTTCATCGGAGATGGGACTGGCACCAAGGATAAACATCAAAAAAAGCGAGGCAGAAACTCTTCCCGCATCACCTCTCCTCCTGTCACACTCAGAAACCGTTTTGAACCACTGGGAACTCTCTCTCCCTTGTGTGTGGAATCCAAGGCGAAGAGGCACAGGAGTGCTAGCCACGCAGCTAACAAACATGAAGGGCCCAGATCGCCGACACACCATGATGGTAGCTACTACACACATGCAAATCCAACACATCATCGTCTGCTGCGACCGGGAGTCCCCCATTTCACTCCAAGCCCCTCTCGGACCACTCGGGGCGCTGTTCGACCCCTTTCAAGCCTAATCAGACAACAATATCACAGGATTATCAAGATCCAAGGTATGCTAAGACTACCCACAGCCCATCAACACTTAGAGGAGCTAACACTGCTAGCACTACAGAATCTACTGCTAGCACTGACGCAGTGGCTAACCTTGGTCTAGCACAAGGTCCTATCATTGCTAACACAAATAAGATAAGAACTGCCCCCGCCGCTTCTGATAAGACAAACGTTAGAAATGCAAACACAACACCACACATGGCCACTATCTTGATTGGAGATGCCATGACAGCACATGTTAAACTGGCAAAGACAGAAAATATTTTGTTCTAGCAACACATCTGTCGAGGAACTGTCGTCAGAGGTACAAACAATCCTCAACAATAAACCAAACAACCCTAAGATTATCATCCACACTGGCTCGTTTGATATCCTACACAGGAAAACTGGCACTGAGATACTTAAAAAACATTTCACCCAGCTACTGAACACACTCAACAGATATCAAGATGTATTCATCAGTGGACCGATTGCATGCTTTCGCAGAGGAAAAGAAGCCTTCAGTCGACTACTATCTTTCAACACATGGTTGGCATCTGTCTGTCTGACACACAAACTGAGATTTATCGATAATTTCAATGTGTTCTGGAACTGTGCAGACCGTTTTCAAGCTGACGGACTCCACCCAAACCGTAGAGGATCTCGACTACTAACAGCAAACATCAGTCACGTGCTCCTGACCAGAAATCAAGTTTCTCTCCCTATCCCTGTTGTGTCTAAGTTGACTGATGCACCCCAAACAACCTCCCATGGAACAGAACAGAACATTCAAACAGCCTCCTGCAAGGACATGGGCCCTGCACAGATCTGCACCCCCCAGATGAATTCCCTTGTGATGGAACAGCTCAGTGACATAGACTTTCCCAAAGAAAAGCTACGCTAGGACAGCCACCATGCTATTTCATTAGACATACCGGTCATCATCACAAACAGAAAATGGCATGGTAAAATGCACTATCCATATTCTTCCAACAGATTTATCTACCCCTGTTTTATCTGTTAACAGATGATGTTAGATCACTAAATAACAAAACATTTCTAGTTAATGATCTGGTCAAAGAAAACAACTTAGACTGCATCTGTCTAACAGAAACCTGGCTAAACAATGACACGGCAACAGCAACTTTGATAGAAGCGTGTCCGCCCGATTACAGCTTTCACCAAGTTTCTGGAAAATCAAAAAAAGGTGGAGGAGTCGCAGCTATTTTCTCCTCTAAACTGTTGTTCAAAATCACTGAGCTAGGTGAATTCACATCATATGAATATCTTGCTATAGAGCTCAAAACCGAATCAATACTTTTTGTTATTATATATCGGCCACCCAAGCACTCGCCAATATTCATACAAGAATTCTCTGAACTATTATCACTATGTGTCACTAGATATGACAAAGTAGTTTTAAACGGAGACTTAAATATCCAAGTAAATAAAAAAGCAGACCCAAGAACTATTGAGCTCTTTAATCTCCTCGACAGTTTCAATCTAACTCAACACATAACAGACCCAACACACCGGCACGGAAACACACTAGATCTAGTGATAACAACTGGACTAAATATCAATAATATTTCAATAACTGATCTACCCCTCTCAGACCATCATTATATACTTTTTAATGTGGAAATTATCCTAACAAAAACCCAAAAAGATTTCTTAGTCCATAGAAGATATTTAGACGATACAGCTGTGATGACATTTTCTGAACATTTTGCTCTATATGAGCCGACTAATCATGATTGCTCTCTGAATGAAATGGTAGAGAACCTCAATGATGCACTATTATCTGTGTTAGACTCTGTTGCGCCACTGAAAACCAAAAAGAAGTGCACAAGCAGAACCTCCCCATGGCTGAGAAATAAAAATGTTAGTGAAACAAAAGGAAATGCCGTGCAACAGAGAGAAAATGGAGGAAAACAAAGATCACTATCCACTACAATATCTACAAAGATACACTAACCACCTATAACAAAACCATCCGTCTAGCAAGGAGAGAATATTTCTCCAACATTATTACAGAAAATGCCAGAAATTCCAGAGTTCTTTTCTCCACCATTGACCAGCTGCTAAACACTGTCCCTGCCCCACCTCCATCCTCAGCAGTTAAATGCGAAGAGCTTGCTTTGTTCTTCAAGAACAAAATAACTTTGCTCAGAGCTAGTATTATTAATAGTGGGGTCGAAACTGACATCAGTAGATTCTGCAACATAACTATGAGCACATTTACCTGTATCACACTTAGTGAACTTTCCAAAATTGTCAATGAATCTAACTCCACAACCTCAGATATTGATCCTATACCCACAACATTCTTTAAGCGAGTGTTTGATAGTGTCTCAGGTCCGGTGCTAGAGATTATAAACACATCCCTTAGAACTGGTGTCTTCCCAGATGCCTTCAAAACAGCTGTTTTGAAGGCAAAACCTTCCATTTATTAGTAAAGTACTGGAAAAGATAGTTTTAGTCCAATTAAATTCTTTTCTTGAAGAAAATAACATCCTGGAAGTCTCACAGTCAGGTTTCAGGAAATATCACAGTACTGAAACTGCTCTCACCAAAATAATTAGCGACCTCAGACTAAACTCTGATGCAAATAAAGTCTCTATCCTTATCCTGTTAGATCTCAGTGCAGCATTTGATACCATTGATCACGACATCCTAATCAATAGACTGGAAAAGCTTATTGGGCTCACGGATAATGTATTGAACTGGATGAAATCATATATCACAGGCAGAAAGTTTTATGTTAGTTTAGGTGACCATAGGTCCAAGAAACATGAGAACTGCTACGGGGTTGCTCAAGGAAGCTGCTTAGGTCCATTACTTTTTTCTCTTTATGTTACCACTCGGCGACATAATCAGAGAACATAACATAGATTTCCATAGCTATGCGGATGACACACAACTATATATATCCACTGAACCCAACGATGCAACGGCCATCAATTCCATTACCAACTGCCTGTTGGCAATAAACAAATGGATGAATGATAACTTTCTTAAATTAAATGAAGACAAAACCGAAGTCCTACTATGTGGCCCCAAATCCAAAAGAGAGATGCTTATTAAGAATCTTGGAGGCTTAACCCCCTGTCTTAAACCAGAGGTGACGAGTCTCGGTGTAATCCTGGACTCAGATTTGAATTTCAACTCTCACATTAATAAAGTGACCAAAACAGCTTTCTTTCACCTGAGAAATATAGCAAAGGTACGACCATTCATAAACCAAAATGATGCAGAGAAGTTAATTCATGCTTTTATATCCAGCCGGCTGGACTACTGTAACGCACTTTTCACTGGTCTTCCCAAGAAAACCACTGAAAGACTACAGCTCATTCAAAATTCTGCAGCTAGATTATTAACCAAAACTAAAAGGAGAGAACACATTAGTCCTGTCCTAGCTACTTTACACTGGCTCCCTGTTACCTTCAGAATTGACTTTAAGGTCCTTTTCCTCACATACAAAGCTCTACACGGACAAGGACCTAGCTACATTGCTAACTCCCTTATAAACTACACACCAGCTAGAACACTGCGATCATCAAATGCAGGCCTATTAGAGGTCACCAGAAGCAGTCATAAGAAGATTGGTGATTCGGCCTTTGTCAATTACGCCCCAAAACTATGGAACAAATTACCCATAAATATTAGGGAAGCAAACACTCTAGACATTTAGACAGCTTAAAACCTACCTTTTTACTGAAGCATTTAAGTAATTTTATCTCAAAATGGTTTTCCTACTTTTATTAGTTATATTATTGTAGAATCTTGGTTTAGTAAATTTGGGTCATTATTTGACTTGCTATTTTTACTTTGTCTAGGTCAGAGTTGGCAAACTCTGATAGCGTACAAGAACTCTGGTCGCGTGAAGTATTTAAACAAATATGTAAACCAATCTGTATTCTTGATCTGAGGCAAAGGATCTGTTAACAGAGAATACGGCCCATACTCTTGACCTGGGGAAAGGATCTGTTAACAGAGTGTATGGTTTTATATATACAGACCAGGGGTGAACCAAATGTATGTGTGTTACTTGTAATCCTACTTTTATTAGTTATATTATTGTAGAATCTTGGTTTAGTAAATTTGGGTCATTATTTGACTTGCTATTTTTACTTTGTCTAGGTCAGAGTTGGCAAACTCTGATAGCATACAAGAACTCTGGTCACGTGAAGTATTTAAACAAATATGTAAAACAATCTGTATTCTTGATCTGAGGCAAAGGATCTGTTAACAGAGAATACGGCCCATACTCTTGACCTGGGGAAAGGATCTGTTAACAGAGTGTATGGTTTTATATATACAGACCAGGGGTGAACCAAATGTATATGTTACTTTTAAGATGCATGTTTAAAGTTGTTTTCTCTCCTGAACAGAGATCTTATTGGGATTTTTATTTTTGTTTGAATTGTTTATCACTTGTATTATTGTTTTTATTGATTTTATGTAAAGCACCTTGAGCTACAATTCTTGTATGAAATGTGCTATATAAATAAAGTCTTATTTAATAAAATGTAGCCAAGCCTTTCACCGTTTTATGCGTTCTGCCATCGTAGCTAGCAACAAAATGAGAAATTAAGCGAAGCAGCGCGTGAGGCAATTAAATTCTTCTTCGTTTAGTTTAAAGGCGGTTGGCAGGCCATTCAATTGAATTTAGTCATTTTATTAGTCAAACGTTGTATGTTTGTGCACCAGTGATTTGATTTAAATGACATTACTTATTTCTTGAGACATAAGTCAACGTTACATTATATTACTTAGTCTCGATAGCGGTATCGATAAGCTCGGACCTTATTGATATTCGGGTTTTGAGAAATTTGGAACCGGGTCCTTACAGAACCGGTTCTCGATACCCATCCCTAGTCATGCGGAGCCGACAGGTCGACTATTAGGCGCTTCTTGCACAAATATTTTCGTAAGGCTACGCCTATGGGGCTAACCCTGAACGGGGAAAAGGGGGATTCCTCATAAGGCCCAATCATGAACCCTTTGGCTCCCTCTTTTTGGACGAGCGTATCCACGACGCCCAGCTCACGAAGAGCACTCTGTAGGTTGTTACACACATAACTAACAGTCGGTAGCACAGACAGACCGGCATTGAACCCATGAGTTAGACCATTCAACAAGTACAACACAAAACAGTGATCGGGATGCTTCTCCAAAGCAATACTGAGTCTCTCAATGTTCACAGGTTGACACTTCAACCTGTTTATTCAATTGCCCTTCTGGGCCGGGCGGGCCCGACGAGATATTTGCAGTTAGCATAACGACACACATTTTCATTGAAATGAATACACAGTGTTGGGATGACTGCAGATGATTGTTTGGGCCCTACCATCCTCCAACCACCCTTTGATACTGCCTGTTGAGGCGCCTCAAGTTTAACATCTGACACGTATGCGGTTCTAGGACAGAGATTCACCAAGTGACCCAGGGATCCGCACACTGAGCATGTGCCCGGTGAACACTCGCGTCACCACGTTGAGATCCCTCACCGACCAGTCCAGCCGCAGATTCTATTTCTGGAGGTACAGGGCAGCCTTGGCGGACAGACTCTTGTGATATTCGTAAAACAAACTGCCGCGGTAGCGCAGGGCCATATCCAAGATTAAAGCCTTACACCTCGCAGAACGTATCTCGGTATACACCGAATGCCACACAGAATTCGGCCAGAGTCAAGTTCTTTGACATCCTGGGGTCGCTGCCCTTCAAGAACACCGACACATTCCCGGAATCGACCAGACGCTTGTCTAAAAGATTGGTAGCACCCAGCAAGATTTGAACAAGGTTGATATTCGTACCTGCTAGGATTTGGCTCCTGAGATGCGCTGATAAGCCAGCCACAGGGGACAGGAACGTCCCACCGGAGGTAGCGACCGGTACTGCCGAGGCCAGGCTCCTCCGCGGAACCACGTCTCGGTCGGAGGCCATAGGAGCTCCAAAGACCCCGGTGAAAGCTGGAACGGGAGCTGTTGCCGCCCTGGCCTCCAGGATGGCGATGCGGGAGGCCATGTTGCCGAGGGACAGCTTGATGGCCGAGAGGGCTGCCAGCACGGGATCACCGGGAGTGCTCGTGGTCGGAGTTGGCTCCTGGAGGCAAGCCCTCTTCGCGGGCAACACGGCAGCAGGACAGGAAGCGGAGCCCCCGCCAATGCCTTCCCCGGGGGAGCATGCAGGGGTGCGGATGGAGCGGCCTCGCTGCTTTACAGGAATAGTTCCTCGTGGCTGAACCCCATTGGTGGCGTTATGTCCTTGTTGTACAGGGCGTCCAGGATCCTGTACACTGGCCAGCCCTTAATGTTGGCCGATTTCCCGGCCAAGCATGAACTGCGCCTGTTTTGGTTCCCCGAGTCCTCGCCGACTCCATTGGCGCAGAGATCCTCATGACCCATCAGGGGGCTGATCAAGACCGTCCACCAGATCCCCAACATCGCACGCATTGTCCGGATCTGAAGAGGACATGACAACGCGAAGACAAGAACCAACACAACGGAGACACGACACGGGACCGAAACAGCAATGTGCGACTTATAACGCCGCCTATCGAGCTAAGCCTATGGGCTGTAGGAACGTGGCGATGGGTAATGCGCCATGCCTGAACTTGCTTCGCTCATTCACTGCTGCTGTTGCTAGCCAAACTTCACAGAGGGGATTGTTGTAATGTGCCGGACATTTCACAAATGTCTTTATGTATATTTGAGTCCACACATTCGTAGATATAGCCCTACGTTTCAACTATATGGAAACGGACTATGGAGATTAACGGATTAAATGAGCGAAAACGAGACACAATTTCCCCTCAGCTAACTAGTGCTAGCTAGGTAGAGGGCAGCCTGGGCATGTTAGCTGTTTTCACAAACAGATTGACGTAACATTTAGGCTGTGGCATTGAAGACAGCGACGCACCACACAAGCTTGAGTTTAGATACATTATTTAATGTGACATTACCTACTGTAAATGCAAGTCTTGAACTGCTTAAATGTATGATGCTGGTAGTACACCACGGCACGATAGTCTTACTAGCATGTTGTTTCTATGCGACAAAAGGCACTTTTTGCCACAAAAACTTAATTCAAGCCTAAACCGTGCAACGGAACGTAAATCCCAATACAAGCAACGCAATCGCTAACGAGACAAACCTAATGACGCAGGCGTTGTCTATGTAGTCCAAATATTGAGGGATCCTTAGGGGTGGGAAAATAAATTATAAATATATATCAGAGAGAACTCGCCAAAGGCAAGCACACCCCAATTACAACATTTCTTTTTTGTATCAAAGCAAACATAACTATGCTACAGTACGTAAAACATGTACTGCAGTGTTCCTCACCTGGCTCAAAAAACAAACAAACAAAGCAAAACAAAGGATTGTATTGCTGTCCTACATTTTCATCAACCCTGTCTTGTGGATTTGGCCACAGGTTTTCATCCACATCGCAATGGATGTTTTCATTTGACAAACTTTTTTTTAAGAATCTCCTGGCATGGCAAATCCAGGCCTGACACATGCCTCATCCATGGCCTGGAGAAGGGTAACTTGTTTATGAGGGTGCCTATCGTACGACTTCCACCTCCATGTGGAGAAAAATCCTCAATAGGGTTGAGGAAAGGGAAGTATGGGGGCAAGTACAAGGCTGTAAATTGTGGATGGGCCTGAAACCATGCTTGCACCAAGTAAGTATGGTGTCAATGGATACTGAAACTTTCATGTTCTAAACTTGGAATATTGTTTACCATTTTCTGTAAAACTATGCATTAAGAGTAATGCAACAGTTACTTATCATTTTGAGCAGTAGTATCAATTGACAGTTAGATCATTGTAATGTAAGGAAATGACAGACATTTCAGAGGTTATGTCTGAATTGCATTTTAAAATTGTGACACTTTGATGTTAAGTTTTGTCACTTTTAACAGATGATTATACGTAGATCTAAGGTGTATGTGTATCCAAGCAATTGAAAATTGTGTTAGTTTTGAAAAAAATCCATTTTGATCATCAGTTTTGTGTCTAGAGTTTTGAAAAAGGACATCAAGGTTCTGAAATTAGTGTCAAAGTGATTGTAAAAAACTGTAATCAGCCCTCTGTAAATTCATAGCTGGACCACCAATCACAGAGCTGCATAGCATTTTCCTCCCAACAACGGAGGCAGCAAAATTTTGATAGGGTGACAAAAGGGGATTTTTTCATTTAACTCTTCACATTCCAACACAAACTGAATAGGCAGGATTGAAGGGTTTATTTCAGAAACATTGGGCCTCATTCTCGAACATTTTCTGAAGTTTCTTCTGAAATGTTTCTTACGGGCTTCGGAAAAACAACGTAAGAAAAAGACATCCGCCAAATTCATGAACGCTTGAAAATGTGTTCCTACGCAGCAGAAGTTTTCTGAGCTGTGCTCCCCCGAAAGAGTTTTCTTAAGTTGAAAGCGCGTCCTGGTGCTCCTGAATTTGCATACATACACGCCCCGACAGCTCCTTATAAGGGCACGCAACAGCAGTGACGTGTGCAGTCAGAATCGACACAATTAGGAAAGCAACAGGAACGCACGTTATGTCCAAGCGAAAAGCAATTGTGCCATATTGTATGCCTAGGGTAGCCTGACGTTGTCATACTCATAATTGTAGTCAGAATATGAGTCTGAGAACTCTCCGTTGGGCTGTGACTATGGGGCGTGTTTCAACCGAACCCGGAAAACAAATGCCTCTTCGCTCAATTGGATAGACCTACAACCAATCAGAGCAACGTAGTATGTTGTTTGTTGAAAACGAATTCAACCAAAGCGCTCTTTGGTGACGTGGTTGATTACGTTACTGTTGATCATCTGTCCATCATCGTATAAAGCCCGCCCTGACAATTTCATTGGTCCGAACAGCTCCTGTTCGGACATAGTTGTTCCCCAACCCAAGCCCCCACCCCTCGCCCCTCGGCTTGAAGCAACGGCCCCGGTGGATGTAGGTGGTATTGCATTTACGGTTAGGTTTCCGACTCTTCCGGTCGTTTTTATTCTATTAACTCCAGTCAACATTTACAAAACTATCTCCCCCAATAATTTTTGTTCGATTCTCGAACCTGGCTCATACTACTAGCTTTTTCATAGAAGAATTTTTCCTGATTTTTGCTAAGTTTGAAACCAATCCGAAATGGGTAAACTAGCACCCCATTTATTTGCCTACGTCAATGAAAGTTGCCTGCAAATGTGCTCGCGGATACTAACAGGGCACGAGCACAAAAGTTCACATTGGCCGATAGCCGATTTACATTGAGCTGAATGAGCCATAGACTTATATTGAATGAGCACAGGGAGAAATGGCTTGAGTTGCCTGCCTTGTTGTAGCAAGTTTAGCACATCGTTGTCACACATACATGAAATGTTGTTAATATATCCTAGTTTATTCCCGTTATTTTAAAACAGATTGGATTTTTCGTAAAAACGTTCATGACATGATGGCAAATATATTATGTTAAGCGCGAGCATAGATTGTTGACATGTCTATCTGGAGCAAAGACGAAGATTAATACTTTAACTGTTAACCACAATAGGAAATGATATATTTAAATAATATTAGTCTTGCCTTCAGAAGCTTTTGTTAAACACACCCATTCTTTTTTTGATCGTGTCATCAAGCCAGACTGCTTTTGTGGGACAATATGAAGGTCCTCAGTGACTATGTTTCACCCCCACTTACATCTGATGGAAACGTATTGTAGCCTATATGGTTCTATGAATATGCCCCTTTCAAAGGCAAATGTTCAATAAAGTATATTTTAGACACACTTCTCGAGCTTTTATTTATTACATTATTAACACGTCTTGTTAGATCACGTTATATCCATTAATAGACGTTTGGTTTTCTAGGTTGAACATATAAAACACAGGTCACATTTCGACACTGATGTGAAATTGAAGGCAGTGTGAATTTCGTGGCATTTCGTTTGAATATAAAGTTGACAATAAGCTATGGTAAGTCTACATTATGGAAGATTTCGGTTACCAAAATAACTATTAAGCTTTCTTTGCCTGGCGAGAACAACGACGGAGCTGTTCATGTTAACAGTTTATTTCATCCGATACAATGCGTTGGAAATCATACTACACGAAGAAAAAAAGCAACATATGTGATGAGTTCCATCTAGAATAGCCCTATATTTAGCCCTATAGCCTATTTCTAAAAAACAAGTGAAAGGAATACTATACAGTGACAGAATACATTTCCGTTAAGTTTGCATCATGTGTCTGATTCTTATCGGACTTGTACCCCATTCTGCCCATAGATTCTGCAACTGCAATGCCTTAGCTCACACGCTCGTAACCATATAAATCTATGCTCGCGACTGGTTGTCGTAAAGTATGACGTGTACAGCTAGTTGCAAGCGTGCACGAGGTCTCGGAGCTAGGGAAAAAAAGAGCCACTGTTTAAAGGTAGACCGGAAGACACGGAAGTGGAAAGATGGCCGCGTCCGTATCGCGCTCTCGCTTGCCTCACTGCGCCACTGAGCACTTTTCATAGAAATGAATGGAGACGCCATCTTGGAAGACAAAAGTAGCTTACTCTAGTTATATTAACTCTATGTCCCCAACCGAGCCCCCCCAGACCCAACTTCCCGACCAAATTGTTTTGTGGGCGGGGATAAGTTGGGCTGGCAGCCAGGCTATGCCTAGGGTGCACACTCGTCCCTTTAAATAGGTCGAGTGATCAGTGATAATTGAAAGGCCTGGTTGAATTTATATGATGTTCAAGTTAAAGTGCAATTTAAAGGTTTTATTTGTCACATACAACATCATACCAGTAAGATGAGCAGTGGAATTGTTATCCACTGGATCTAACAGTGTGCACACTAAGCAAGGTAAATTATTATAATTATTTTAATCCGAGGATGTCTGTAGAGCTGATGTGAACGCAATCACCAACGATTTCTCACAAATTCATTAACACTTCTAACACGGAGTTTTCTTAAATGCGATTCCCCTTGTGTTTTTTTAAGGAATCGCATTTGAGACAACTCGGGCCGATTTACGACTGCTATTTCGAGTTCGGAAAGTCTTCTGAAGTTCAGAACAAATCCCAGATGAGAAAACTTTCATGAATGCCAAAAGTTTTCCTAAATCCAATTCAGAAGAAATTCCTTCTTAAATTCTTCTTAACTGCGTTCGAGAATGAGGCCCATTGTTCCTGTCGTATACCCGCAGTAGCGGTTAGAACCGAAACTGTACTGTACTGTAGCGAGTGGTACATGACAGTGGAGCGAGTGGTACGTGACAGTAGCTAGTGGTACATGCCAGAGCCTCCACTGGCACGTGACAGTGGCTAGTGGTACATGCCAGTGCCTCTACTGGCACCTAGTGGTATGTGCCAGTGGAGCTAGTGGTACGTGACAGTAGCTAGTGGTACATGCCAGTGCCTCCGCTGGTACATGACAGTAGCTAGTGGTACGTGACAGATGTCATTTAACAGCCATAATTCAATCTAAATGATCAAACTGGATTATTTTAAATGTCTGTAACTTACATGCAGGCTGAAGTAAACTACTCACAGTTTCCAACTGTCCATCATCCAGTATAGACAGTAGTTCATTTTTTCAGAATGATCATTATGTGAGAAAATAGTAATTAGTTAATAAATAGTTATATAATTAGTTTGAATTTCTGTCATTAATAAATATTTCTTTTTTGTAATGGTAAAAAGAGCAAGAGAGATAGAGAAATCCACACAGACTCCCTGGAATGATGCTAACTGGCATGTCGTTAACACAATGTTGCTTACCTTTTTCACTGGGACAGGGAGGAGTAAAGTTATGGGGAGACGGGACAATGATTTAATAGGAATATCTTGCTAAACGTTTCCCTGTACTGATTAAATGTTGATGAAATGTAGGCTAACACTGGTCTGTAGCTAGTTAGCTTATTTCACTATGGACATTAAGCCAACAGGTTAATACCACAGACTACTGGCTACCCACCTTTTTGGGTGAAAAACTGGGTTACAGATTGAAAACCTCTCCTTTGTCTTTCCTATCTCTCTTTTTTCTCTGACCTTCTTTGAAAACCTAATTTATGTTTACTAGGCGACATTGTGATCACTATTTCTGGCGACTAGCGTGTCTACCATAGTCTACTGACTGCAACTAAACACCTTCAGTGATAAGTGCGCTAAGGCAGGAACAAACCATTTAATGCCCATACAAGGGGGTGGTCGGTCAATATGTTTACTTTTTGGTCAATGGGGATATTTAACTTTTATTGCCAAACACAAGCAAAAACAAAGAGATCATTAATTGTATTATTGTATTTGAAATAGTGCTGTCAAACGATTAAAATATTTAATCTCGGTTAATCGCATTAATGTCATAGTTAACTTGCGATTAATCACATTTAATCGCACATTTTTATCTATTCTAAATGTCCCTTGATTTCTTTTTGTACCATTATTTTGTTACGGCCACGGCCTGGTCCCTGTCCCTTTTACACCCCCTGCTAGTTCTCCTGTATCATCCTGCCTAGACCCTACACACCTGCCGCCCATTACCTCGTCATCCTGCATACTTCAACCCGGCTTTCCAACCACCCCTCGTCAGATCGTTGTCACAGCTAATGTGGTAGTACGCGCTTTTGACCCTCAAGCATTGCTTTATTCACTTGCCTTCTTTAACCCTGCTTTCTTTGTGCCCAGGACCATCATCCATGAACCCAGTTCCCTGCCTGCCGACCTGCTGATTCACCAAGGACTACACCCAATAAATCACTTGATTGTATCCGTACTGCGTTTGGGTCCACTCTGTACCACACCGTAACAGATTTTTTCTCATTTAAATGCTATTATCAACATGGAAAAGTGGATTGGATTGCTTAGTTAGTGCAAATGTTTTTTTAAATTGAAAACAACATTGCAACATTGCTTGGCTTTGATGAGGGGGCGGTGAATTCGCATCAGCTGTGTGCTTGGCCATCAAGTGGTATTTCAGACTGGACGTGCTGCGATGATAGCTCAGTTCACAACTACAAAACATACAGATCACTTTGGTCTTGTCAATGGAACCATTTGGCAACTTTTTAAAAGTAAATGTTCCATTTAGAATTTTGTTGGCATCCATTTCGGCGTCTCGCGCTTGCCATCCACTCAAAACGTAACGTTAGCCTACTACTCTTTAGCCGGCTCGCAAGCCCAAACAAGTGTGTGCGGCGTGCCTGTTGTTTTGTTTCCGGTCTAGCTAGATCCGGTGTGGTGTTGTAGTTTTTCTAACGTCAGTAGTTGCTGCAACAGCATGTGAAAAAAACTACAGGTTTGCTAGGCCAAAAATAACATTAATCTCGCAATAAAAAAATTCACGCTGTTAAAATGGGTTTGCGTTAACGCCGTTAATAACGCATTTAACTGACAGCACTAATTTGAAATATATATATATACTCAATGATGATGGTTTATATGATATATAATATAATGTAATTTCATATTAGTTTTTACCTTTTTTAACATTTTTTGGGGCCCCTGTCAGTCAGGGGCCCTTAGAATCGTACTAACTTTTCCCCCCTATATGGCGCCCCTGCCTGGGACACTCACTTCTCTGGGCCTGTCACCAAGCCTTTCAGCTTGTCTGAGCTTTCCTTTTTCACATGCAACGCTGACATGGTACATAAACATGGCATAGGCTATATTTAGGAAACGTGTTATTCCAACAGCCGCCCCAACAGCATCCCAGCATTGATCATTCTCTACATTGTCCTTGTAAAATTGGTGCTGGGGGTCATACAACTCCCTGTGCTTTTCAACTTCGATAATTCATTTGATGTCGTCCATCTCTTTGAATTTCTCGCTGATTTTCAAAATCGACTTGGGGGTTCTTTCTCGGTAGGCTATGTCTGCACGCGTGTGTGTTGTGTGCAATGAGTGACAATTCGTTTCTCTCAAACAAACAAAACAACTACGGGCATGATGGCTCAACCCGTTTATTTTCATTTGTTTTTATCAGGGTAACCACATGGAACGGCCGTTCGTTACTAACATTGTGTAGTTAGGTTTTATATAGGGTGAAGTACGTAGGCCTCCCCCCCAAAAAATGTATAAAGTCTACAAAAATTCACCGTAGTCTACGATTAATGTAGTCAAATCTTAATAACATGTTTTTTTTATTTAAATATATCAACTAATTTGGTGTATTTTATCATCCTGCAGCCGATTTTGCAAGCGTCTCGTGAAAAGATTCGACCAGCTGCCGAAACGATCGCTGCACAGTGTGAGCAATTGCGCGGAATAACACGTTTCCTGAATATAGCCTATGCCATGTTTATGTACCATGTCAGCGTTACATGTGAAAAAGGAAAGCTCAGAGGAGCTGAAAGACTTGGTGACGGAGAAATGCGTGTCTGGTGTGAACAGCCTTGAGCCAGTCGTAGCCGATTGTGACGCTTCCGGGCGCTTCCAGGCGCTTCTCAGCCAGTGTGTTCTAGGCGTTAATCATCTTGATCACCCCTGGTGGCTGGCTGCATTATATGTCCTAAGTCCCGCCCCTTCCATGTTTTCATGTTTGGCTACCTGCAATTTTTGGGGCTATCTCGTTGTTATGATCAGTGACCTATGCACTTTTGTAAAACTCTCTCTTGGAAGTCGCTTTGGATAAAAGCGTCTGCTAAATGCATAAATGTAAATGTTCGAGTGCTAATTTTTCTGATCAGTTAGTTTTTAATTCGCTATTTGATGATATAAAAAGGTGTTATTGTGTGCTTGCGATTGGGTCGGGCAAGTATATTACATTTAGTCATTTAGCAGACGCTCTTATCCAGAGCGACTTACAGTAAGTACAAGGACATTCCTCCCGAGGCAAGTAGGCTGAAGTGCCTTTCCCAAGGACACAACTTCATTTTGCGCGGCCGGAATTGAACCGGCAACCTTCTGATTAATAGCCCGATTCCCTAACCGCTCAGCCATCTGACCCCCCTATATGGGTTGGACCTCAATACCGCGGCTCCACCACACATCACTACTGCACAGAATTTTGCTCCAAATGACATCACCAGCACAACATGGCAGCACCCGTATCAGAGATATTTTGGCTTCATTTTTGTACAGTGGGAGGAAGCGGAGACACGTCGCCCATTCTTTTTACAGTCTATGGTCAGAGGTATCAGATGCAGCAGGGGTTGGATTTAAGTGCACAATGATCCAGAGGGATCCAAGAGGTGACTGTTGAAACAGATGAAGCACCACCCTGAACATTCTCTTCTGCCCCTCAGACCGAAGCATAGTCAGGTGCATATAACCATAAGCGTGGCCCTTGGAAGCAGGGGAAGGGTGAAGGTTAATAGGGTTGAGAGAGAGAATATTTCTTTGATACGAACCCTTCACTCTCAACTTCGCTCTGTGTACTCTTTAATATCCCAATCAGGCCCATCCCATATGGACGAAGTAATTGACTCTGATTTAACGGCAGCCTAGTACACCTCCCATGTCTGCATGCATCTCAGAGATAAAGCATAAAGGATTGCTGCCTTAATCTGTTCATGGCCGTCTTACCTCATGCTGTGGAAACCCACTGACCCGTCAGCAAATTTGGATTACATTAATGTGAAAATCTCCCCATCTGCTTTAATTACCATGTTACCGAGGGCTGTCGAAAATGACATCTGTAATAAATGCTTTGTCCAATGGGAATTGGACAGTCACATCTGGTCTATGTGTGTAAGTATATGTGTGTAGTTGTGTATTTGTGTCTGTCTGGGTATGGATATTTAATGTGTTTGCATTTTGCGCTTTGTTTGTTTGTCTATGAAGATACAGTATGCATTTACAAGTGGGGAGAGACTCTTATGAGTTAGGTTGTTGCTTCTATCACCTTATAGGGCGAGGATGTGGTCTACCTATTTTAATGTGTTTGCCTTCCCTCGGCAGGAGAAATATAGCTGTCTCTCACTTCCATTCCCTGATTTAATCAAACCATCACTTGTGTGTGTTTCCGTAGATGTCTTTGACTGTGTAAATTAGTCCTACCAAGCGAGTGTGCTACTTTGTTTAATTGCGAGAACTGGGAGGAGCCCAGTTCTTCTTAGAATTGGCATGAAGGATCTGATCTGATTTCAAATTACATCCATACAAAAGCAATGAATTTCAATCACTGTTCCTGTCTTCTCCCCAGATTGGGCTGTGCATCAAACTGCCATTATGCCCATCCTAACATTTCCAGGAAAGTGAATGTTCAGTAGAGAGGATATCATTCATAGTATTTTTATAAATCAATCAAATAAACAGAAAATGATTTTCTTGTGAGAGAGAGAGATGGATGATGGTTGATGGGGTAGTTGGGTGGAAGAGAAGTTTCTCAATGTTTTGACTATAACACATTTGTAAAAGTTATATAGTGGTCACTAAATCCACTTGGTCTGGCATTATGTTCATACGTTTAACAGTTTTGTTTTTCCACAACAAATATTCTGAACTTTCATTTGAAGATCATTAGGAGTGCTTAACCTCCTAGACAGGTAGTTGCATATCTAGACAAGTACTTGCATATCAAGGGGCTGTTACATTAATGTGAACAAAATGAGAGAGCTGACCTACTGCTCCTGTTCATCAATGCAACAGCCTCCATGCTTTCTGTGTATGTTGTGATATATAGGCTATTTGGATTGCTTACTGTAAAAGCTAAAAAGCCTTAAGGCCTCTGTATATGGAAGCAAATCGTTACCAAAATTCAAATGCAAATGCATTTCCAGAAATGCATTTGCATTTTAAGAATGTGGCTGCATTATTTGACTCATAAATGAAATTAGTATTCAATCATCCTATTTGCATTTTAATTTTCTTCTTCAAGAGTGCTCAATCTTTCACTTAATTAAAATGAAAAAGAAATAGACATTTGAGATTGAATTTTCAAAATATGCCCCAGCAAATAGATACCAAAATTCAATTTGAAATGTAAAATTTGAAAATGAAAATGCTTTTCTGGAAATGCATTTTCATTTTAAGAACGTGGCTGCAAAATCGTGACCACAATTCAAATTCAAATGCATTTCCCGAAATGCATTTTCATTTTCAAGAACGTGGCTGCAAAATCGTGACCACAATTCAAATGAAAATGCATTTCCAGAAATGCATTTTCATTTTAAGAACATGGCTGCAAAATCGTGACCACAATTCAAATGAAAATGCATTTCCAGAAATGCAAAATGAAGGGAAAAACATTCTGAGCGGCGCAGCAGAGTGACGTCAGTAGCCGCTCTTCTTCAGCTCCCTGCTTACCGAGCTACCCATCTTGTTCGGTAGGGGGCGGTGTGCACATCTGCATTGCATTACATTCAGTGCTTGAAGTGGAGAAAAAAACGTGCCGGTACTCTCTTGCATTGGCAAATCATTATGAAATTTGAGATTTCTACAGTGAAAAACTAAACTTTGATTGCTGGTACAACAACAATTTATTGTTAGCCTATTTATTAACAACATATACACAGCCTCGGGAACATATTTTATCAGGGGGGTGGCTAATGTTGCGGGGCGGCAGGGACGGACTGGGAGTAAAAATAGGCCCTGGATTTTTATCCAGACCAGCCCACCAGAACCGGCCCCCGTATAGCTATGCTACCACAGCTGCCTGCTAATGCATGCATAGTCTGTATTTGATTTGATGCTAGTTCGGGAGTTCGATAGGCCTACTTAAAGGCCAACTTTTTTGGCCTTTATTTGAGCGCAAAATAGTTTTGGGAGTTTTATGTAAAATAAACAGCCGTTTTTTCAATTGACAAAACCATAGTGAATGTGATGTATTTTTGTCTCTTAATTTTTCAGCCCCATCTTTAAGTTTCTTAGCCTGGTTTTCCATCGTTATATTGTTACTATAGCTAGCTTTCGATGTGTCAGTCCCACTGTTGTGTGTGACTATAAACTACGACAGTGACACCCGAAGTGCGTTCCTTCCAGTTTAGGCCTATTCCATAATTTTGTTTGATTGCTGTCACGGCAGAAAATCCCGCTTGATGTTGGAAATGGAAGCAGGGTTTTCAGTGCTTTAGTGGCGATCTCAGGATAGCCTTCATCCATAACACCGATAGAGTTGTTGTCTCAAACAGGCTTCATTGAGTGGTAACTATCACTTGTCATGTGTCAAGAGGAAGAGACGCGCATGATACCGCTCAATAAAGCCCACAAACTTGCTAAAAAATGAGTAAACACACGTCTTTGCAGAGCTTTTTTGCTCAGGGGAAAAGGCCCGCGGAGAAGGAGAGAATCAGGTCATTTTTCAGAATAAAACGTCTTTCAGACTCTGATAATCAATTAAAAGGAAATAATGTTATTAATTCGTTTTTGTGCGGCCCGGTACGAAATGACCGGTCCGCGGACCGGTGGGCACCGGTTGGGGAACGCTGCTCTAAAGACCCGGCAATTCAATCAATTTCCCGGCACATTTGCAATGTAATGCAATGCAGATGTGCACACCGCCCCCTACCGAACAAGATGGGTAGCTCGGTAAGCAGGGAGCTGAAGAAGAGCGGCTACTGACGTCACTCTGCTGCGCCGCTCAGAATGTTTTTCCCTTCATTTTGCATTTCTGGAAATGCATTTTCATTTGAATTGTGGTCACGATTTTGCAGCCACGTTCTTGAAAATGAAAATGCATTTCGGGAAATGCATTTGAATTTGAATTGTGGTCACGATTTTGCAGCCACGTTCTTAAAATGAAAATGCATTTCCAGAAAAGCATTTTCATTTTCAAATTTTACATTTCAAATTGAATTTTTGTATCTATTTGCTGGGGCATATTTTGAAAATTAAATCTCAAATGTCTATTTCTTTTTCATTTTAATTAAGTGAAAGATTGAGCACTCTTGAAGAAGAAAATTAAAATGCAAATAGGATGATTGAATACTAGTTTCATTTATGAGTCAAATAATGCTGCCACATTCTAATGCAAATGCATTTCCCGAAATGCATTTGCATTTGAATTTTGGTAACGATTTGCTTCCATATCTGTAAGCCTCGCTACGTATATTCCAGTATTGTACTTGTACGTATGTCCATACGCAAAAGCAACGCATTGTTCATGTACTCCAATGAGTACTTTGTCTAAATGGATGTTTCAAAGCTATGTCCGCCAGGACAGGTCAGCGCAAAATCATTTTCTACCTGACTGTAAATACGTTGACAACTAATTCAGATTTTGTTCAACAATAAACATGGCGACAGAGGAGGAGGCACTGTAAATGTATGACAGAAACAGTGGCAGCAGTGCCAACTTCTCCCCCCAAAATGTTGTACTTCTACTTCTTCGCTGTTTCCTGTTTCTATCTCGTAGAACGTCAGAGGACCTTTGTTATACTGCCCCATGATTTCTGTTGGTATTGCACCTTGCGCATGCTTAAACTTAAAGGCAGGGTAGGTAAGTTTTGCTAAGCTATCAATTTTGGCTTGAGTTCGAAAGGATTCAACCCAGAATATCGCACCCACTTCCTTCAAAGCCACTCCCCCAAAAATATGTTTGGTCCAAACAAAATGATTGGTTGTGTTAATTACAGTCCTGCGACTCCCACAGATATCAAATTAATTAAATGTAACTCAAACCTTTAGATTTATTGGTTACTATCAGGATGTGAAGTTTATTTCAGCAAATATAACAAAATGTGCATCTCAACATTACCGACCCTGCCTTTAACGCCTAGGGAAGCGTGCACAAAGTATGCACCAAACAACTGCAGGATACGTGCGGCAGCCATTATGCGAACGTGTACACATGTTTAAATTGGCCTTAATCACACCATACCTGCATAAACTGTGCTGTACATGAATTTCATTTAAAAGTATTTGCTCTATGTGAACTGTATGTAACTCAAACTATCCACATCTTTGTACTGATTATGTGTGTTGTGGTTTTGAATGTTTTTAGATATTTTTCTATGTAAAATACTGTACACACCAATGTATTTGTATTCTTACAGTCTGTGAGCAGCTTTGAGATATTTTATGCATCGTGCCCCCCTCCCTCTACTCACCTGTGGGATTGAGGCAGACACAGCACAGTAAAGCTGTCTTTAAGCCATTAATAAACCTTCCCCGTCGACAGATCTTTCAGTGACGACTGACCCTCGCAGCACAGTGGGGCCTAAAGCCAGCATGATATCTCGCTCTGTGCTTTTGATTACACAGCTCAAATCAATCTGTGATTCTTAGTTTTGTTCTGCTGCTCTGCTCCCTCTTCTCTCTCTCCTCTCTCTCTCTCTCTCTCTCTCTCTCTCTCTCTCTCTCTCTCTCTCTCTCTCTCTCTCTCTCCCCCCTTGTCTGTCTGTATTTAACTCTCTCATCATCTGGCACCTTTCGCTCCTCCTCATTCCTTCACTGTCTGTCGGTCACCATGAATACTGTAAACTCAGTGGAGAAGACCTGCAAAGCTAAAGAAATGTGTCCCAAATTCTTTTGACCTGTGATGTGCTCTTCTTCTTTGCTGTTAGTAGTTCTGTACAACGTTTGCTCCATCTTCATACAAATGCAATGGGCCTCATCTCCCCAGCTCTGAGCAACTGTCCAGTCGATACCCCCCCATACCACCACCACCCCAGTTATAGTCAAGTTGTGGAATGATGAGAGTGATCAGACACATCAATGGGATGTCCTGCCTCCCTTTTCCTGGTTGCCTCTTAGAAAAATGGAAAGTGTATTGCCTGGATAAATCAATAATCAATGGAGCCTGGGGATTGGTGCAGGATAGAGCCCAGCTGGAGAGGTTCCCAGTTGTAGGATCAGGTTCAGTCTCGTAGACGTCTGGGATGGTCTGCGACCAGGACTGATGTTTCAAGATGTTTCATCCTCCAGGCTTCCACTACCAAGATATTACCATTCCATTTACATTCAGAGATTATATCACAACCACATCCTGTTGTTGTGTGTTTGTTGACATTTAAATTAACTTTTTATTTGCCAGAGTTGCAGAGAATGTTAAGTGAGGCACAGGCATGACTTTGACTATCATCACTTTGTTTTCACCTTTACTTACTGCTTCACTTCCATGGTATAAGACATGGAACCTTCGGTCCCACCTATTTGGTTCACACAACAGAAAGTGTAAGGCAGGAACTTGTACTGAGGATATAGAACTCAGGCCAGGCCAGGTCAGGTTGAGGTAAACTGTGGCCCCAAGTCAACAACACCACTCTTGCAGACGTCACTGTGCTGCATTTCCAAACCCATGAGAACCCCACTGGGATTTTGACCATCACACCCTGATCTGTTTTACCTGTCGTCTGTTTGTCTCCACCATCTCTAGCTGTCTGCCATCTTCCACACTGCATTGAAAACACACTCCTTGTGTTTTCAGTTTATGGCTTGGAAAGTTTGTATTGTCTTTTAGTCAGATCTACCAATATGTTTTTCCCTATTACCTTGTTGAGTTTTATGTCTCTTAGTTCCCCTGATCTCGAACTTCTACCTGCCCTGACTGTGAGCCTGCCTGCCGCCCGCCCTGTACCTGCTTGACTTTGCCTGTGGATTACAACTCTTGCCTGCTCTCTTGTGCCTTGAACAAATCAAGACTTGCTTACTCAGTTCTGCTTCCTTGGCTGCATATGGGTCCATGGCCCAGAAACGCCATTTTTGTCAGCTACACTACAAAGAGCCTTCAATTTGAGTTATGGGTGGGCAGTGTTTCTACTGTAAAGTGCTAAAGTATATTAAGTTGTGTTAACAAGGTCTTGTCTGTTTGGTCTCAGCAAGTTTCATGGGTACAATTACAATATCTTACATAGCGTATCATCTCCCACTTCACTGAATCTTTTGTTTTGTTTCAGTGTCATGTTTCTCTGCAGTGATTGACAACTTAATGTGATAAATTGCATGTTTTCTCACCCCTGACACAGGAGTCCATATATTAATGATTTATAAATGGGAAAAACAATATGACAACAGATGTGTAAGTTAATTATTCATCAACAGTCTTATTGTAACGAAGTTGAAGTAACTTGACAGCTACTATAGCACACTCTCTGGGTTGGACTCACAGGCACTGTTCACCACATCTTCACACAGATTTATTGTGTAATAAACAACAGATCGTGAGCAGAAATGTGTGTTGTTTTTCTATGCATAAGATTTAAAGATTCTTGCAAGATTGAGAGCCTTAAAAGCAGCCGTGGATTTTGTGCTGATGAAAACGTGTTCAGATTAGAATGTTGTTCAGCGAAGTGGAATTAAAGTTTCACCAGATTACTGGAATTTGTGAAGATGGATGGACTGCAGAATGCCTCGCTAGTGCTGAGAGGAATTAGAGAAAGACAGAGAGAGAGATACAGAGGTAAGACTACATTGAAATATATTGGGTAAACACTGGTGAATGACACTGAACAAATAAGGTTTTAAGGTTTTCATTACATAAGATATGTAATTAAACGTTCAACTCCATTCTTATTATCTTACTATCTTATTATCTTATCCATACTTACTTTTAAAAAATGCGTTTGCTTGTCCAAAAAGTGTGATAAAGACAATGTGGTACCAGCAGATGGTCTGACAGAGAAAGATTGTCTCAGCGTTTTTATTTTATTTACTGAGAAGTCAAAAACTCATTGTCATGTCAAAACACTGTTAGAATCGACACAAATACGTCTTAATCACAGTATCTACAATGACAGTTTACACCAGAGGACAATGAACATTTGGATTAAACTAAGTGACATGTGACAGGACGAACCAGAAATGAGTGCAAGCAGATCTTCATTGGCGTCAGAGTGTGTTTGTTAGTGAGACAAAGTGTGTGTGTGTGCGCGTGTGTGTGTGTGTGTGAAATGTGCATATGCATCTGTGAATTTGAACGTGTGTGTGGTTAGTGCCCTTTCCTCCTTTGCGTTCTCAGTATCAGTGCTGTAGTCACTCTGGCTGCAGGGATCCCGTCGCTGCACTGGATTTACCGGCAGCCCTACACTCCCTTCGCTCTCCCCAGCTCTTTAATTACCCTGGCCTATTGATCCACCCAGGGACACACGGCTCTAGCTGCAAAGGCCCTGGTAATGACTGATTATTGCTCCTCTTTGGATCCTAAGGGACCAGTCCACATTGGGACAGCATAAAACCCTGAACACTGGCTATGCTCCTCAACAATACCGAACTCACAAACCAGACAGATAGCTACTTAACCAAATCAGGCAGCAACACTAACTCAACCAGCCAGATAGTCATCAGGTAGAGAGGGGGACTAGGAAGATAAAATCCTACATAGAACCTCTGGGGATTTGAATAATGCCAATTGTGTGTATTCTCAAGTGAAGGAACATTTGAACTATTGTATAGAATGTTAAATTTCACAGAGAAAAGTTGTCTGTCTGAGCCTTGTTAGCAGTGGAAATACAGGCCTACAAGTTCAGAAATGAATTATTATATCAGATAGGGATTTGACAGGCAACTTTCACAGCATTGAATGCCTTTGCGGACACTTTGTTGCCAGGACACAAAAAGGAACAGAGATTGCAAGATCTCATCAATACTTTACTCATTAATACTAAGTATGAGAGGGTTTCATTGTTTCACCATCGCAGAACCAGTTTGGCACTGAATTATCAATGAGGAATAATTGAAGAACCCTAAGAAAGAATTTAAGCAAGAAAGCTCCTACCACGCTTAAACTGTTCTTGGTGATATGATGGGAATAATCCTTTTATCTTGGAATGCAAAACGCAGACTTTGAAAATGAAAGGGGTTACAATCTGCCTAAGACGCTCATCTTGTGAACCAGACTTTTTCTCACCTTGATGAGGTATGTCCTCCTGATATCTGTTTGTGGAGTAAAGGGAAGAGTGCTAAAATGAAAGGAAAAAAATAATTTTTAATGAGGGTTGATGAGGATCCTGTGGGATCTTCTGTCACTTTGAAAGGGTTGACCTGACGACCGACTAACACACTCCCCGGAGAGGAACCAGTGTGTGACACCTGAGTGACAGAGCTCCTGATAAATTCTCTCTTTTTCTGTCTCTTTCCTTCTCCCCCCAACCCTCTCCACCCCTCCACCCCATTCTCCGAGGCCATTGGATGTGGCGATTCAATGACTTCCCAGCAATAGCACCTTTGGGGAAATAAAACAGCGTTCATGAGGAGTGATCTTTACCCATCTCTCCTTTGGGACCTTCACGTGGAGCGGCAGGATGAAGGGATGAGTAATGAATATTTCAAAGGAGAGAGGAGACAGAGGGTGGCATGCTGGAATGAGGGATAATAGAAGAGCTGGCTCCATAGAGATAGAATAAGATGAACTACTTATAGCTCTCTGCCTGTTTCTCTGACTAGTTCCCACTTCAGTGATAAAGTGCTACAGTGTGAAACAATGGCCCGGGGCATTGATTCTAAAATGTATTAAAAACCACAAGCATATATTTTTAGTTTTGAGACTATGGTGTCTAGTTTACATCACTCTGGCCTGCTGTTGCTGCACTTTGCATGCTGCCTGTGTGTGCGTGTGTGTGTGTGTTAGAGAGAGAAAGAAGCAGAACTAAAGCAGATGTAGCATACACATTGAAAGGGAACATTTAAGCAAATACATAACGCATTGATTTATGCTCTTCTACAGACCATTTCTCCCACCATTTCACCACCCACCTTGGTAGGCTGAGCTACAGTAGGAAAGCTAAGATGTATCATGGCTCCCTGGGAATACATCTTCAAGTCACACACTGACAGAAAACTATTACAGTAAAAAAATTACCTTAATTTCAATAATGACTCAAATTCTTATAGAGTCCTAATTCATATGAATGTGCATTATGTAGGAGGGGTAGAGGAGAATGTTAACGTGAGTTATCAATACTAGGTATTCAACAGATGCTTTCCGTCTTGCTAATTTGTCCACACAATTGTTAATGTAATTTATTACTTGCAGCTCTGTTCATGTTTATTCCCATGTCTATGAATTTGTAATTATTGGAAAATTCCTGATTGAACTTTGGACTTCTGATCTCTATTCCAGATTATCACCTGCATATTTAAATGCAGCCTATCTCTAACTATCTTTCTTTCTTTCTCTCTCTACTTTATGTATGTATGTATGTATGTATGTATGTATGTATGTATGTATGTATGTATGTATGCGTGTATGTATGTGTGTATGTATGTGTGTATGAATGCATGATTGTGTCTATGTGTGTATGTGGGAATGTGTGTCTCTATCTGTCTGTCTGTTGTGTTATTATTGTTTAGTTACAGATCTGTTCCTTTATTTTATGTATGCACGAGATTACAAAACTGCAAACAACAGCACAGAATATTGATGAATGTCCTAAATTGACTTTGGATTGTGTCAGTAACCTGTGACAAGGCTTTTGTTTTAAATACACATTTCCATACCTCCACGATAGGTTCACCATTATGGTTGGTGACAGGGTGAGGGGAAACCTGAGCTGGGTCTCAGGGCCTGGCAGGGCAGGGTCTTGTAAAGAGCTAGTCATATTCAGACAAAGTGCTGCTGACAGGCAGTTCAGGGTTAACCAGCAGCCTCTCTGTGCCACTCCTTCCTCAGGGGAATCCATCACCGCAACGTCCTGTGGTGCTGCTGTTCCGAACTGTAATGACAACGCTTGCTGCCTCCTGATTGGCTCGTGGGCAGGTCGGAGGAGGTAGCCTGCCAAGGTCCAGGATGTGCAGGGAGGTGAGGGACTGGGAGGGGGGGGGGGAGCTGTGGTCATAATGGCCATCCTCAGAGCAGGGGGCCCAGAAGAGAGGGTGTGGACAGTTTGCGGTGGGCAAGGGTGGGGGTCACTTTAATTGAGAAATAAAAGACTTGGTTCCCAAGGACACCTTGCAGGCAATGAAGAGCCATACCCACAGGAACTGATGTTTGTTCAGTGCAAACACAAAACATTGACACATGACCCTCACTCTTTTCCTCCCTCCTTACTTCTCTCTCTGTGTATTTCTGGTCACTCTTCTCTTTATCTCTCATTCTAAAAATATATTGTTTGTTTGCAAGTACACTTAATTTTTACATGTAATGGATGGGAAAGAGGGGAGTGATCATTCAGAGATTGGTGGAGCAAAGTAGACAAGCAAACAAAGTCACTGGGGAGTCTTTGCATATGGACATTTGCCTGCATCATGTGCAAACTACTGTTGGTGATGGTGTGTGACAAAGCTCCTTGTATTTCTTTAGATTTGACTCTATATTCACTTATGACTCTTATGTCATAAGTGACTCACTTATGCTCTTATGGTTCTTCCCTTTGGGACTTATTTGGTTTTCACAATGTATGCTTTATGTTTGGTTATGTAAATGTAAATGTGACTAGATGACTAGATAGATGACTGAGAAGGAATATGCAGAAAAAAATATGCAGGGGAGTATCACATATACTGTTTATTTGTATCACGCTATACTGGCCTATGAGACTACAGTGCCCAAAATATAACAGGACAGTGACTGAAGAGGAAAAAAGAGCCACCACATACATCAGATGTATCCCTCTTTCGCAAAAATATCCTAATCAAACATATATCAAATGTCTGGTTGAAATACGTACTGAAATTGTAATTGTTGAACTTCAGCTTATCTAGCATGCAAAACACATGCAAATTAATTGCTTTTGCAAATATCTAATGGCAAAACATTTGCTTGTTTGGAAACATTTCTATATTTGCTTACCGGCTCAATGACACAGAAACTAGATAATTGTTTTGACTTTAATGTACTGTCGGCATGCCAGTGCTGTCTTTCAATTCAGTTTCTACTACTGAATTTAAACTAATATCATCTTCTTGTGCTTGGAAATGGCTAATGTTCCTCTTTTGTCCAGGGAATATATGACTTCATGTCTAAGAATGACCTGATTAGTCAAATAAATACCATCTGGTTGTGTTTGGCAGTGGACACAGGCAGGGCTGCACAGTGGTAAACAGATGTTGTTCACATTGACATACTAGAGCAAGGGACTTGGTACAGCATGGTCAGCCAATGACATGGCATTGAGGTTGGATGAATGGCAGACGAGAAGATATTAATTGACTCCATCTGTGACTTTATCCTTCATAATTCCTCATCTATCCTCGTGTGAAACCATACATACAGTACCTCTCTAGAAGTCTCTCCATCATTCCTTTCTGTCTAACATTCTCTGTCTCTTTCCCAATTTCTTGGTCTCTCTATCTGTCTTTGTCTGTCTGTCTGTCTCTCTCCCAGTCCCTCTCTCTCTCTTTCTCTCACTGTCAAGGAGAAGGATCATGCCTCCTTAACTATTTAATAAAACAGGCCAAAGAAGCCGTATGGAAGACAAGAAAGAACAGGCAGGTACTACAGATCCCCAGATGTTGCTGGGGTGTGTTGAATATTCACATCATGCAGGTTGGAAAGGTAAAATAAGAGTATGTTGCTCTAAGGGAAGAGCAGGATAGCTCATGGGAAGTTTACAAGGAGGAGTTGTTTAGTTTACTCACGTAAACTTGAACGTAATCAATGTATCTCTGTACTGTCCATTGATTTCAAAGGCCTTGTATTGAGTAGTTCTGGTCCTCTGTCTCTCTTTGTCTCTCTCTGTCTGTCTTTGTTCCCTCTCACCTTTCTCAGAGACTTCTGTTCAGTGACTTCTGCTTTCAAATGCAGCTACTGTACACTGCCTGCTTATTTGATGAGTTGTGAGCTACCTCAAATGATTTCCTGTAACACAGAGCGTCCTAAATGCCCTAGACTACCTTATATATTTCCAGCCTTTGGCCTATTTTTTACGCAAATTTTTTCTTTTAATTGGTAGAATGGCCTTTGTTGTTCCAGTGAAGTCAACGTACAGATGTTTCCATGGTAGCCAGCTGAAGGTCATACAGTTGAGTGTGTGACCCCTCATGGGATTTGAACCCCATTTTGAAACCTCTGGTCAGCAGTTCCATTTTGTCACCTGCGCCCTCTCACCTCCCTGCTCCACTTTTGCCCCACCTGGGACCAAGGTGGGCTGTTCATCCATGCAGCCTGAGCAGAGGACCTGGCCCTAACTGAGGCCTGATAGCTCATGGTCAACTTTGCAGACTCTGGAGCATGAAGGAGAGGAGAGATGAGAGGCCGACTAGCCAGGATCTACAGCCCAACCTGGTCTCCTGGGTTTGGGCTAATGGTCTGGGTTGTCCTAGTCCTGCCTGCCTCTGGTGGTCAGATGGTACCAATAGCATCATGGGAAGCAGGGCCAGAGGGACTCCAGACTTTCATAGTCACTTCAGCCTGTCTTTGACAAAGACTCTCAATGACATTCAAATAAGGGGTGGAGGGAAATACACAGAGAGAGAGAGAGAGAGAGAGAGAGTGAGGAGAGAGCAAAATAGAGAGAGAGAGGTTAAATAAATAGCAACCTTGAATGCCGAGTTAGGTTAAGCAGCATATGGTGTTTGAGTGCTCTCATTACAGGTTTTTCTCTCTCTCCCCTGCCCTCAGAAGGGCCCTTCAATTGACAACAATCCCCACAATAGCAAAGAGGCCTTCTTTGTGAATCCAGTGAATAGAACCATTTAACTAAAACAGCCTCATCATCATTCACAAAGGCAAGGGACAGAGGCAAGGGAGAAGGATGAAACAAATTAGATAACCAGTAGCACACTTAAGCCAAGCACACGATACACAGAGTAATCAGCCGTGCTACTCCTCAAGCTATGTCGCTTCAGAGCAGCAATTGGGAACATCAGATGTCTTGTAATGCATTCTTTGCCCAGCAGGCAATGTTTATCTCTGTTTAGCACACCAGTTCTTACGATGGACATGAGCCCCCTCCCCACCACCACCACCCACTAACTATCCTACCCTTTTTCACAGTAACACCTCCCCCCTTCCAGCTCCATCCTCTGCTTGTCCCACACCCCTGGAGAAGGGAGCCGATAATTGTTGGTATTCCCAACAGGCGCTAGTGGAAGTTTAATCAAGTGTGGGTGTAATCCCTGTGCCCTGTCTGGCACAGATAGGCCCTCACTACACCTGCAGTGGCCCCCAGCCTTCACACACATCCACAGGAGAGAGAAGGCTTTCAAGTAAGCTAGGGTGTGAATACAAAATGTTTCAGTGTGCATTAGGTGTGTGTTAGGGTGTGTGTATGTTTACGTGTGTATTTACATGTGGCCTGCCTGTGTGTGTGTCGGAAAGGGATAGAAACTGAGAAACAGTGAGAGAGAAGGTAAATGTAAAGTCATAATGGAGCAAGAGAGGGAGAGGAGAACAGAGACTTGGAAGGCTTGTGGAAATGAGGATGCGTAGTTTAGCCTGAGGATATGGAAGTTGGGATGTGACCTGTGTTCACTCCATTTCCCAACAGGCTCTGAGCCAAGGCTCCCCAGGTGCTGCCATAAGGCTGGATAAATGTTAGTTTTGTGGGTGTTGGGGATAGTATAAACTTAGGAGCAACTGGATAATGGAAGACTTGTTCGAGTTTCTGATGATTTAGTGAAATGCATTGAAATAGCAAATTGTCAATGTTTGTATGGATGGAAGTCACAAAGCTTGGATACACATGCATTCACCCTATCCTCTATCTATATGCCTGTTTTCATTGCTGTATACTATTTAGTGTTAACAAGCAGGAGAGAATACATATGTCCCACAGTTTTGAGGCCATTCGACTATGGAGGCTTGTTTTAATGATTAACCTTCAATTTCACCAGAGCTATCCTTGACAGCTGTGGTCACTCTCTAGACAGGCGACCATTGACTCGAAGGCTTTCCTGGATCCAGCCTTCGTAATGAGGGCTATCAGCACTTTGGCACTGCTTACTGGCAGCCTGCATAGAAATGGATGGATGGGAATCCGGAATGGCTGAAAGAACTGGTTGGCTGGCTGGTCCAGAACCAATCAACTTCCAGGGATCAGGTTTCATTATGAAATTAAAAACATGCCCCTCATAGTTGCTTTTATGTTGTATGGTAAGGACCTCAGGGACTGTCTGTCCTGATGAAGCTCACACAGCTAAGCCTTTTAATGTTCCTGTTTTTACCAGGAATCAGCCTTATACTGTACCTGTTTTTATCTGGTATCAGCCTTACATTTACATTTACATTTAGTCATTTAGCAGACGCTCTTATCCAGAGCGACTTACAGTAAGTACAGGGACATTCCCCCCGAGGCAAGTAGGGTGAAGTGCCTTTCCCAAGGACACAACGTCATTTGGCACGGCCGGGAATCGAACCAACAACCTTCTGATTACTAGCCCGACTCCCTAACCGCTCAGCCACCTGACCTCCTAGCCTTATACTGTTCCTGTTTTTACCCGGTATCAGTCGTATACTGTTCCTGTTTTTATCAGGAATCAATTACAGTTCCATTTTAGTATAGTGGCTCCCAATTAGTTGACGAGCCGCAGCTACATGTTGATAATGTTGGAAATACCTGGCATGTATCAAATGTCCCAAGGCCTACTGTATCTGGAGTGCTGTCCATGGTCCTGACCAGCACTGGCTGAGCTCAGGGTTGCCACAGTATGTGTAGGTTAATCATCATGTCCCATCAATAGCTTCCAACAGATCTGGATTGCCTTACATTGTGGTAGTGCTGGCGACAAAGGTATTGCAGACGGTACACAGTGAACAAAGGGAAGACACAGTAGGCAACAGAAGGGCTGGTGACACAGGACTCTGTCTCTGGATCTTTATATGCCCCAGTCTCCCCTGTCATGGCACATCATTATCATAGGCATCACACACACACATTGCACACACACATACCTTGTGGTGAGCTGTATTGATTGGCTTCTTCACACGTCCTATTCTACCTGTCACACTCACATACACTATTTCACCCAGGACACACACACACATCTGCCCCCACCCCCTCCAGAGACTGTGCTATTTTATGTTTTGCCCACTGAGTAGTCAATTAAAGTTGGAATCTGTAGGGCCCATGTCTTCATGCATTAACAGCAGATTCTGTTGTTGAAGGATCGTCCCCCCAAACACTCACACACCCTTGCTGACTTTAGTGACTTTCAGCCCTCCTCCCCTTCTCCAGTGTCTCATCCCAGTCAGCACTGAGGTGAGCTGCAAGGCTGTAAAACACTGTGGATTTACTGGCTTTTGCCACAGCAAGCAAACAGAAATTATCCTCCTTTTAAACAGGATGAAAGAATGGAGATGATGGAAAAGTTTACCATCCATTTTCTCTCTCATTTTATTGGTCATGGAATTACACTTCTTCGGGAGGGCACTGAGGAAAGCTGTGCAGTCAAGCTTCTCATTATAATCGAATCAGACAACAATACCATAAATTCTTTCCAAACCACATTGAGATGTTAGAAATCTTAATTTCTGTCAAATCTTCAAACCGGTAATGTGTGACCCATCAAATTAAGATCCTAAAGCAACTGAGACCTTATAATTCCATATTCTGAATGTGTTGAATGAGAATTAAACTGATATGCTAATTAAGCTGGATGTGTCAGTACAACATGCCCTCCTGTGAATCAGTACAAGCTGTGTATAATATACATAAACTAAAGGAAAACGACAAAAGGAAACACCCACACACGACTGCAACTTAGTGTGACTAGAGATGTCTATTGATCCACCAAGGGATGTTTTACATGGTTACTAGTTCACTGCCTTAACCTTTTCAGAGCTGTTAAAGGTTGTAGGATTTAGAACATAGAAAAAATAACAGTTGCTATGTTTTGTTTTGAATTGGTTTTGTTTAATATAATTTGTATTGCATGTATTTTATGACAGAAAAAATGGTAAGACAAATAATTATTGAGAAAATAAAAACATTTATAATACATAATGGTGTTTCTTGCTAAATTAGTATAGTTTAGAATGGGATTGTTCCTACCCGATCGGCTATGGAACATTCTTTCTACACTGCAGAGTAGAATGCAGATATTTATGCAGAACGATTCCCCATCTGTAAAATCATTGTAGTTTTGTCATTGCATGTAAATGTCGAACCCTTGACATGGTAAAAATGAATGAGTTACGACTCAATCATCAAATAGAAGGTATAGGTCTGGCTTAACATTTTTACAAGGAGTTTATCTCCTGGGCCAAGAGATGGGTCAGTGGGTGGCTTACTATTGTGAGCTTTTAGGATGATGATGATGAGGATGATGATGGGAAGGGATTAAACTAACTTAGACTGGTGGGTGGGGAGGTGTAATAACAATGGCGGTAGACAGTGTGTACACTTGGTTTGGTGCAATAAGGAGGAGTTGCAATGTGTTAGTCAGGAAGATTATTCCCCCTGCACACACTCCCGGCAGATAAACACAGGTCTGACAGCGCTCTAATAATGTTTCACTTTTATCAGGAAATACAAATGTGTGCCACAAGCCTGTTTGCCTTCTAAAGGCATGGCTCAGACCACAAATGGAGACAAACATCGAGTGCTCTGGCAAATTGGAAAGTCTTACCACCCCCTATCTAAATCCTTTGAATCCTCCAGGTCCCCAAAGTAATTAGAATTTCAGGCGAGAGAGGCTGGTAAAGGTGCCCTAAGTTTCCCTCCTCCAAAATAAAGATGGGACCATGCCTGGCCCCATGAAAATCATGTCCCAGACTCTTTGCATCTATCCATCTCCCCCTCACTACACACACAGACCACACAACATATACATCTCCTTTGTTCACCTCTGACCAGTCATTAATGGTGATATATACATTCACACTATAAACCTTAGCTTGCACAGCTAATCTACAACATAACCAAATGCCTTCTAAACTAAAGTTATACAGCAAGTATGTTTGTTTTGTACCAATAGGCACAGCAGGCAGAGTGGCCCGCCCTGAGGTGAACACCTGCCTTGGCAGAACGCACAGGGAAAAGGTGAGGAAGAGGTATGGGTGCCATAAAGGACTCTAGTGATCTCTCCCTGCCCAAAGCCCAGCCTGGCCCTCTCTGTCAGAATGAGTGGAGGTCTGGTATAATACGTTTGTCAGATAAAGGCCTGTGGAGCTGCAGGGAGGATCAGGCCTTCCATCATTGCCCAGAGGCTCATCAATTTCTCGTCCCTGCCAGTCCATCACCTGTCAGTCACGCAGCAACCAGAATGGGACACCACACCTGAAATGGACAGGCATTTATTGTGCACTTGGAACAAACATTTGTGGTGGCACACTTACAGATAGACAAAATTATAGTCTTTCAAGTACACTGAAAGGCCTGTAATGTGTTTGTGTCAACTGTTGTCAGAAAGAGCAGCCTTTTTCAATAATAATAACTTTCCCCTCTTCTTCCCTCTCTCTTCCTCATCCCTCACTGTTGGTTTTCTTACTGCCCTCTCCACTTCCCCCCACTCCACTTTCCTTTGTTTCTCCCTTATTACCTCATTGATGCTTCCTTCTGCTTTCTCTCAACCCTTCATACCTTCTATTATCCCCCTCTTACCAACTCCTTCTGTTGCTATAGAAATAGCTCAATATACATTTAAGACGACCAAGGGCCTTTTCCTTTCTTCCAGCCCATTCATCCCTCCTCCCTTTTCTCCTCTCGGCACTCAATTTTTTCTTGTCCCCCATTTTCTTGTTTCGCCGATCTGTCCTTACCCCCTCCCTGTGTTTCAGTTTTTTTTTTCTGTCATCAATAGACTGATTTCTTTTTATCCGGGGGTGCAGCAGATTAGAAGATATTGTATCATGGCCAAGACAGGCAAAGCCCCTTTCTGTCCCTGACATCTAATTAATGGTAATCCTTTAATCTCCTGCTTGTACTGCAGACCCCTTGGTCGCTGTCCCATTTGCAGTAGTGAGGCAGCAGCAAGGCAGGGGGAGGGGACAGAGGGAACAGAGAAAAAGAGAGAGAGGGAGAGAGAAGGAGAGAGAAAGCTTGCCTACTCAGCAAGTCAAACAACTGGTCAGTTCTGGACAAAGATTTGGCACTGTCTGTACATTGGTTGTGCATTTTTTGCAGGTGCTGCACCCTTTGGCTGTAGATGACACTCACACCTACCCACAACTGAGTGTGCTATCAGGACTGTAGCTGTTGCTGTTTGGGCACACAGCTGTTTGGGCACACAGCTATGGTGAAGGAAAGATCGTTCTGTGTGACAGTTCTCAGGTGATGGACACTGCAGAAGATAAGCATACACAGGCACTCTTTCTCATGCACACTCATTTAGACACACACACACAAGCACAGCGTTTAATCCCCAACAGTGGCTGTGGTGAGATGACATCTGTATTTAGGAGTCCTGGCTGCACTGTAGACTAAGATGTAATTAACAACTGGGGGTTTGGGAAACACATCTTCCCATCTTAATGAATCTAATTAATATATACAGATAATAACCTTCAGCCTATGTTAATTTCCATTTGTACTGCAATAAAACCCATTATTAATCCCGTTTTGCTCCTCTCATAAACAGTAGGCTGTTTAACTTGTTAAGTCTGCTTCCTGTGCTGACACCCCAGATGGTGCACTGGGTGAGATCTGTTTGCAACGTTGCACTAAAACAGTTGTGGTTGTTTAGAGGTGTGGCAATTCTTTCCCCAAATTCATCTGATACATTTAAATATAGCTGCAGCCAGACGACAATGAGTAATTATCGGTGGAGAAAGTACTTTTGAAAAAAAAGCCTGTATTGTATTATTCAATTTGCTAAGCAGTCTTATCCAGGGCAGGAAGGGGGATTAGGCTTTCTGTTGATGCCATCTGACTTATTACAGGTTAAAAAGGAGAGGGAATGGGAGTCAGGTGGCTGAGCGGTTAGGGAATCGGCCTAGTAATCAGAAGGTTGCCGGATCGATTCCCAGACGATTCCCGGCCGTGCCAAATGACGTTGTGTCCTTGGGCAAGACACTTCACCCTTACTTGCTTCGGGGGGAATGTCCCTGTACTCACTGTAAGTCGCTCTGGATAAGAGCGTCTGCTAAATGACTAAATGTAAATGTAAAAAACAAAACAATCGCCACTCAGAGTAAACAATCACTTGTTCTGTCCAACCCAATCCCAGTTCTGGCACACACACAGATCTCCTGGATACCATGCACAAAAACAAGTGCAGAGGGGAAAATCACAGCTTGCTGTTCACAAAGGCCATAGTCCTTTATGAACCGACCTGCACACACACACATACAAATGCACTTACATTGTGATTAATGCATTGAGAATGGGGGCCCAGTGTGGTGGGTGTCCATGCCTTAATCCCACCCTCAGTGTGTTTCATTAGCTCCAGATGCTAGGTGATGAATAGACTTGCCCTGGGAGGCCCTGCATCTTTGGGACAACTCCCCTGGCCCCCGCAGGTCCTCTCTTCTGGGGTGTTGATCGATGTGCCACCTAGTCGTCTGATGAGCAAAAGATTGGCAGGTGTGTCTGTCGGGGTGTTATTGATATGATACTCACCATGGCCGACTACCTCATGAATTCATTAACCCACATTGGAAGGAAAACTCATAAGCCATAATATGTGCTTTGATTGCTGGATGTGTTCCACCATGGGGATTTGGAGAGAACATAGGAGTGAGGAAGCCCGAAAGGGAGGGAGGTGCACCCACTTCAGAGAGAGAGAGAGTTTCTGTACTAATAATATGCAGATGGCATGTGTTGTTTTTTCAGGCCCTGCCACTATCCCTATCCCAAGCTCTTCAGGAAAAAACTGAGTATGTGCACTCTGGGCTTTCCATCTCATTTACATGCTGTAAGACGGGTTGGTCAAACTAACTGTGTGTTTCTGTTTCTAACTAACTGTTTGGTGTGCTCAAAACAAAGGAATTAATAGCTTCAGTGTTTCCAATCTTTATAGCGTAAGATATGCACCATGAATGAAACATATCCCCTGTATTGTCCTAAGCAATTCGGTTCTATTCTGTTCCATGAGAGGCAAGAGTAACATTGCAGAGTCTGCGACTGGTGCAATGTTGTTTTTGTAGTAAGTCAGTGCAGGCTTTATTGTCTGGCATGTGCACATAATTGTGTGTTCTCTCTCTCTCCTTCCTTCCTTCCTTCCTTCCTTCCTTCCTTCCTTCCTTCCTTCCTTCCTTCCCTCTCTTCCTCTCTCTCTCTCTCTCTCTCTCTCTCTCTCTCTCTCTCTCTCTCTATCTGTCTCTCTCTCTCTCTCTCTCTCTCTCTCTCTCTCTCTCTCTCTCTCTCTCTCTCTCTCTCTCTCTCTCTCTCTCTCGCTCTCCCTCCCCTCAGTCTCCATGCCGGCAGATCTGGGCTGAGCTGGGCTGAGCTGGAGCTGCAGAGAGAAGAGCAGCCATATGGGGTTAGGGGAGGTTTTCTGCGCTCCGATGATCTCAACACGTTTCAAATTAACCTGCCACGGCTCCCCTTCCTCCACCCACTCTCTGCTCCACTCCCCTTCCCTCCACTGGGAGCAGAGTCAGCGCTGCACAGCACACCGGAGGGAGCACAGCCCTTCCCAGTGCTTCATTAACAAACACAACCCATGCACACTGCCCACCATACAAACACACAACACCCCAATACCATGTCTCTTTTGTGCATGGTTTTCTTTGGAACAACAGATAAGCTGCTTCTCTTCACCATTCAGTCGCATTCCTTCCTCTTAGATGTTTTCCCCTCTTCTCTAAGGCCTCATTCTCCTCTCTCTTATCTCTTGCTCACTTCCCATTACTTTTCTTCTCTTCCTCCTACCTCCTATTTTAATATTTTAAGTGACTTTTTAGTGACATATCACACCAGAACTGACTGTGGGATAGATTATGCTTGTGCTCTTGTTTAGCGCAGCTGCCAAATGCATAATGCTCCGGGCATTTTATACTTTTTATGCCACCTAAGGTGCGTTCACGTATATATTCTGTAAAGTATGCCATGGAGTAGGTGTTAAGTTATGGGTGTGTCAAGAGGAGGTGTCGGGAGAAAGAGCCAAATGGCCTCTTCATCGGTGATCACAAAATTACAAAATGTAATTGTTTCCCAATACCACAATTCAAATGAAGACCATCAATCAGTCAGTCATGCACATTTGCTTATTGATGTGCAAAATGCCCTCCATTGCACAAATGTTCGTGACATTTGCGGCGTGAGAGGTTACGTCACTCTGCACAGCGCTACTTTATGCAAAGCACATTATTCTATTGTAAAAAAAAAAATAATACATCAGACAGTGGCTCATCACTCCATACTGTAGATATGTAGTCTCCCTCTGAGACAATACTCATTCAATCAATGCTGTCAAAGTCACAAGTGTTTATAAAACTAGTGCGATGCCCGTTGGTGTCGTACGCTAATGCAGTGCCTATTGACGACTCCAAGAAGTCCATGACTCCAGAGCAGCCCAATGTGGTTATGCGTAGTGGCCTATTTATTTATTGCGAGATCCATGGCTCTATTGTGTAGTGGAGCTCAACATGACGGTGAACAAGTTTACACATTTATATTTATTTATTGTAAACGCAAACCACTCACCACTCAACCACTCACTCAATTTCACATGCGGAACTGTGAATCGAGATACAGACACACACACACAGGTGTATCAAAATACTTATTCGGATTAGCACGGATAATGTTTGTAAACAGATAATTAGCCTGTTGTATCAGACTTTTTTCAGAGTATGGGCCCTATTTTAACGATCTGAAACGCAAGTATCAAAACGCAAAGCGCAAGTAACTTTGTGGGCGGGACTCTGGCGCGGTTGCTATTTTGCTGGCGGGATAAATGACTTTGCGCCTGGCGCAAGTCTAAAATGGGTTGGTCTAAAGTAGCTACATTACTAATGGGTGTGGTTTGGGTGTAACGTGCAATAAACCAATCAGAGCGTCTGATTGGTTTGCACATTCCTGCCACAGTAAATTCCGTGTTTGTATAACATAGGCTACATGGCGAATAAACCAAATTCTGATTCTGATTCTGATGGGCATGGGAGAAGAAACCTACCCATATTAGCTTCGGTTAAACAGGCGTGGGAGGAAATTGCCACAGTTGTTCCAAATCAAGTTCACATACATAGAGATTTCTCATGAAAATCTTTTTAATCATTGACATGAAAGAAATGTAACACAGATAGCCATACAATAAATCAAAACAATGAAGGAGACCCTGGCTTCGCCAGCAGTGCGCACGGGCCAAGCTTGCATTTTACATTTTGAAGCCATACTAAAGTATGGCTTCAAAATGTACTAATGAGAAGGCTAACAAGTAACACTAGCATGGTAGTAGAATTGCTACGAGTATTATGCTAGCTAATTTAGCCCGGAAGCTAACGAAAGCTAGCTAGCTACCGTTTCGGATAAATAACTTGCGCTGTGTGGACCGTCGGAAATATTTTGAACTCACACGTCTAAAATACTTGAAAAATATCAAAATGTCATAATACATAAAAACATGTGCAATATAGCATAGAACAACATAATAAAGTGCAATTAATGCTTATAGTGCAACAAATACTGGAACACTGAAGCGTATGCTGCCCCCATCAGTTCCGGAACCGATGCTGCTAACACTGGCATCGTCGCTAACGGTGCCTACGGTGCTTCAAAAAAATGGGCATCGTCGGAGTTTTATCATTTTAGAACCGGAAGGTATCGGTAGTATCGGTTTTCGTGACATCCCTACTTGCGTCGTTGACAAAGTCAATTGCGCTGGGTGCAAGATAGGGCCATATGTGTCCAAGCAAATGAACTTGATTTACTGCACATGAGACGTACAGTACATCTGCCAAATTCCAACTACACACAATGCCTGGTTTGCGAGATAATTGAGCCACAGACAGACAGACAAACAGACAGACAGAGATTCCTACCATTATAGTATGATATATAGACATTTGGCTGCATGAAAATGAGGAGCAGACTGAAGCGATAAGATGGACTTAAAATTATAGGCTACTGATAACCTGTTAAGTTAAAACTGTAGTAATTTATCACCACATAAGGACCCATCTGATAGGCTTGTTGTTAATATTTAAGACATAAACACATGTAAGTACATGAACCAACCCCCCCCCCCAACTGTAACTGACTGTGGTATACTGTGCACAATCAATCAACCCTCATAGACCCAACCCAAGCACAATACAGGAAACAATACATTTATGAGGTACCAGAAATTCTTGCCTTTATCATTTCAAACTCCGTCTGAGGTGATTGAACCTGGCTTTGCATTGCTTAGGTGTTCTTGAGACCCAAGACTGAAATGCACTGACAGACACTGTTAAATCCTCACATGGGGTTCTAGACATAGCAATCCATGGGTTGTGCTGAGAGTCTCCATAAATCATATTTATTTTAATGTCTGTCAGCGAACTTTCATTTCAGCCATTTAGGATGTTTTAACCTCTGTAAAGATATTATTTTACTTACTACTTCTTATCACACAACCACCTTTTGTACCGTCAAGCACCAGCCACTTAATCAATAATGTTATTCTTCTTCCCATCTGGGGATGCCGGTCTTACCTACTTACGAATTATGTGCTAGATCCCAAATGTTTGTTATTTTCTGAGCATTAGCTAATAGCGTTAGACTACACCAGTGCCTTAGCAGGTACCCCAGGAGCCTTATCTGGGCCATTGTGGTTCATGGCTCCCTGTGTGTATGGTCCTGAGCTGGAGAACAAAGGAGATAGCTCAGAAAATTCAGAGAGGCTACTACAACAAACAGATTTGAGGCCCCAGTTAAGATTATAATTACTAGATTATTGATTTATAGCACTGAATAAAGGGATCATAACAGGGTTAATCTCATTAATCCCATTCATTTATCTCTTCATGAGAAAGGACTGGACTGTGTTATCTCTAATTATTCTAATGGATTGTTATGAGAGGACAAGAGAGGAGTGGAGAGGCATCAACAAAAAGCAAAATCCTGTGAATTGAAAGCCCAAAATACAGACAGCGGAAGAGGTGACATTCTCCTGACATTTTGGGCGTCAATGGCCTTTGGCAAGACATATAAGCAAGCACCATAGTTTGCATCAGTAGCTAAGGTTAAAAGGCCTGCAAGAGACCTTCAAAACTCTGATAGTTCTTCAAAACATATTTGCTTAACTGCCCCCCAGTCCATATCAATATACATCTAAAATAACCCAATTTTGCCTTACGTTCATTAGATCATAGATTACTTCATCCGACAAGAGTATCTATAAAAACTCTGTCAGGACATTGACTTTGAAATAATGCAAACCATAGGAGACACAACGACACAAGTATTCCCACTTCTCTCCCCTTCATCCCTCCATTTCTGGCTCCCTTTCCATCAATCAAGAAGTGCTCCAGTGGAGCGCGGCAGGCCTGAGGATTGTCCTCATAAATTGTATGTGTGTCGGGGTGCAGAGGGGGCTAAGTGAGCAGTAAATAACAAAGGGTCCCGCCGCCATCCGCACACCATCGCCACGTTTCCGGTTACGCAAGATTACCCAGGATGCTCTGGGAGGCATGTCTGCTTCCCCTGAGTGATGGATGGATGAGAGTAGAGAGGAGGAGAAGAGAGGAGCAGAGGACAAGGGCCACCCCCCCTCCACCACTACCACATTCTACCTGGAAGAGAAGGGGTGTGAGGTCCTGGACCTCTCCCAATTTAAATTGATGAGTGTCTTTACTTCTCCGTAAAAGAAGCTGTTTGTCTCCCACTCTCTATCTATGACTATCTGTCATAACAGATCTCTTCACCAGACATCTCAAATGACCCCATTCTTCATCCTTGTTCTTTTCTCTCTCTCCATAGCTTTCTTTTGCTCTCATTCTGCCTTTTTCGATTTCTCTCTGCCTCCCTCCGTTCTCTTTTCCTTTACCCTATTGACTGTGCATCCATTACTGCCATGAGACACTTACTCGTTGCTTCTGTTGTTCAAAAAGTTCCAGAATCTCTTCAGCTTCTAACCCATTTTTTTTTCTCTCTCTCTCTTCCTGTCTCTCGTCACCTGGCCCTTCTCCTCATCACTCACTCCATTCTGTCTCCATGACTGTCCTTCCCATATTTCTTGCTATTTCAGTATTTTTCTCCTTCGCACAAGTCAAAAAGGTGGTGATCAGCTTTCAAACTTAAAAAACTAAATTGATTTGTCATCCATATAGAGTGAAATGTTGTTCTGGATATTTTTCCAATTTCATGTTTGGCAGCTTTGCTGTTGCATAAACTTGCCATGTCTGTCCTAAAAGTCTGACTAGTGAGTGGCATCCCAAACAGACAATGAATGTTGTGTGAATGCCACAAGGTTGTCAGGTCTGACATCACAGACTACAGTTGCTAGCTGGCTGCTTTACAGCGCTCTCTGTCTCCAAAATACTTAGCTCTTTACCCAGCTCTCAATACTGACAGCCACTGGAAAGATGATGAATATGTTCAAGATGGTGTTCTGCAGTCTGTGTGTTGAAATGTTCTTAAAATAGCCCATAGCGGTGCACACTGGGAGACATTAGCTTCATAGGGTCTAAAGAAATACTTCTTCAACACCTGCATATGGAGAAGTATCCGATACTCTGAATAAAATCTGAATAGTGCCGGTGAGAGAGATATTTCCTACTTCTGTCTAAATGGCCTGGGATAAAGTATAGATTTATATACCAGCTCCACAGATCGCGTACAGATCAATGTAGTGTTTAATAGTTTGATGTGTAACCTTTTTAAGATTATTGATCTGTGCAGTGTCCTGGCTGAGGGCTCAATTGGGAGTGTATTGACTGTGGTGTTGTTGTGATACAGAGAGCTAGGCCCATGGCTCCACATGGATGCTCTGCTCGCCGCTCGTATTGACCCTTCATGACCTTCTGTCTGCGACAAGCGGTTTTATCATACTGACATTATACTTGCATAATTGTTGGTAATAAGCATGTGTTTACATGCTTATTACCAACAATTATGGCATGAGCAGTCCATCCAGACCATTAACAGTATATCTAATAAATGAATCCATGTATTCACCCAGATAGGAGGTGCCAGCATTGCTGTATTACATTAACAGAACATTCCACTAGTCTATAGAGTCTCCCTGTCCCTCCCACAGCCAAGATGGGCATCAATACAGTATCAGCTTCACTGAGCTTGGAGGTGACCTTTGGACCTTATTAATCACACACACACATTTACCAGCCAAAAAACACTCCTCAAATGAAGTGACTCTCCCCCTCAGACCGGCTTCTCTGCCTCATACCCAGGTAAATCGGATCGCAGGCTCTCCTTTTAACGTCTCTTAATGGTTTATAAATTGCACATAATGATTCCTCCTTTCCCCTCACCAGTCTGCGTTTTATTGCCCCCTAGCTTTTGTGAGTGGGGGGATAATACAAGGCACTGGAGGAGGAAAGAGGCTGCAGATGAGCCTCCTGTCAGCTCTACACACCTCCCACCTGACTCTGAGGCACCGCTATTGGGTAATCTACTGGACACTGGCCTTGTGTGGCAGCATCAGTGGAATAAAGGTAGAGGGAAGGGGCATGCTGGGACTCATTCGACTGAAGGTAATTGCAACAACAACAAAAAACACTAAAGCTGCTGGGCTCCGAGGTGGGCGTGTGAGAGGAGGAGCAAGAGGATGGAGTGGAGAAGGGGGGAAGATGAGAACATACAAAAAAGGAAGAGGACAAAGAAAAGGATGCTTAGGAGGAAGGAAATTATGATAGGATCAGCTACAAGCAGCATCCAAGTCTGCATTTCAGTTGAGTTAAATTCAGTGACAGCATTCATAGCATCTGTCAACACAAACGTTGTTGTAAATTCTCATTGAGTTTTGAGGCATCGTGAGAGAGCCTATAATGGCGTTTCGTTCTCACATCACAATAGCAGTCTCGGCAAGGCCACTGTAAGCCCAGCAGTCTGTCATTCAAAACCACAATGGCTACCAGAAAATGTCCTAATTATACCAATATCTCTAATACACTCTGACATCTGTTCTGAAAGGATACCATGGACCACATGAAGTCTTTACATTTCAAAAGCACAATTATTCAGTCAGTGCAATATTTCAGAACAAAAGACTCATTAACTAATAAATACTCTTCATCTTTAATGGTATGTTTCTAAAAACTCTCTGCCCCAGAATTCCAACTTTGAAAATATGTATAGACATTAGTGGTACCCTGACAAATTGAGTTTAGACAAAACCAAATGTGAAGGTTTGGGTGGTGTTGGAGGTATTGCAGTAACAAAGGGCATAGTCTAGTGCAGGGGTCACTAATTGGCGGACCGTGGTCCGGGTCCGGACCCAGGCGGTTCCCTATCCGGACCCGGACTTATAACCGATATATTATTATGGAATTAATTCATTTTGATGGAACGTTTCCATTTTAACCGGCACATCTTTTTGTTCATTTGGTTTCTATCTTCCGTGTCCAGTCCAAAGGTCCAATCAGGAGCCGTAATAACTGTCATCACCATGACAACTCACTCACTCAACGTTGGCCGCAACCTGTGGGTCATGCAGGTTGTGTGTGTCATTCGCAACAACGCAGGCTAATCGATTTGCTAACGGTACCTGTTTCTTCCTTAGCGAAAGACATGGCGTGCTTTTAACCTGACAAAAAGCGAAAAGTTGATTCAAAAAATCGCTAATTTCAGACAAGTATGCATTTGTGCTGCCGGTGGGGAGCACAAAACCGATGTGTTTAATCTGCAATGAGACAGTTGCCCGCCTTGTCAATAGTGGTAATGTGAAACGTCACAAAGCATGGACACAACTATAGTTGTGAGTTGAGTTCTGGGGGTAATTTATAAATTACCCCCAGAACTCTGAGGTAAGGGCCAGAAAAATAAACCATCACTGTTCCGGACCCTGGACTGAATGGAAATTTGGTGAGTGGACCTTTTGGGTTTCTAATTGAGTACCCCTGGTCTAGTGCATAGTGGTGATGTACGTACTTTACTTAGCAGAATGTCAGATAAAATGTGTTCTTTAATGGTCGTTGCGTGTGCATGTTTGTGAGATAGCGATCGTATCAGTCATGTTGCTCGTAATACAGCGATTTAAGATAAATCACTTCAAACACTTTTAAGAACAATACCACATTTGTTTAAAGTGTTACCTCAGACAACCCTTATCTTAACCATATACAGGTATATGCACCATGTGTGTGTGAGTGCTGTAATAGTTTTATATCCAATCGGTGGTGCTTTATCGCAATAAACCCCTCCTTCCTCCTGCCCTCCCTGTGTTGTTGGTTTGGTTGATGCACATATCCCCTTCTGACTTTCTCTGCCTGACTAGCCAACTGCCACAGCCCACTGTGATTGAAGAGGTGTGGGGAGGTGTATAGAAGCATTACTATACATCATTACAATGCCAAGAGCCCAAACTTTTCTCTGAGAAGCTCAGATGAAATAAAGTCCCAATTATCTTACCTAGAACAGGGAGTCTTTGTGTTTCTGCATAATGCCGGTCGGAAAAAAAAATGTTCCTGGCTTTTTCTTCAGTTACATTAACAGGTTACATCCTCACCTGGACTAAACTGCAGACGTAGACCACATTGTAACATAGTGACTAGGGCTGGGCGATGTTGAATATTAGCGATAATATCGCAATAATTTTTTTTTTTTTGCTAGTCCTTGTGTTACTTGTGTTTTAAGATCATTAGTCTGGCTCCTCTGTGTTCACACACACACACACACAGACACAAACACACACAGACACCGTTTGCTCACAAAGAGCATGTGCACAAACTGAAAATTGCACTCGCACAGGCACTCTCTTTTGCTCTTTTTTTGTCCTGTCACATAAGGACCTCTGCATGACTTGCTCTGGATAAGAGCGTCTGCTAAATGTAAATGTAATGACTTGTTCCATGTGAGGTCCATTTTGTCAAGTTGCAAGTACCATGTTATGGCAACTGCTTAAATTTGCACTACACATTTTGTACTTTGTAACAATAGCTGTATATAAATAGTTTTAGTTGTTTTCTAATGGGGGGAGAAAATCATGTTCTTTATTATTTAAATGCAAATGCAAACATATATATCGATATATATGAGATATATATCGAATATTGTAAACATTTTGACAATATCGAGATATCAATTTAGTTTATATATCGCCCAGCCCTAATAGTGACACAGTCCACAGAAGTTTTCTTTTCATGTCCTCTCTGTGTTAACAACCTACTGTTCCCTTCACCCAGGACCAGTGAATAGCAAATAATGCTGTACAATCCGGGGAACACCCAGTTATTGTAGGTTCAGAGATAGTTATTGTCCTGGAGAGCGGCCATGTTGATAATTATGTTTTTCAGATGACCAACAATCCTGTCTGTCTTGTGGTGAGGCTCAGTGGGGTGCTGTCACTGCTGTGAAAAAATTCCAGCTCTCCTCCAGCTCCCCCTGTCCCTCCCTCCATCCCTTCGTTCTACTGAGACCAGGTGGGTTGATGCAGTGGTCTGTAGCTACCCCGTGCTGGGCTTTCAAGAGCAGATCAAACGCTTACTTTCTCAAAGAGGTAGTCTAGCTCCATTCCCCAGTTTATCAAGCTTGTTCGAAATGGGAAGTTATTCCCTGTCTTGTCTTGGACCTGCAAGATGAGAACAGAACCAGAGAGTATCTGGAACATGTGTATACAGATACCAATATGTGTGTGAGTGTTTATCAGGGTTTTAATAGTTCGAGGTTTTTAGTTAAATTTGTAGATGTAGCCTTAAGTTTAGGTTAAAATCTCATTTTTAATTAAGTTTAGTTTTAGGTACTTTTCAGGACATGGTTTTAATTGTATTGTATGTATAAATTAGTGCTGTCAGTTTAACGCGTTATTAACGGCGTTAACGCAAACCCATTTTAACGGCGTCAATTTTTTTATTGTGCGATTCACGTTCTTTTTGGCCTAGCAAACGTTGTAGTTTTTTTCACATGCTGTTGCAACAACTACTGACGTTAAAAAAACCACAACACCACACCGGATCTCGCTAGACCGGAAACAAAACAACAGGCACGCCGCACACACTTGTTTGGGCTTGCGAGCCGGCTAAAGAGTAGTAGGCTAACGTTACGTTTTGAGTGGATGGCGAGCGCGAGACGCCGAAATGGATGCCAATAAGATTCTGAATGGAAAGTTTACTTTAAAAAATGTTTCCAAATGGTTCCATTGACAAGACCAAAGTGATCTGTGTGTTTTGTCGTTGTAAACTGAGCTATCATCGCAGCACGTCCAGTCTGAAATACCACTTGGCCAAGCACACAGCTGATCCGAATTCTCCGCCCCCTCGTCAAAGCCAGGCGATTGCAATGTTGTTTTCAATAAAAAGAAAACATTTGCACCAAGCAATCCGATCCACTTTTCCATGTTGATAAGAGCATTAAAATGAGAAAAAATTATTGGACAAAATGAAATCAAGGGACATTTAGAATAGATAAAAATGTGCGATTAATTGCGATTAATCGCGAGTTAACTATGCCATTAATGCGATTAATCGCGATTAAATATTTTAATCGTTTGACAGCACTAGTATAAATATATATAATGTATACTAGCTTTAATTTAGTTCATATTTTATTTTTAGTAGGTTGCACCAAATAAATGCAAAACTATTTTGAACTTCATTTTCAAGAAAGAAATGTTTATCCATTACAAACACTTATGCACTGTGTGGTATCATGAGAGGCTGGACCACTAAGCGGGGTGTGAGCTTCATCTGGCTCGCTAACCTGACTGCAAACCAACCAGCAGTAAACATTTGGTTTTGCTTGACGTGTGTCTATCACTCCTAAAGAAGTGAATTCAGAAACATAGCCCAGATTCATCTATAAGTGGTGCTACATGACACAACCTAAATCTGCATAGTGACCAATCTGGCCTACATGTTCTGATGAAGAGAATCATGGCTGAGGCCTATCAGATGAGACACAGAGGGCCAGCACACTGGACTGATATTTCTGCAGCCCCGGAAAAAGCCATCAGAAAGAAGAGGCAAAAGAATAAGATAATAATGGTAAACATTCCTAATACACAACAACAACAATACAAGTTCAAGTTCAAGTTCAAGTCTTTTATTTGTCAGGTACACAGAACAACACAAGGTTAGACTGGGCACACCATGACCAGACCACATCAGGCACACCATGAACAGGTCACACCATGTCACACCATGAAGTTTGAAAAAAGTTTAATCTCATTGTGAAGAAAGGCAAACAAAGCTTCCTCCAGAAACAGACTCATAGCTAAAAAGTATTTAACATATGACAGGTGGGGGCGAGGCAGAGCAGCTTTCAGCCTGTACGCTGTAAACCCAACAATATTCATAACTTTGGGGAAACTGATTATGTCAAACTATTTAAAGTTCCTGTAAAGCAAATTCCATGATTTGCTTCTCAGTACATTATATACGTGTGAAATGAGTTCCTGAAAGCATGTGCAAAGCACGAAAACTTTGTCGCACTGAAATGTGGAGTTAGACCGTAGAACAGTTTCTCTTCCGTTTTCAGATCGGGTTTTAATGGGCGGAGCCAAAAAATGACCTATCTACGTCATTTTGACCCATATACGTCAGATCACTGAATGGCTCCTCCTGCTGTACTGTTATTGTAGCCTACATCAGCTAGCTAGCTAGCTTCAGGATGTCTCCCTCCACCCGCAACTGCATCTTCCCTGGATGCAAGAACTTCAGCTGCTCTGCAACGCTATTTAATTTCCCTATTGATGAGGAAAGGAAAAATAGGTGGATTGATTTTTCCAACAGCCGCCTCTGCATTGACCATTTCACGGCGGATAATTTTAACATGGACCAGAGACAGACGGGGTTCAGGGACACACGGCTTCTCTTGCAGCGCGGAGCCGTACTGAGCATTGCCCTCCCGGCCGTTCCTGCGGTCGCACCTGGACCATCCACCGTCGCCAGCAGTTCATTACTCAGTTCTGTGTGCTTGTTATAATTATACTAGATAACTTTTCCAGAGGTATCTCTGCCATGAGTTAGTGCAAACCGCTAACTTGATATAAGGCTACTCGGTGTAGAATGATGGTATTTTGGTGAAATGGTAGAAGTAGTTGGAGAGCTCACTGTCTGCTGCTCTGGTATCCATTTTTACTCCTGTGTTACAGCTCAGGGGAACATTTCATTTATATGCATCTGTATGTTTCACTCATTGAACAAATACATTCTAATTCTATACTTTTGTTCGGCTTGACGTAGCGTCCATTATCTGGGTCGTAGGTAGGCAGTGAGGGGCGGAGCTTCAGCTCCTTCAGGCGACACGCCCCCCCAGTCTCAAGCCGAGAAGAGTGCTGATTTTTTTCTCACAATTTCAAAGCCTAATATACTTGTCTGTGTTTTTTTTCATTCGAATTTGGATGGGTAGTTAATAACACATTCTTCTGTGGTGTGGTGAACTTAAAACTTGTTTTCAATTCCACTTTACAGGATCTTTAAGTAATCTAAGTAATTTCTTTAAGGAAATAATTAATTTACACAGTTTATTAATTAATTTAGCTATTGTTATAATTATATTACTTAAATACTTTATTGTAATCAGTTTCCCCAAAACTTAAAGTAAACCTCTTATCGGGATTTACAGTGTTAACAATTGAGGTTTAAGAGGCAGACACAGCATACAAAGGTTGTGCACAACAACAAATAGGTAAATACACAGCCACATATATACAGATATGGAGCGCTTAAAAAAATGCTGATTCATAGCCTCTGTCTGGGTAGGCAGAAACAGAGCATTGATTCCTCTAGAGCCACAAATGAAAAATCCATGGGGGTGAGGAGCTCTTTTGCGCTGCGGCAGGGAGAGGTCATGGGCGGTCAGGCAGGCTCTAGTGGCCCCTGGCTGGGTAAGGCCTCACCGGGTTGGGCCTGTCACTGGGTGCTTGGCTGGGCTGGACTAAGGCCAATCCCATGACCAGCAGGTAGGTCACACACAACTACACTTTTACACACACACACATATGCATACATATGCATCAGAAAAGGAACAAAATTACTTTTTGTATTTTTGTCCAAATCACAGACAAACAAGATACAATTTTCTTTATTTTCATAAATGATTATGTTAAATAAATGTTCTTGCATCTGGCATTTTGAATCCACTTATCCAAGTTTGTGTACCTCTGCATTTAAACGCCTGGCATCTAGCTTTCCAGCAAAAATGACGCAAAATAATGCCAATTTGACTGTAAACACCGGATAAAAGTCACGATTCCACCTTTTCTTACATTTCAACTTTTCTTACTCCCTCTGCTGAACTTTCTCATCCTTACTCACCCCCTCCAACTGTACATGCACACAACGGTGTGGGCTAATCTGGAGCTATGATATGCTAATCTCTCCTGTCCTTTCAGATGGGAGCTCCACTTAAATGCAGAAATGGAAGAGAAGGGAAGTCATTAAAGTATGCCCTGAAGGGGTCTGCCTGGGCTGGCGGCACTTTGGGGGGGGGGGGGGGGGGGGTGTCCTTGATGTAGCTGGGAGAGCGCCTGGCCCCCCCTGGGACTGAGGAGGTGGTCCTGTTTCCCCCAGTGTGATAAGAGGATAACAATTAGAAAGGCTGGTTTGCTGGAGGCATGAAGCATGGGGATGCTGTGTCTGTGTGTGAGAGAAGAGAGATAGATTGAAGTTGACAGTTGTCACTCTGTGCAAACCTGTTCAACTGTCACCTCATTTGCCCAGTGGGACATTCCACACCTGTCATCCATGCCATGTTCAATGCCCACTGATGCAGTATATGTCTAAATGAAGATTAAATGATCCAAAATGCTAATAATGTTCTTGTATGATCATTCATACTTTCCATGTGCAGAATGTCCAGATAAAACATTTATAGAAACACCTTTTACATACAATAGCTTGGAAGCACAATATATATAAAAAAGAAAATTCACATAATCACAGTATGTTTGAGAGAGAAAGAATCTGAGAGAATGAGGGTGCAAGTCTATACTTTTCTACAGGTACACTCTTTTGACACTTTTTGAGGTTCATGTTGTTTAATTGTAACGTGTTTAACTACATGCTCTTATGATTCTTCCCTTTGGCACTTATTTGGTTTTTCACAATGTATGCTTCATGTTTTGGCTACCCGCAATGTTTGGGGCTATCTCGTTGTTATGATCAGTGACCTATGCACTTTTGTAAAGCTCTCTCTTGGAAGTCGCTTTGGATAAAAGCATCTGCTAAATTAATAAATGTAAATGTATACTTTTCATTTATGCCGTTTGCTGCAAAGCCCCATACTTTGATGACGGAAAGCTAATAATATGTGGACAAAAGTTGCATTCAACTGTAAGAAATCAGGAAAAAAAGACAGGATGGTACAGAAGAAAATGAAGAGACTCTGGGATGTTTCCTCTGCTGGGAGCAGCACCCCTAAACTTATCATAAATGTCTCCCATCACGAACTTATGGGCTGTTTAATAGCTGGAATAAAGATCTTAATTTGTTGCGGGCAATGATTACACTGTTACTTGACGTAATGCAGGTGTGTAAAACCATAAGCCTTAAAGTTTAGCCTCCCTCTTTCTCTATCGCTGTCTCCCCTACCCTCTCTCCTCATCTTTGTCCTCTCTCTTTCCCCTCTCTCCTCTGTGTTTATACTATCTCCATCAATAAATCAAGACATTCAACTATTTAAATTTAGAGAGATCTAGGACATCAAGAACTTTCTTCCACACACCCCCTCTCTTCCAGGTAGGTGGTGGTGAAGGGAATGGGCTCAAAGCACATGGGGTTGGATTTCTCCATTGCCAAACACATGTATGCACACAAAGCCATAATCATCACTCTGAACTGTGTAATCAGCCATGGAGAGCAATCACATCCTTACAATGAGTTGTAAACTTGGAGGAAAGAAAGAGGGAGATAGAGCAAAGGCACCACAGTACCAGCTAAGGCTCTATGGTTCGAGCTAAGGCACTGGTGTAATGCTTCCAAAATTACAAGATTTTGGTATCTTGCTCACGCAATGAATCCGGAAGTTGATGAGACCTACTCCATTGCATAATGGAGAAAGTGGCTAGTGTCCATAACATAATCAGTTCAAAATGCAGCTAAATGCACAGATTTAAAGGCAGGGTAGGCAATGTTGTTGAGAAGCACTTTTTGTCATATTTGCCTAAATAAACTTCACATCTTGATAGAAACCAAAGGTTTGACGGTAATAACTACTTACTAACCGAGAGTGACGTTATGCCGGGAAATATCAAACTAATATACGGCAAGTATATACACTAAATAATATACACTAAGATACGGCAAAGCCGAACAGTCGAGGTTAGTAAGTTGTTTATTATATGGCATTTTTAGCTCTTTTAATTTTGTAAATGAAAATAAATGGTAGGCTAATTGAAGCTAGCTCTCAAGTCTTCTCACGGTGTGTTCCAGGTGTTGCCTAGCATCCAATTACTTTTGATAGAAAGCGGACAACACGGTTCTGCTAAAATGGCTTTAATTCCAACACAAATAACGACTCATTTAGAAAGTTAACAATTTCTTTGTCGCTGGTGATGTCTTCAGTATCGTCTGTATAGTAAAACTCAGCTGACTCCTCGATATCGCTCATTTTGAAGATGACGTCAGAGCAGGGCAATAAGAATCCGTATCAGACTGCAGACCGGCGATGAGGTCAATACGCGGCTGGCATGACTACCCATTAGCCAATCAGAACGCTCGTACTGTCGTTGCCATATAATATGAAATAATTCTGACATCTGTGGGCGTCGCAAGACTGTAATAAACACAACCAATCATTAAAGATCCTGTAAAGTCAATTCCATGATTTGCTTCTCAGTACATTATATACGTGTGAAATGAGTTCCTGAAAGCATGTGCAAAGCGCTAAAACTTTGTCGCACCGAAAAGTGTATTTAGACCGTAGAACAGTTTCTCTTCCGTTTTCAGATCAGGTTTTAATGGGCAGGGCCAAAAAGTAACCCATCTACGTCATTTCGACCCATCTACGTCAGATCACTGACTGTACTGTTATTGTAGCCTACAACAGCTAGCTAGCTAGCTTCAGGATGTCTTCCTCCACCCGCAACTGCATCTTCCCTGGATGCAAAAACTTCAGCTACGCTGCAACACTATTTAATTTCCCTATTGATGAGGAAAGGAAAAATAGGTGGATTGATTTTGTGAAGATCCACGCTGATGGAAAGCTTCGGATAAACTCCAACAGCCGCCTCTGCAGTGGATAAGAGTCTGCTAAATGACTAAATGCAGTGACCAGTTCACGGCGGATAGTTTTAACATGGACCAGAGACAGACGGGGTTCACGGACACACGGCTTCTCTTGCAGCGCGGAGCCGTACCGAGCATCGCCCTCCCGGCCGTTCCTCCTCCGGTCGCACCTGGACAATCCACCACCGCCAGCAGTTCATCACTCTGTTCTGTGTGCTTGTTATAATTATACTAGATAACTTTTCCAGAGGTATCTCTGCTATGAGTTAGTGCAAACCACTAAATTGATATTAGGCTACTCGGTGTAGAATGATGGTATTTTGGTGAAATGGTAGCTAATGTGTTAGAAGTAGCCTATTGGAAAACTCACTGTCTGCTGTCTCTGGTGTCCATTTTTACAGTTACAGCTCAGGGGAACATTTCATTTATATGCATCTATATGTTTCACTCATTGAACAAATACATTCTAATTCTATACGGTTTTGTTCGGCTTGACGTAGCGTCCATTATCTGGGTCGGAGGTAGGCAGCTGGGGCGGAGCTTCAGCTCCTTCAGGCGACACGCCCCCCCAGTCTCAAGCAGAGAAGACTGCTGATTTTTTCACGATTTCAAAGTCTAATTTAACATACTTCTCAGTGTTATTTTTTCATTCTAATTTAGATGGGTAGTTAATAACACATTCTGTGGTGTGGCGAACTTAAAACTAGTTTTCAGGTCCACTTTACAGGATCTTTAAGCCGTACCCTGACTAATGATTAGACGGGCTATATATGTGTCTGTTTACCTACCAGCTCGCACTCTGACCCTGCACTCAATGCGCTTTACTATAGTTTTGTGGGAGTGGCTTTGAAGGGAGGGGGTGGGATATTATGGTTCAAATCGTTTGGAATAGCTAGCTAAAATAGCTAGCTTCGCACAACTTGCCTACACGACCTTGAACACAACCTAAATTCTGGAGGCTAAGAAGGAGACTTAAGTGATACCCGATCGGAAAGGCATTTGCATGCATCCAAATATTCTTTCAGTAACAACTTGGGACGTTGACAGCATTGATTTAATGCATAATTTGTCTCACTTTGTACAGTCAGGGCCGCCGTATTCATAGTTTTCACGTGGGCTGGGTTTCTACAGAATTCCGTCCGATAAAGAAAATATAGAGAGAAGATTGTGGATTTGTGCCATTAAACAACACTACCTCTGTCTCCGGTGAGGGCATACAATGGCAGCCGTCCAAATATACACGTATTTGCAGCGAACACTTCATCAAAGCTAAGCACAAGTAAAGTTAAACGCAAGTATATTAATGATCGTATTTTTGGACATAAAACACATCTTTATGTAATCGGTTTGAGATAGTTTGTTGTGTATCGAGGCGACCAACTGCATTGGTCGTAGAGAGATAAAGTTAGCTAGTTAGTTAAATAGTTGGGTTGTTGTGTTAGACGCCAACACTTGCAGTTTGTGTCCATATCTATCATTTTCTTTAGCTGAGAGGTGATCCAAAGAAACGTGGGAAGGTCAATTTGCTGGCTTTTGCTGCGTCTCAACGGTGTGAGCCGCTATCGCCAGTAGCTTTCTGCCCTCCAGGGGTCTCATTTATAAAACTGTGCGTAGGATTCTTACTAAAAGTGTACGTGCGCCCCCAAAAAATCTGATTTATAAAACCGTGCGTACGCACACCTGGAAGCAATGTTCCCTTTATAAATCACAGACTACCCACAAGTGTGCGTACGTGAATATGCATTTTACCCTGCCCTAAACACGCCCATTTTTTACCATAAATGGTCAATGCAAAGCACCTCATGAATGACCCTGGCATGCGATTGTTCTTTACGGTGAATCATGGCGCATGACAGCTTCTCAGACACTGTTAGCTATTGGCGGAGGCCCGAAAACCATATTATTTGGTAGTCGGTGGATCCAATAAAAAAAACAGTGCGAGTGGCGTCAACTGTGCCAGTGATACCGCGAGTCGAGATACAATTTGAAAACAAAAGCGTTTTGTTATTGAACAGTAGTCTATTGAAGTCTGGACTGATAACAAGGACGTAGAGTGTAGCGATTGCGCGGGAGCTTAGCGACTGTATTTCCAGTTTTTGACATATGATGATATATGCACAGTATTAAAGAAATAGCCTATATTTAGTTATACAATGTGTTCTGCAGTTATCTAAAGGTAGGATATGTGATGTTATCCTGTATTCCATGCAGTCGGGCTCGGGCATCTCCCCCTCCTACATCCCGTAGTGGACAATCTGATGGTGAGACATACAGCGCAGAATTTTTATTTAAAATTTGAGTTGGATTGTACAAGGTGTTTATGAAACAATGATCACTCAGTACAAGCGCAAATAACACTGCTGGATTTAATCTTCATGATAATGATGAAATCGAGTGAAAAAAACGTGTGTGAGGAAAACAAAATATATAAATATTACGAGTAATGTTCTTCCCACATTCACTTTCTGCAGTCTGACTACAGTAAGGTCATCTGCGTCGCCAATTCCAACTGTTTCCAAAATGTGCGTAGGCCTACAGGAGGGTCAGAGTTTGCGTGGAAGACCGCACATTCTCCCGTCAAGTTTGTTTTTTATAAAAAAGGGAGTCAGATGGCTGAGCGGTGAGGGAGTCGGGCTAGTAATCTGAAGGTTGCCAGTTCGATTCCCGGCCGTGCTAAATGACGTTGTGTCCTTGGGCAAGGCACTTCACCCTACTTTCCTCGGGGGGAATGTCCCTGTACTTACTGTAAGTCGCTCTGGATAAGAGCGTCTGCTAAATGACTAAATGTAAATGTAAATCACAACCTTTGCGTGAAAAGTGGCGTACGCACATTTTCAGCCCCGTTTTGTGCATACGCAAGCTTTATAAATGAGACCCCAGGTCACAGAGCATGTCACGTGACTGAAAACAATAGGTGTGTTCGACTTCATGCAGCACCGCGTGCGCATGCATGAAGTTGAGAATGCCATTGGCTGCTTCAAGTCAAGTCGAACGCACCGGGAGAAAAGTTAGGACGATTCTAAGGGCCCGACTGCCCCAAAAAATAGGTAAAAACTAATATGAAATTACATTGTATTATATATCATATAAACCATCTTCATTGAGTATGTATATATTTTAAATATAATAATACAATTAATGATCTCTTTGTTTTTGCTTGTGTTTGGCAATAAAAGTTAAATATCCCCATTGACCAAAAAGTAAACATCCATATCGACCGACCACCCCCCTGTATCGGCATGAAATGGTTTGTCCCTGCCTTAGCGCACTTATCACTGAAGGTGTTTAGTTGCAGTCAGTAGACGCGCTAGTTGCCAGAAATAGCGATCACCAAGGCCGGATTAACCATTAGGGCAACTGGGCACTTGCCCAGGGGCACATGACATCTAAGGGGCCCTTGACAATGTCAACTAAAATGTTATATCACGTTATGAACGCAGTCATAACTTTCCTTAATGTGAGTACTTTATTGCAACTCGTTCGATCAAAATATGATGTTAAATCACATCAAAAACAGTGTTTGTGTAGTGTAGTAGCCAGTGCCGCCGCTCCCATAACGCGCACTACGCGCTGTGCGTAGGGCACCAACTCCGGAGAGGGCACCAAAAATTATCCAACTGAAAAATCATCATAGTTATAATACTTATAATGCTGATATTATTTTAGTATAGAAATATTAGGCACGTATATTACAAAACAGGCAGAACAAGAGATATAGCGTATTTAAATGCTCAAAAAAAGTTACGCCCCCCCCCCCCCCCCCCCCCAAAAAAAACAAAAAACGAATACACATTCAATTTCCCAAGCTCGCTGTGGGTCCCCTTCCCTATCTAAGTGGCCTGACGAACTTTGACAGTAGGCTAGGTCAACTTTTCTAAAATGGGCTTAAAAAGATAACAGGAGTCAGGGGAAGAAAAAAAGAAAGAAGAGATTGCGAGATGGTGCCCGTGCATCACTTTCAGGTAAGCCCATGTTTAATCATTGTTAAATACGGGAAATGTGCTGCTAATTTAATGGTTAGCCTATGCATACACCTCAAACTAGCTGACGTTATTGCTAATGTTAGCACACTCAAATATGTTTAAACTTAGGTGCAAGCTAAATTGAGATGTTACTGTTAAACATTATCTATGCATTTTACAAGCAACTGACGCCAGCTAGCTGTTACTTTACATTCTATGATGCTTTTATATTCGATTTATCAAATAGTTTTTAAATGAGTAATAAAGGTGGAGAGCTCCTTGGCTAAACCAGGCTATGAAACGCAAGGTAGCTACATGGGGCTGAAAAATTACGAGACAAAAAGACATCACCTTCTCTAGACAAGATTTTACCAATTGAAAAACGGCTTGTAAAATGTTTATTTTACATAAAGCTCAAAACTATTTTGCGCTCAAATAAAGGCCGCAAAAATTCGCTCGCGAACTGCGCGCTCGCATTAATTATAGAAATACGTAACTAGGGGGGGGGGGGCCTTGAGCCTTGTTGCCCAGGGCACAGAAAATTGTTAATACGGCCCTGGCGATCACAATGTCGCCTAGTAAACATAAATCAGGTTTTCAAAGAAGGTCAGAGAAAAAAGAGAGATAGGAAAGACAAAGGAGAGGTTTTCAATCTGTAACCCAGTTTTTCACCCAAAAAGGTGGGTAGCCAGTAGTCTGTGGTATTAACCTGTTGGCTTAATGTCCATAGTGAAATAAGCTAACTAGCTACAGACCAGTGTTAGCCTACATTTCATCAACATTTAATCAGGGAAACGTTTAGCAAGATTAAATATTCCTATTAAATCATTGTCCCGTCTCCCCATAACTGTACTCCCCCCTGTCCCAGTGAAAAAGGTGAGCAACATTGTGTTAGCGACATGTCAGTTAGCATCATTCCAGGGAGTCGGTGTGGATTTCTCTGTCTTGCTCTTTTTACCATAACAAAAATTAAAAAGAAATATTTATTAATGACAGAAATTCAAACTAATTATTTTCTCACATAATGATCATTATGAAAAAATGAACTACTGTCTGTACTGGATGATGGACAGTTGGAAACTGTGAGTAGTTTACTTCAGCCTGCATGTAAGTTACATACATTTAAAATAATCCAGTTTGATACGTTCATTTAGATTGAATTATGGCCGTTAAATGACATCTATAGATACAGATACAGATTATTCCCATCATGAAGGGCAATTCATTTGAGAAGCTTGCACACACACACACAATACTATTGGATCTAATGTATGTAATCAAGTGGTGGTGATACAGAACTGCATGTAATTTGGGTCAATGTTCTGTAGTGTCAGTGTCATTTATTGGTATATGGCATATTTTTATATATACTGTATATATACATATATCACATGCATTGTGTAGATCCTACAGAGCCAGGGCCCTCTCAGGTAGAGCTAGAAGGAGGAAGAAGTGTGGAAGCACAGGAAGAAGGGAAAGAAAGTTACAGTGATGATGAGGGTGAGAGATGCATGGTGGAAGAAGACAGAAGTCATAAAAAGGATGTTGACCCAGGTTTGTGGCCAGCAGGTTTGACTGACAGGGACAGGGAGGCTTTTGTGAGGGCACTGGCCTGCAGAGATGATGATGATGTACGTACACATGCAGACTTGCATTTACAAATCACCAGCAGTAAATATTGTGCTAGTACTAGTATTGAACTACAAGAAGCGAGACAGTTGCAAGCCTTTAATTAGAGTTATGTAAAGCTTTTGATGGGACAGTTAGGTCCTAGATTTGTGGTGACAACAGCTGCGCAGAGGGGGCCCAATTAGATTTTTTTGTCATGGGGCCCAAAATTCCTGGCAGCGCGGGCGACCCTGTGTACAGTATGGCGTAAGTGAGTAAACCTCTTGTGTATCAAACAATCTGAACATTTATGCAATGGAAGCCCTTGCGATTTTCATGGCACATAGCTCTAAAATATAAATTACAATCGCTGATAAGGCATGTTCAAAGGAGGAGCAGCCCTTCGCTCTTGCTCCAGACAAGTCCTCCCAACATATCCTAAATTTTTGCCGCCTACTTCAAGGGACTTTTTGCGGAATCTATGCAAACATATCTTAAATGGCATGAAAAACATGAAATGCTCAGAGCGTGACTAATTTGACAGCTTTGACAGATTGAAGTAACAGCCACATTTTGCCCAGGGTCCGTAAGAGAGGTAGAGAATGGATAGTTGCATAGGTGTTATAAGAGAGAGAAAAAAAGTGAAAGAGTGAAGGAAAGAGTTCTGTCCTCAGTTCTCTTTGCCCCGCGGCATGGGGTCACCTTAGAGACAGGAGACTAAATTACCCAGCAGCCCCAGCTGCTGGAGGGATCATGTGGACAAGGGGAGAGGACACCAGGAGTTAATGAAGGGAAAAGACAGTTCAGATCCCCTGGGGGCCCTCAGGGGCCAGCCTGCCAGACCCCTGCCTCTCCTCCCCAACCACTATTGCCCACCCATCATCACCCACCCTGATTGGCAAATTAGTAACACAAATTTTGCCCAAAGCCGAAGCATGGATTGGACAGATGTAAAAAAAATATTAAAGGGTATTTTCTCTCTCCATTCCCCAATTGTCCTCTCCTCCCCCTCCTGTCTCTGGCTAGGTAGTCAGAACGCTGCGTCTACGGTCCCTCTACGCTGCCAATGTTGACACACTGTAGCATTTGCTGCTACACCTACTCTCAGCAGACACATCGTTAATGTTAAGTGCTTCAATTATATTATTTGAATCCATAGATAATTAATAATTACAGTTTAATACGTGACTGAAATTGTTTTTCAAATGAGGGAGGGAGGCCACCGACTCCATATTTGGGTCAACTTTTAACTCTTTTAATAGATGTTATTTGCCATGCACCAAGAGGGCAAGAGGGTGTGATTAAATAAGTGCTGCTGCATTTGTTCATATCCATTCATCAAGCATTAAGTAGCTACTCTAAATATCCGAGTCATGCTGGGTTCATTAGGAGCACCTCTGAGGGCAAACCACTGTGATTAATGATCTGTTAACATCTCATACACGGTATAATGTGCTAATGCTGTTGTTTTCTCACACTGTTAACTATTTTACGTTGATACCTTTAATTTAACATGTGTGTTGTCCCCCCAAGGTTTACTATTTATGTATCTCTTTAACTTTCTCTGTAAATTCTAATAGGTTGTCATGATGCATAACTCCTGTTAAATATCTTCAAGTCAACTAGAGCACAGTGAGGAGACAATCGTTTAACCTTTGCATGAGCCAAGAGCAGTGACACACAGATAAGGTGCAGTGTGCCATTTCCTCTGCTGAGGTAACCTCTCTACCTACTTAACATGGATGCCAATGACATGTAAATCTACAGCACTGTTGTGTGCAAACATGTACTGTGATTAGTCTGACAACCCCTAGGGTATAATAATTGGACCATTGTTTCCAGGGTAAGTGGACAAGACATCCACAGCATGGCTTTTTACTGGATGCCAAAGATTACCAGAGAAGAGAGGTGTATTATGGATTTAGTTCCATGGTTACAGAAGATACCAACATAACTATGATCCTTTCCACTCAGAAAGTCCCTTTCATTTTTGTTGCAAAGCATCATTCGAAAGGACACCTACTGTAGTGGGCCCAGACCAGCCCTAGGGGATTGTGGGGGATTAGAGCCAGCCTATCTCAGCAGAGCTGCACATTCATTAAGTAATTACGACTCTGGGGCTTCGATGAAATATGCATGAGCTCTGACTGGTCCTTTTGTGATTGTGTAATCCAACTTCAGTCATCCATTCATCTTTTTTTCAGCTACAGTGTCAAACTAACAAACACATATACACACCTAGATGTATACATATTCTGTGTTCTCGAAATCATTATTGTTTAAATTGAAACTAACTAAATCATATTCTCTTAAAAAAGGTTTGAACCTCAGTATCTGAGGGAATGTTTTTCACTCATCTAATTTTATTAATAAAACTTGGTAATCAGGTTGGATTAATCACCATGGTAATAAGGATTGGACCGCAGATTATGCCTCTTTATCTAATCCATTTAATTGTATTTGTGGAATCATGAGATTAAGATGGCTGAACACAATTAATAATGACTTTCAATGTTTCACTAGGGAATATCTTTCTGGTTTAAAAAAAGATAATTTAGATATGGGTCTCTATCAGTTCTTCTCTTTGAACATAGTCTCTCTCTCTCTCTCTTCTCTCTCTCTCTCTCTCTCTCTCTCTCTCTCTCTCTCTCTCTCTCTCTCTCTCTCTCTCTCTCTCTCTCTCTCTCTACTTGTGTAGAGTACTCCAACTAGTAGTATATCAGAATCAAGGGATCAGAGCTGCAAGATTCAGCACCTAAAAGAACAGCATCAATACAAATGAACTCTTTCTCACACAAACTCCTTCGCACACAAACAGACACACATGCACTCCAATCTCCTCCATGTAACTTGGGAGTCTAAGTCGACCCAGGTGCTTCTTCCTGCTTTTTGTTTATTTTAAGATATTTTGGGGGGATGCTGCTTAAAGTACCATACAGGACTGGAATATCATGCTCTATGTTTCTTTTTACATTTCTCCTGTAGTTTCAGCCTGCCCATCCCTATCCGTCCCGTCTCCTACCTCTCTTTCTACCTTTCCTTCCACCTGTCCTATACTCTCCTTCTGTTCACCCGTCTGTCGTCCAAGCCAGTACCACTGTGCTCTTACATGCTGGACATGGATTGCTGTGTTGTGTTGTGTGCTGTAGTGGTGTTTTTGTTGATCTGTTGTGTATTGTTGTGTGCAGCTGGTGTGGTGGCTGACAGTTGATGTGTTTGACGAGGAATTTGGAGTTTGGGCTTGTGAGCCCCCATAGTGAAGTTGAACGAACTACATTGAGCAAACACAAAGTACCTGAAACTCACAGGTCCATTTAGTTATTGATGAAACATAACAGGTTCATCACAGCGTCACGCTTTCTTAACAAGTGCAATTCAATGGATGGACCATAGTTTTTTTGTTTGTAAAGTTTCCCAAGGTTGTAGATGGTTGGTTTGCCAGCCTGGAAACAGTCTGCAGAGGAACATTAATCCAGAGCTGCAACACAGTTCCCCAATGCTTGACCTCTGCTCTGCAGGACATGAAACCCTGCAGCACATAAAACAGATCAAGGCAGGAGGGAACAGAGAAGGGGAGAGGCGGGAAGAAAGACTGTTGTGGTCTCTGGAGGGAGAAGAAGCCCAGGAGCTTGGAGTGTGCTCACACAGAGTGTTAGCTCTCTGATTGGTCCTTTGTCTGCTCTATTTCTTGCCAAGCAGCCCCTTTGGAGAACAAGAACACGAGCAACTTGATAGCAGTTGTGCGGGAAGGGGAATGTTTTAAGTTCATGACTTTCTCATCTCAAGGCCCGTACATTAACATGATAGATTGACTATCTGTCTGGATGCTTCTGATAAAGATATGTTTTGATTTGATTGTGATTAAAAGGTAAAATATACATTTTCATGGTGATATCATTATCGAAAATAACTTGTTGACTGACTGACTGGATTATCAGAGGCAGATACTGAGACTGAGAAAGAAGACAGACAGAAGTAGAGACAGAGACAGAGAGAAAAAAAGAGACATAGGATCAGAAAGTGAGAGACAGAGACATAACCGCAGGTGTTTCTTTGGCATCACATTCACACCTCTCAATGTTTCCCTGCCACACCAGTGGGGGGGACACTGCAAGGGGGGGATTCTGTCCAGGATCACTTCATCTCTGCTTCACATAATTAACTACCCCCGCACCCACCACACACCCCTGATCTCTATGTTGAGGACTGGTTCCAGTCTAAACAATAAGGCAATTTCAATGTGACAGAAGACAGGTTTACCTTAAAGGCAAAAGGCAAAGCATGTTTCATAGTTTGAAGGAGGAGATTCACAGAGGTCAGTAATTTCAGTCTCTTTGTCTCTGTCTCAAATGCAGTGTGTGTATGGTATCCATTTCATGCAAAACCATAATTTTAACACAATGAACGGCAGATGTGAGTTATAAAGAACAATGCAGCATCATATAATTTAAATGACTGCCGTTTTAATGTCTGTATACATTTCCAGTGTCCAATTTCAAGACAAATCATAACATTTTCTCTTATTCTCTATCCTTCTGTACCCATAAACTGGGCCAGGCTGTACTTTGTTTGGATTTGAATAACAACATGGATTTGCATCCCTTGAAAAAGAGCACTGCAACTGCTTGAGTAAAGGTCAAAGGGAGACAAGCAAAGAGAAGCATGAAAATACAAACCCACAAGATGAATGTCTGGGTGTGTGCGCGTGTTGTTTTTGCCATTGAATGGTCATCCTCCGATTCACATTTGTCAACCCTCAAACCCACAAAGATTCTTTGTATTAGCAATCTGGTCATTGATTTTCAATATTCAGCTTTTTGTAGGCACTGTGCCTCCCCTTCACCCTTCAGCGACTGCACCTCAACCCCTATCCATAGGCTGTCTACCACCTCTAGAGATGAGATGATACTGGTGTCACTACTTGCCTAGGAAAACAGAGCACGCCTACACCTAGTCTTTTTATAGGCTAATAAGTTGACCGAAGTGTGGGGGTGCTGTGGGATCGGCCAGCCTCTCGGCTCTCCGTCCACTACCTACAGACACCTGCCCTGTCATTAGCTGCTGATTGGCTACCTACTCAGACACTTAATAACAGTGTCACTTCAAAGCGTATGAATAAAATGAATGTAAAAAAAATGAATGGAATTCATTCCAGACGAAATTGAGCTTTCTTGCCCCCGTGCCTTGTATTCATATACTTGCAACTTGCTTTATGACTTTGACTTAAAAGTCAAAGTCAAATAAAAGTTATGTAAATAAAGATTTCTACATTATGTGATTCAATAGTTATCCACATGGATGTGCAAGTTTAGTTTTGTTGTTCAATTGGTTGTGATGATAAAACTATTCCCCAAATAGCCAAATAGAATAAAGTTGTGTTTAAATATGTTCTGGCCACAGTTTTGTAATGCTAATTAATTGTATTTCAAGGCAAATTGATTCTTTTCTATCTTATTATTACTGCAGTTGCAGTGGTGATGATTATGTGGTTGTTAGAATGTGTGGGTGCGTGTGTGTATGAGTGTGTATGGTAGGTAGTTGGGAAGCAGTAGTGGTGTGTCCAGAGTATTGTTCACATATTGCAGCTGTCAGCCATTGCCACAAGATCAAGCCTGTGATTAATAAAACTGGTTCTTAGTCCCCTCCAGCCTATTTTCACCTTCTCCCTTTACAGCACATTTACATCACATGCATCCCTCTCTTACAGAATCTGTCTTTGTCCATGCTTTTTCATTCTCTCCCTCTTTCTTTCCCACTTGGACCTCTCATCCCATGTGCATATTATCTTTCTGTTTCTTTCTATCTTTTACTCACTATCTAACCTCCCCCCCTCTCTCTCATTCTCGGTCTCTCTCCGGAGCAGAGGGTAAATGATGCATGGTAGACTCACAGACGCTGAGCGATCATTAGCGAGGTGGCACAGGTGAGCAGGAGTGAGGGATGATGAAGAGAGCGAGGGATGGAGGGAGTAACAGAGGACAGCAAAAGGCATGTTTCCTTCCCAAGGCCTTTCCTTGCATCACAGAACCAGAGGTTGTTTGTGTAAAACGCCAGTCGGTGGCATTTCCTATGCCAGTTGTCATCAATCTATGTGTACTGAGGTGGGTATACACACAGAGATACACACACACACACAGAGACAGACAGACACATACACACCCATTCAGACAAACCCTCACTAGCATGTCCGCATGGGGTTCACATACCTTGTGCTAATACTAATATTTGAGTGAAGATAGAGTGAAGAACATACTTGAAGCAGCAGAAATATGTTCATTACCACTATTGTTCTGGCACTTTTAATTTTATTAGCTTTTTTCTCCCAGAAGCAGAGGGAGGAGAGTTTCTAGGGCAACAATCAGTGTAATTGTCCTGAGTCTGACATTTGCAATCTGCTAAAAGGCCTGAGGCCCAAAGACCCAGGAGTACCCAGGGGATTGTAGCAATGGAGGACAGGTGACCCTGACACACAGTGACAGACACACGTACACCTTTCACAAACCTCAATCACTGACATTGTAGGACACACATTTGTTTCACAATGACTTGTTACAACACATATATGGTGGCACAATTAGTTAACTATTAATTATTCAGAAAGCAGTCAGAAAGTTTGCAGACGCATCATCATTAATAATATATACTGGTTGTATACAATTAAATATTGTATAGACTGTTGTATTTTGTTTTTGTCTTTTGATTACAGTAATTATAATGCTTTTTAGTCCTTGTAATGTTACAGAAGTAAGTTTACCTTTCACCAGATTTTAATATGATTGGTCCATCAAAACAATTATAGCCTGAACTATTAGTAGACAACTATTACAGTTTTTTACAAATGGTCACACATTTGTCCAAACTGCGATAACATTTTCAAAACTCTTCACACAGTTAGCACCAGTCTATGTGAACAATTAATCTTTTATTTTTTTATTGCTTTCACATAAAATGCATTGAACAACAAAACTAAAAACAACTAAAATATTTTGTTCTCAAACTGAATCACCACCAAAACTCTATCCTCAGCCCATTTTGCACATGCACTATTTTCAGAACTGTTAAGGCAATGTTAGAAAAAGCGTTTTATTTATATTTTATTATTTTACCTACCACAGCTGAGTTTAATTTTAACTGAAGACATACCCAGGTGTTTGTATTTTCGATCTCCTTAGATAGAAAATGGGACATCTTTGGAAAAATTGTATGGACTCTAAACATTCTGCCAGACTTCAGAGAACTTCATGGAAGGCTTGTAACAGATGAGGAAATTGGGCAAAATTTGTCTTGTATTTTGTCACACATTGGTTTGCAGCCCATTGCAGGATGGTGTAAGTTTTCCTCCCACCCTACTCAAATCAAATGTATTTGTATAGCCCTTTTTACACGCGAGCATGTCACAGAGGGCTTCACATACGCCCATAGAACTGCCCCTCAACCAACCTAAACCCTCAAGGAAGACAAGGAAAAACTCCCAGAAAAACTCTCAACAGGAGAAAAAATGGAAGAAACCTTGGGAGGAGCAATTCAGAGAGGGATCCCCTCCTCCAGAGACGGTTGGTGAGAGAGAGGAGCAGAACACAGGCTAAACATAGTCATACAGTGTCAATGGGTTTTGAAACACCAAAATCCATTGTTCAACTTTATAGATGTAGGACAGGACCGGGAGACTCACGACCAGGTCCAGCGTTGGCCGACCGACGACCAGGCAGGTGCTGACAGCTCAAACCCCCCACACCACAAGGGATGTGTGTGTGTGTGGGGGGGGGGGGCAGAGAGAGGAGAGCAGGGATTAGAGAATGCCAGGAGCAGCTAACAGTTACAGTCATAATAGAATGAGATCCCCACCGGTCAAGTGTGGACTGGTGCAGCAATTTAACAGAGCAAAAAAGGGGTATTTGATGCAGCCCCACACACCAAGACAGCGACAGCCCCCCTCGGTTGGAACATGAAATCTGTTCCAGAGGAAAGAACTCTAAAATAAGTTATACTTATAGAATAAGGATGGAAACAACCCGTCCCCCGTTGCCTCCAACTAGTAACAGAAACAATAACAGTAACAATATACAGCAACAGAAACTATAACAGTAACAATATACAGTAACAAATGTTTGTAACATCTACTCTCCATTCCTCAACCCCATAGAGAAACTGGTAAGTTCATATGGAGCCAAAAGAGCATTAGTCAGGTCAAGCACTGATGTTGGCTGACTGGACCAGGCTCGCAGGTGGCATTAGAATTAATGCCTATGGTGTCTGATGGTCAAGTTCTTCCACACCAAACTTTAGAAAATACTGCAATTTTAGGTTTCTTTTTGTCTTTGTTATAGTTATCATCACAAAAATGTGGACGTTTCATTGACCAAACTGACACTGGTGTACTGTACACCTTGTACAGTTCACAAAGAATACTGTGCTGTGGTATTGATTGACTGTGGTGTTAATTCTTAGATGTTTATTATATGTTTACTGTATGCACCTGCCCACCAAAGTAAATTCCTTGTTTGTGTACACTTACTTGGCAATTAAACTCAATTTTGATTGTGATTCTGATTTAGATTCTGAAAGGAATGCTTTGGGAGAGATGCCAAGGGCCAGCAAGTTCAAAGTATTCTGCTGTACTCACAACATAAACACGTGGCATCTGGAAAGATCTGTGACCCTCTCAAATAAAACATATTTGAAGTCTTTCTCCTGCAGAAGAATGCATATTATTTCTAGTCAACTGAAAGCCTAAAGATTGGACATGGTACCCGTTCACTGTTATTGAAATCTATAAAACACTCTTTCATCTGGTCTGCAAGAAATAATTAGTTTGCGGGATAGGTCAACTTAATCATTCCTGAAAATAATATTCAATTATCTCCTCTGCAACTTCCAGAGTATGGCTGCTATTTATAGTCGCTCTTTGTTTTACAGAGATAGTGAATATGCTTCTTTTTATGTCACATCGCCAACACTAAGCTATGGGAGGTTCTTCAGTACTTAACAGCCCTCACAGCCATTACAGCTTAATAATAGTCTTAGCTCTCTCATTGTTTGAGAAACTCTCTTTACTGTCAGCTGCATAGTCGGTCCATTAGGACGTCATGTTTTACCTGCTTTCCAGACTCTCCTTCTATGGGGCACCCATGACTTATATCTCCCATTAGTTCTTAGCATACCTCAGTACAAAATTATAACTTATGACACATCGACATTGTCATCAGTCTGGTAATTATTGGCTGGATCGGATCTGGAAACTGTGGAACCATCATCAGAAAGCTCAAACAGAGGTGTGTAGGTCTCTGTGGAGGTTGACAAGGAAACCCATACATTCAAAATGCAAAACAAATAGTTCTGAGGAGCCTGAACATCAACAATGTGCTTCAAAGTTAATGGTAGTGGAGGATAGCATGTTAAAAGTGTGGTCGACAGATTGTAGCAATTCAAGTCTTCAAAGGAAATAAATATAGAGAGTTATGGGTTCCAAAAACGAACACAAACACAAAAAAACTCAGACGCATACACATATACACAGATCACTGTCAACATGCACATTCATTCAAAAAGAACAAATATTTTTCTTTGGGAAGGTTGGCATCATCCTCATAATGAAGCTATTTGAGAAGGAATGAATAATCCCCATCATATTGTGTGCTCCAGGAGGCGGCAAGATAATTGTCATGGTGAGGCTGGAAACTGGGAGTTATCACTTGTCCAAACGGATTATGACCTTTGAAGTAGGATTTCAACCAGGGACTGCTGTTCTGTTGTCTGATATTTTTACAGCTTAGGGAGGGCCTAGCTCTGTGTACACAAGCCCAGAATGCTCTAGATGAATGTTTGACACAGGCATTAAACACATCATACAGTTTATACATACTGTCCATCAGCACAATCATGGCACACACCCATCCAGAATCATCAACTAGTTATCAGTGACAGCCATATCTACAGTACAGACAGTTCTGTATAATTTTTTTTTTGTTGATCAATAGGATTCTACCTTAGATCAGATTAATACACATTATTACCTATAAACAGTTACACATAACCATCTGGGAAGTTCTCCTTGGAAACAGTTTGAAAAGTCTGGCAGTTGTGTGTCTGCTGAGGTTTTTCCATCAACTCAAACACATCTATGAAATGGTGCTCTCTTGTGGCAATTAGTGGTAGTCATAAGATTTCAAACGGCTCACCCTCATATCCAACCTGGGTTGGTTATTTTAGAGGTGAAAAGTATGCCATTCTATACCTAGGCTTATTTCATTCCAAACACGGTAATCCATCTTGCAGAAATTTTTTATACAAGTTTCAAAATTGAATTATGAAAGCAGAAATATAAATTATATCAGTGTATACTATTGTATACTACAAATGAAGCCTTTACAAGTGGAATTCTGCAGGAGGTACCAATGGTGACAAACTGCTCAACTGAATCTTCAATGGAATAGCAGGTTACCTCCCTACTTGATGACACATGGGAGTGTCAATCACTAATAACGCAAATCCATTACATTGTTTTCTGTTCCAGGTTTTCCATCTTTCCACAATCTCCTTCTAGTTTTCCACCACCCCAGCTCCCCCTCTCTCTGTTCCCTTCTGATTTCATCGTTCGTTCTAGGGGGTGATGGTCTATGATTGGCCAGGCGGGGAATGGTAGTCTGGTAGCAGGCATTGCAGCGCGGTGTTCATCCCCGTGCTCATGTTTACACCTTGCACAATCTTGGAGCTGAGAGGACAGACCGCGGGGAACGGGAAGCTTGGAGCAACCGTTTGTCGTGTTGGAAGGCAGTAGCGCCTCGGTACTTTTTATGGTCGTAAGCGAAGTTTCAGTCGCTTCGACAGCAGTCTACGCAGTCTACGTGATTTTCTTGTAATTAATTTGCAACAAATTTTCCTAAATATGAAGCATTGATACCACAAACTTTCCCGTGACTGGCTCCGCTTTGATGGGTTTTATTGGACCGGGGTGATACAAACGGGAATAACGCAGAAGTTGGTGGGGGGGGTTTTGAACGATTTTTGTTTTTGTTTCATCAGGGAAACCTTATAACAAGGCTACACATTGTTTCGTGTCATTTATGAATTAATTTATCAAGTATAATAAACGTGTTAGTTTTGTCTTTTGGCCATAGCCTACTACTAATCTCGTGTTCTATGTTTTGGTAATCATTTTTACGTGTAGGCTACCAGACCCTTTATTGGACCTTTTCATGTTTTGAGACCTATTTCTCTTACTGAGAAATTATTCTAACTTTTAAAGACAAACATTTAAGTTGGAGGGGCGATATCGACAGCATCGAGAGGACCTGGGACATTTCGCAGCAGCGTAACTTGAAAAAGATGCTCTCAGCTCAGATGCATCGCGACCTGGCTCGTGGTCCTCTACTATTTCTATTTCTGTTCAGTGGATATCTCGTGGCCGATTCTGGTAAGTTTGTAAAACTACATCATGTTAGTATGAGCGCCACATAATAAACACAATGTACACAATGGTTCAAACTAGAAAATAGCCGAACAGCCCAACCTGTGTTCTGTCACAATTTCTCACAGTGGCCTTGGTAACAATATTTCAAGACAGCCGTTGTGGTTTAAAATAGTTTGCAGTAGATTTCTATCTTACATTCATGCATAGGCTACATCCATGCATTTAGATTTCAAGTCATAGGAAGAGAGAAATACAGGATTTCTCGATCACACACTGACCCTCCACTGTTCCAAAACAAGTTACTGTGTTCACAGTCCAGTTCAAGAAGGAACGGAACAAGCCGAACCCCCGGTGTGCGGGGAGTAATTAAGGTTTTGTTCAGTGCCTTGGCCTCTTAAAAAGAGAAGAAAAGGATCCGCATCGCGAAAAAGTAAAGGGGAGGAAAGCAGAGCAAGACACGCCGCAGAGAACCCGAGGGAAAGCGCTGCTGTGCGAGCGCTTTAAAGTTATTCTACATTTTGTGACACCTGTTTTAGACTCCCGTTTTGTGTTTTGAGCAGCCTAACTTGTGTTGTTTTTCCCTGGTGACTACATGCAAATAGGTAGCCTAATCACGGTATGCGTTTTTCCAAACTATAGTCCGCTATTTGTTTATGGGGTTAAATCCTATTTTTATTTGGTCAAAATTTAGATATTCGTTTTCTCCCCAACTTTTAGGGCCACATAGGGTTGGGTTTGAAATAATTCTAAGAAATGTGACGTCTGTTACAAATGTACGGCACTTAATGTTAATTAAAGTTGCGAATGTAAAGGCTGAAATACTGTCAGCCTTTTATAATGACACAGTTCAGGATTCAGGATGCCTATACTCATAATGCATTTATTGGTCTTGTGATCAAATATAGACCAGTGACAATGACCCCCCCCCCCCCCCCCCATCTATTTTCTTGCTCTGCCTATCTCGAAATCTCTGTAAATCAGATGCAAAAACGTTACAGAAATCTGAAGGTTTAGTGGAATTGTGGATTATGCAGAAAAAAAGAACAAACATTGCATGCCTTGGTCTGGCTAGAACTTCAGCTGCACAACGGTAAAGGATAAAAGTGATGTGTTACTATGGTGATGCCTTATATACCATGGTAACGTTACCATGGTCGCCTTCTGACCAGGTCAGGAAAAATGTTGTTAAAGTGTCCACTAAGTCCCTGAACGCTGTCCTGTCTAGCCCTGTCCCACCACCCACCCCCCACCCCCAAATCTCCCTGTGTTGTTACTGGATGGACAAAGGAGAAAAGCTGCTTATATTTATTAAAGCAAGGTCTGTTCAGAATCCTTGTATGAGAAATGAAAAATATTAAAATAAACAGCTGCAGTGGATTTCAGCCTTGGGAGTAGAGGAGCAGAGTAGAGAGGAGGGGCAGGGGCAGAGGGCACAATGAGGGCCTCTGTGTGTCCCAATAAAAAAGTTTTTCTAAGAGAGAAGAGAAAGAGAGGGAAGGAGAGAAGACGGAAGAGACAGAGGAGGTGAGGAAGCATAGACCTATTTAGGGAGTGCATGGAGCATGATGGTACTGACAGATTGTATTTATCTTCTCTCTCATCATGTTCATTCCTTTATTCTTCCTCACCCTGTTCCTCTCCTTTCTCAGTCTGTATTGTGGATGTGCTGAGCTCACATTTCCGCTGTGCTGCTCTTCTGTCTGTGTTGACACACACATTAATTAACTCCACTGCCAGGAACACCCGTGTGGAGCGACTACTCAGCTGGCCTAGATGGGGATCTGAGTGTGTGTGTACACGCGTGTGTATGTGCTGTTGACATGAGTTAATAAAAAAGGCAGGAGTTAGCATACTTTATTATGGGAATGGGAGAGGGGATTAGGTGAAGTTGGATGGTGATGGACATGGTGTAGGGGAAGAGCTAGGGATTGGGGCTGAGGCACAGGAGGTCAAGTAGGGGGTGGAAGAGCGAGGGGGCTGGAAGTAAAGGAGAGTGTTAAGAGTTAGGGAGCGGAACATGTCAGCCACTCCCCAGATAGTAGTGCCTGAATGGCGACACTCATCCAAGACTTGCTGTCTCATTGTGTTAATTGTATAAGCTTTTCTTACACAATACTAGAAGACAGTAGTGGTCTCAAGCACTTTCAGACAATCTAAAAGTGTGAGAAAAACTCTCAAGGGGGAGAGTAAAGAACAACACCGTTGTCTATCCCACATTAAGACTTATTTTTACTCAGAGAAATAGTAAGGACACTCAAGGATATGGTAAGAGAGGTAATGCTGTAAGATCCTGAAAACATTTGCTGTTACGGTTGTTTTGTAAACAGACAGAGACAGACAGACAGAGCACAGACAGAGCTCTCCTCAGGCTGTCGTCTGTGCTCCAGTCCCAGCAGGCTCCTCCCACCACCAGCTCCAGATCAGTGCATTAGTTTAACGGGCGGCGGGCGGCAGAGGGGGATCACCGGCCAGCCAACAGCCCTCACTGCTGTATTATTCATCACTGCAAAGTGGTTGTTGTTAATATTTTAAATGTGTTTATGATGCTCAGATCCCTGACAAGGCATCTGACAGGGTTGACGGTGGGGTCAGGGATGGAGGTGGGATTGAGGTTTGTGTGTGTGTGTATGGGGGGAGGGTGTTCAGCATGATGTAGGCAGTGTGTGGGCAGGAAGGAGTGGAGGTGGGATGCTATTAGATTCTTAGCATACATGTAGAACAGGACAATTTTAGAAACTTAGAAAAATTAGAGTGAAGTGCTATGGGGAGGACATGTTTAAATCTGAACAAGGAAAAGGAGGAGGCAAAAGAGGAGAAGGTCAGACAGGGCAATGCCATCCATCTGAGGTGGATAGGAGAGGAGGGTAGAGGGAGAGAGATGGAGAGATGGAAGAGGGTGGCATATTGAGATGGATGTATCTGAGGGCCTGGCTTTTAAATATCCTGTGTTAGAAAAGAGCGAGGGAGAAAAGTCCAGAGCGGTGGCATTCAAGCGTCATTAAATACCTGGCACAGGCCTGGGAACGACACACATACACGTGGAGAGGAAGAGAGAACAGGAGAAGGACGAGGAGACGGAGAGCAAAAATATTAAGAGAGCAAAAGAAACAGTGGAGGAGAAAGTGAAGGAGGCAGTGAAGAGGAGCAGGAGAAGGAGAGATGGAAAGAGGCATCCACTGGGGAGATGTTTTATTAAGGCTCTTATGGGTGGCAAGAGCTCTCAGTATTAGTAAGACGAGACATGTTTAATGCTTTGCCAATATTGCACATGTTAGACCTCCCCATAAATCTGCTCCAAACAGCAGTGAGAAGGGGTAGTCAATACGGGAATAGCAGGGAAAGAGTGGTGTGGAACCAAGGATTAGAAGAGAGGAATCAGCTGGGGTTGGAGGGGATGGGGAGGGGGGTTGATGGAGAAGTGAAGGAAGGGAGGTAAAGTTGGGGAAGTGGCAGATGGAAGTTGGGTTGTCCCTGCCCCTCTGTCCTGCCTCCCCCAGGGGTAGGTGGGTGGGGCAGACAGGGAAGCAGGAAGAATGCCTCGGTGGGGGTCCATTGTGATGGATCTGAATGCAGAGAACTCCAGAGGGCTTTTTCTGTCTCTTTGTGTGGGGTGAGGGGGGACCACAGCACATTTTCGTAAACTACTAAATAAAACACACCTGCGTGGGTGTGTGTGTTTATGTGTGCCTGTGTCTTGTTGGCATAACCTGTAAAATCGCACCTTACCTGGCCTTGTCTGTCCTCATGCATCCTATTAGTAAAGTCTCACCTTCATATGCAAAGGCATGGGCACTGACATTTCAGATCAAAAGGCCAGTCCTGTGGAAATGAGCTGCATGATCTCTTTCATGCTGAGGTGAAGTGTTATTCAGGTGTGAAGGAGTTCCCTATGTTCCAGGCTAGATAAAGGACCAACACAGAGAGTGGAGGAATGTCATTAAATAACTTATCATGGAGTGGGGGAGGGGAGCATTCAGGATCTTCCATAATGGGTGATACGAAACCTAAAAACCCATGACCTCCCCACCTTTTCTCTCTGATACATTAACTGCGGCTATTATTAAACAAGGGTGTTAGATCAGAGGCCGTTGCACGGCACTTGTGATTGGCTATGTGGCAGTCCATGCTCCCTGTGTGTCCTAGTCACAGAGAGGAGGTTTTGAGGCCATGTAGAATCTTCTTAGCAAAGGCTTTTTGTCTTCAAAAGGCAGTTCATACACAGAGATTAAAGCTTGACCAATCTGCGCATTTGTGCTTGTGTTGGGGTGTTTCTGTATGTGTTTATTTGATACCTACAGAAAATATACTTGTATATCTTTTTGTATTGATAAATATACGTGTGATGTTTTGAAGGGAAAAAGTATTTAAGAGGAGAGGATGCACTTGAGAGGATTGGTGGAGATTTTTCTACACGCATTTGTGTGTCAGTTTATTTTTTTGAATTTAATCATAACAGTTTCATAAAGCCAAATTTATTATTTTTCTTATCCCCAAATTCACTCTCTCCTTATATATCTGTTTCTTGTCTCATCGGTTACATCCCCCCCCCCTTTTTACAAATACCACCCTCTGTCATCCTTTCAAATCACCCTGCTCTCCTTCATCCTCTCTCCCTCCATCCTTTCTCTCCTTCATCCCATGTCCCTACATCCTCCATTCTTAGCCGGCCCTCCGTCAGAGTTGGGGAATTCCTCTTTAGAAGTCAGTGTGGAGAATCCTATTTCTGTGAGTGTAACGCTTATTAGGGCCCCATCTGCCCTAGGGAGTGGGGAAGGGGTTGGAGTGTAGGGGGTGTTTTTGGGGAGGTAGTTGCCTTTTGTTGTACCTCTGTATATGCTGGCTCTGAGGGACGCTGGGGGCCTGAGCAAGGATGAAGTGGGAAGGGGGCTTAGTTTTGGGCACACACACACACAGAGCAGCTGGTGTGTCAAAAGTAGGGGAATGGCTGAAAGACCTCCGTGGAGAGGCCTTGATTGAGGCGATTACATCTGTGTGTGTCTTTGTAATGGTGGGGGAGACTGAGATGATGCGCATGTGTTAGTTTTGGTTCATAATCACATGCCGCTAGCTAAGGCAGCAGGAATTTTAAACAGGAGTTTTCATGTCCCCATGTTATGAATCTAATTTACCCTAAGATAAGTCTCTCTCCATTTTTATTGTTGCTAACTCAAGAAATGTTTTTCACCTGGCATAGTTTGTGAGTGTGTGAGTCTGGGGTGGGAGATTATAGAGAATGCAAAGCTACATCAGGTTGCGTTGCATGCAGCCACCATCTTGTAACCCATCTTGTCACCCTATCCCTATTGTGTTAATGCCAGAATTATATGGAGAAGGGAAAACAATATTTGGATAAATTAAACACCATTAACAACAATGGGAGTCAGGTGGCTGAGCAGTTAGGGAATTGGCGGTTAGGGAATCGGGCTAGTAATCAGAAGGTTGCTGGTTCGATTCCCAGCTGTGCAAAATGACGTTGTGTCCTTGGGCAAGGCACTTCACCCTACTTGCCTCGGGGGAATGTCTCTGTACTGACTGTAAGTCGCTCTGGATAAGGGCGTCTACTAAATGTAAACGGTTTAATGCAACAGGAATGACCTACCATTGTGATATTTTACAAAATCTAAAAGAAAATCAAAACACAGATGTAAACGCACAAGCAGAAAAGAAGCCCTCATAATATGGCGTCTTAACAGTTTTAAGCACAGCTTGACGTCTCTTTGTATTTTCTATTTGATTAACACATTGTGGGTGTGTAATGTGAGTGTGCGGGGGGGACTTTTAGTGATGTGAATCTACGTGTTTGGGTGTTGTAAAGAATCAGATTGTGCAGTGTTTGGCTCAGTAGTGCATGCATGAATCTAAGTAATGGAGCTGAGCTTGGCCACTCCAGCAGAGATCAGAGATGTGATTGGCCACTCATGGAGAGGTCAGAGCTGTGATTGGCCACTCCAGAAAAGGTCAGAGAAGACACAGTAATGCTCCTTTCCAGCCCCACACATGGACTAGAGAGGTCAGACTTCTGTCCATAAACACACACACACACACCAATACACAACCACACAAACAAATATACACGTACACAAGGAGAAATAATTCCCATGAAAGCTCTTGGGTCATAAACATTCCAGAGTGTGAAATAAAAGGATGAGATATGGCCTCATCCATCCCTCCCTCTATCCCTCCACCCTTCCCTCCCTCCAACTCACTTCTGGCATCTCTTTCTGAGGCTTTGCCTGCCAGTCTCCCAATAGGGTTAAGATTATGTTCTTGCCTTGACTGCATGTCTTAATCTGGGGCTAACAGCCTCTTTGGAGGGATGTACAGATGTGTGCGTGTGTGTCAAGTGTTGTGAGCAGAGGAGCAGAAAGCTTGTGTATTAGTGTGTCTCCTGTGTGTAGGTCAGGGTCATACTCTCTGTCTCAATAAGCAGTCTGCCTCTCTCTATCTCTCTCCCTTGCTCTCTCTCACTCCCCTTAGTCTCATTTCCTCTCACTACCTCTCCTCGGAAAAGAGTGTACCTGGATTAACTCTGGCCTGGTGCATTTTAAAACAGGACACAGGACGAGCCCTATGTGTGTGTATGTGTCATGTGAGCCTTTTCATGGTTTTTGTATCAGGCAGTGTGTGTGAGGTTTATAATGGGTTAGGGGTTATTATGGGTTGGGATTGTGAGCATGTGGTTATGAGTGTGTGTGTTTTCTGCCACTTCCCAAGCCTCTTACCTGCCACTAAGCAGATGGGCTGTACAGTAGACCTCACCCTCAACTCTTCCACTCCGCCCAGATTAGTTGGGGAGGCCCCCCCTTTATAAAAATAAGACTACTGCCCACTGCTTATTTTTCCCTACGAGAATGGGATCTCCTTTATTATGGTGGTGTTGTGTGTGTGTTTGTGCCTGTGTGTGTGCGCGTGTGTGTTTGCGCACGTATATATATATGAGCACCGAGAATCTGGTGTTTATGGGGGATTATGAAAGCAGATGGACAGACATGCTGACTGGTGAGGCTTCATTAACTCTGTGTGTCTCCACTCTGACACCATAGATGCCCTGCCGCACATACACTCCTGCTTTTCCATTTCAATCCTCTTGTCACCAGCGAGCACAGACGGTGGTGGTGGTGCGGTGGAGAGGGGGTAGAGTGAGGGCGTCAGACACTGGTGAAAACCACATAGATGTTTAAAGATTGGTGAGACGATGTGAGCACAGAGTTTCTGCTTGTCATGTTAATATTAAACTGGGGCTGCAGTTTTTTTTTTCTACTTTGTGACATAACTCTGTCAAACTGCATTGAAGTGAATGTTTCCTCTTGGCAAAAGTTATGTGTGCATGTGTGTGGCACACAAAAAATATCGCATTGGGATTATAACTGAGACAGAATTAATCTTGACAGAATTGTAGTTTTATATTGTATAGCCCTGGAGCAGGCTGGTGGATAGGGGATGGATGGATGGGATGGATGGATAAGTGAAGTTACAGAGGATCATCAACTACAGTGCGCACACACAAAATGCCATGTGTGTAGCTTCAACCCTCAGAGTACTACGCTGTCCTGGCCCCTTGCTCTTCACCACCCTAGAGATCAACTCACTGTTGACCTGCACAGATATGTATGTGACAGAACGATCTATGGAGAGACTGACTGACAGACAGATTGATCAATATAAAAACAGACAGACAGACAGGCTTGTGGATAGACTGATGTGTGGACAGACGGACAGACAGACAAAGTAGCAGCCTGGGAACAGATGGGTCATCAGGAGGTCCTTAGAGGCCCATTTCCTCCTCAAGAGAGTGCTAAAGGAGAAGTCACCCAGAAATACTGTACATCTCAGCATGCAACTCAGATTGAGCCAGGATATACTCAGGCAGCCGTGAAAGAGGGAAGTGTGCCTGTGTGTGTGTGTGTGTGACCCACCATCTCCATTCTTCATTCTTTCAGTGATAAAATAGATAAAATAGACTATAAGTAAATAGATGTTTCTTCTTAGTTTTTTTTTGTAGCTCAGTGCTTCTCTACACCCCCCCAAAAAATCTGTTTGGATTAAAAAGAAAGTCTGTAATGAAAACGTCAACCTCCTTGTGGTTGGGAGTTGAACAGGAGTACAGAGGAGCCAAATTGTAGGCTGGACGCCCCACGGCTCAATGGTCCTTCATGTGGAGGGGAGGGAGCCCTTTGTTAGATTTAGCTTGTAGAGTGTGACTGACGGAAGTAAATAGAACATATGCGTTTGTGTTTACCCACCCACTCTTCTCCCTGTCAGTGCCACGGTGTGTGTGTGTGTGTGTGTGTGGGTGGGTGGGTGCGTGCGCATGGCGTCAAGTGTGTATGTGAACATCTCGTCGTTTACGGCCCTCTTGTCTTTGTGCCCATGCGAGCATGAGCGAGTGAGTGACAGTTATACAGTGGTGAAGAGTGAGTAAATCTCCCTCCCTTTAAAGCACTCAGCAGTGGGCTTTGCATTAGCACAACAATTTACACATCTGTCCGGGAGGCAATGCCAGACACACACAAACGCAGAATAATGAACCCAGAATCGACTGGAGACACTCAGTGATTGAAAGGGGGTGAGGGGGAGGGAGAGAGAGCGAAAGTGGAAGAGCGAGAGGATGGGTAGAGAGAGACGTGGAAGTAGTCAATAGACAAACTTTATTACTACAGCTCCGTCTTCTCCTCTTGCTCCCCCCCCTTTCACCATCCTTCTCTCTCTATCTGTGTTTGCTGAGCAATTTTGATTACATGACTCTGTCTCACATGTCTTTCATCTCCCCCCTGTGAGCTGAGGAATGGAGGAGTAGTGAATGGAGGTGACCTCTTTCTCGCGTATAATTGCACAAAGACATCCAGCACGAGGGCACTGATCTCATCCAACAAAAATCCATCCTAAAGTACCCTGGACTGGCCTGGATCTAGGAGAAGTGTTTAGGCCTTTTGATATGGCTAGGAACCCCTGTCTTTACCTTGTCCTTATGGATGCCTAATAACCACTGTCCCCAGTCTATTTATTAGCTCCGATGTTAATGTATGCATGGCATCTCTCCAGCACCCCTGCCAGTATGCACCCCAGTCTGTCTTTAGCTTTAACAACAGAGTTGTAACTGTGACATACAAGCCTGTGTTTCCGTCTTACCCGGTAGTGATATTCACTGATGATTGAGGAGAAACTATTTTTATGACTTACCGCTAATGTTGACTTAAAGTCTAAATGGTCTAAAGCACAAATTGCATTATTGGAGGGTCATATTGAGGCTCTTATAGGCACTTTAAACCAGGAAGGAATTGCACTATGACTTTGCTACGCCTACAGAAGTGCTGATGTTACCAGATGGCATTTTCACTGTGTGTGTGTTAGTGAACACTGTACATATTTAGCTACATACTGTTTAATATACAGTGTATGTTGTTTATGGGATGGGGGTGATGCTATAAAGGTTGCAGGTGTAACAGGGGGGAGTTGTGTTGCTCATTAGTCCTCCCAATCTTTCCTCTCACTGGTACTCGATCCCAGGACCTCTGACTCACAAGATTGACCAGCTCAACCAGCTACGCCAACAAAAAGCTAGCTATTTTCTGGTGCGGTTGGCCTATATACATACTTGAGGAGTGAGTTTACCAATCCACATCGTGTTTACCACACCCTCTTTTGTGTCCTGACGTATGTGTGAATATGCCAGTGTATCTATCTAGCCTGTGTAAACCTGCCCCCATTCCAGAGGATCAGTCAAAGGAGATGAAGTCCTGGGGTAGTGTATGGTGGTGGTCAGAAAATAGGCCAAGGTCTGACAGCGCTCTCAGCCTCGGCTCCTCAATAGTGCCACAGCTCTGTGGGCCATGCAGATGCAGAACAATGGGCAGCTCGGCACAAAGGCAGCCACAGACCCTTGGCTCCACTCAGGCCTTGTCCACCCTGACCCCTGGCCCTTGACATCTCCTGACCACACAGGCTGGGGAGAAAGTTCCCGTAGAGGAACGCCGCAGCCTCCACTCTGCCACCGAACTGCTCTGAGCTGGGAATGTGTCCTGCAGTTGTAGTGGTGGGTAGGGGGAAGGGCACCAATTTATAACTTTTACATGATACGGCTACACCCAACACACACATTACTGCACAAATATACACAGACATACACATGCATATACCTTTACAGCAGACCTCCAGCTGACACGCACACATACACACACTGAGACAGAGAAGCTCCTCTCCCTAGCCTCCATTCATTCCAGCCAGCTAGCCTCCCTCCCCTTTTCTGTTTATTCTGGGGATTAAACTGTCTTAATCTCTTTAGACCCTAATTCAGATTAGATTTTGTGTTATTATTATTGCTATGTCCATTGCCCACTGTCCTGTTGGATTTTTTTCCAAGCTCCTCTGTTTGGAGAATTGATTAAATCTGCTGACCACTGTCCTAGATTGACTCTCAAAGACTTTAGGCCAAATACATATAGGACATGGGATATGATATTGTAATATACAATATGTGTGTGGGTTTTATGCCTGCATGTGTGTGTGAGTGAGTGTACAGATAATCTGAGGATCGGAGCATGATTGTATGCACTGTATGCATGTAGTGGGTCAGATATGGATGACGCTGTCCTTGACCCTATACAGTCAAGCTCACATATGCGCACACACACACACACACAGGGCCGTTGCTAACGCAGGGAAAGGTGGATATTATTCACGGGGCCCATGGCTTGGAGGGGGCCCATTACTGTGTGGGTTTTCATATGACTGTAGTAATTATTTGTCAATACAATCAATATTTCAAACCAAAAGAATACAAAAATACAGTCTACAAGACAAAAATATAAAACTTTTTCTAAATGGAACCGTTAGAAATGTTTAGGCCCCCCTCCTCTCCGCTCTAATGAATCCAACTGCACGTTCCCAATTCCCAATTTTGTTCAATGAGACTCAGTGTGACAGGTGGATTGCGTTTTGCAGCGGGTGGCAGGAAAATGTCGCAACATAAATCTGGTGCACAAAAAAAAAGAAAGGACAGAGAAAAGAGAGTCAATGCTGGGAATTTGTTATTAATAAATGTTTTCACAACAGCAAAGATTTGAGAGGTGAGCCGCTACAGTAGGCTACACTAGCTATCATGATAGTGGCAGCCAGGCATGCACGTTAGCTAGCACTTCTCAAGTTTTATGAAAGTCAGCTAGTTATCTGATATTGCCCGCGGTGAAAACCAATAACAAACAATGGGCTGATATTTCCGTAATTAAGTACTCCATGAGTTACCATTCAACTATAAACATTCAGTTATGAAATACTGGATAGGCCTATAGCCTACAGATATGAAATGCACAGCGTGCATGTTTAACCGGTGTAGATCGGTTTAACTCCTCAGACTCAGGTGCGTATACAGGCACCCGCTCCAGGCATAGTTGGGTAGATTACATTATTTTGACTGACTTCTATGAACTGTAAAAATCAGCACACTGATTATGGTGGGTGGGGGCCCGGGCATATATTTTTTCACAGCCCTGCACACACACATTTGCTCAAATCACTCTCCCTTAAATGATACTCTTCCCCCAGTGAACACCCTTTCAACACTCTACACGCTTTTTTGTTTTTTCTCAATTAAGATAAATTATGGAGACATCTGGGAGCAGTACAGAGGACCATGTTTTGTCATGTTACCCTCCGGCACACAGTCAATGGAAGAGAGAGAGAAGGAGAGAAATAGAGAGATATAGTTTGGTCTTTATGCCCCGTTACACCTCTCGTTCCTAACGGACCTCACTAATATGCAGCTTAGCCAAACAAACGAGCCCATCATGAGAGGATGCAGAGAGAAAAAGACAAGGATGAGGTGAGGCTTAGTGTTATTGCTCATTTAGGTGGGTGGAGAGGCGGAGGGGTGCAAGCCCTTGTTTGCGCTGGCTCCGGTGGGCCTGTAGTGTACATTTCATTACTCTGCCATCCTCTGAGGAGAGAAGGACTGCATCTCCCACAAGCTCTCACAACCCCTCCAGAGCTGCCAACAAGTGATGAGATGAAGCTTTCCGAGTAAATGGACCTTATTGATCTCCACACCTTGTAATATGAAACATTTCAACAGAGCACTCTGTATCTGGCTCTCTCCAAATTACTTTTCCTGCTGCTGTTATGGCTTTCTTTCCATCTCTCTTTTTTCTTTTCTCTGTCCTTTTTCCATCATTACCCTCTCCTCTATTGGTTTGAACTAATTTATCCTCTGCTTACCTTTTTTACTCTATCTTAACCTCTCTTTTCTCTTGATCTTCTTTGAAGGAAACATAAGCACGTACATTGTTGGAGTGAGTTGAAACCCATAGAAAGCAGTCTTTTGTAATTTATTTTGGTGGTTTATTTCTTATTTATGAATGTGTCGTTACAAATAGTTCTTCCTTGTATGTGTTGAGTTTGTTAGGGTACTGAGGCCTTCAAGGAGAAGCCTACTCTGAACTGGGATGGAGGTCACAGGGTTACGAATGAGGCCGGGTTGTATGTTTATGATCTCCTACACAGGATATCTCCCTGCCCTCTGCTCTCTGCACTCTCCCAGTGTTGTGTGAGAGAACAGGGGGTGGAGCTTGATAGCTTAGCACCAAGCTACTTGGGGACCCAAACCTCATTTACTGATTAGAAACTGACTGGCCCATGGTCTGACCCCAACCAAGAGAGGTGTGTCTGGATGGATAAAGCATGGATAGTCTGACAGAATTTCCAATGGACTACATATTGAACATGTAAAACTGGCAGCCACAGTTGCCTTGTAATGATTTATGTACATCTTACGAATATACTCTTGTGTAAATGCCAAGTGGATTTAAGTTGAGTGTATGTAGTATGTAATCCTCATGAGCATGTGTACTCTTTGCACACAGCCACTTGAGTATTCTACAGGCCAAATCTGTGTAAAGCCTTGTGAATACACTGCAATATTTAAATATTTATCTCTCTCTCTCCAGTAAGGCAATGCAGAGTAGGAAGTTTGTAGCGAACATACAGCTCTGTAAAATAATTTGACCACTGCAAATTAGTAGTTTCTCTGGTTTTACTATTTATAGGTACTAGTGCACAGTGCCCGTGAGGCAGTCGGTGATTAAGATGTCAGTGAAATACACAAATACAGATTCCTTGTAGTGCATGGTGCCCGTGATAAAATTGGTGGCACACACACATATTCCTGGAATTATAGATAGGGAACAGTGCCTGCGATGATGTTGGTGACACACAGATTTCTAGAATTATAGATAGATAGTGCCGTGCCCATGATGCAGCTGTTGATGACAGTTATTCTCAGTGGTTTTGGTACCTATATTTCTCAGATCACAATTGAAATTCTCTGTCATCTCTTAAGTAGCCTACTTATTCAACCTCCATATCTATTCTAGTCAAATTGCCAATGCTGTGGTAGCCTACATTCATGCAAATGATTATGTAGCCTTCATTTGTTTGCTGTTTCCTAGTTATAAATTGCTTATGTTGTGTTGATCAAAATGTACTATCTTCTCTGTTAAATTGTCTTACCACCACAAACATCTAAACATTTAGTTAATTACAGAAGTCATTACATGCACAATGGTTGAGCCAGTTGTCATAATTGTAGGCCTAATTCACCATACAGCGCTTGTACATTTGGAATGAGCAGGCAGTTTTGACATCCTTAATTTATGTAAAAAGATTCACTGATCTATACTGAAAGTATCACTTTATATTGTCCTTCTATTAGCAAGTTCAATCGCGGTAGGCTACTTAGGCAGTTTTTACATCAGTAAACACATTAATTTTTGTAACAAAATTCACTGATCTATACTTAAAAGCAGGGTCGGACTGGGACCGAAAAACAGCCCGGGACATTGAAACACAGACCGGCCCGCCCCCCCCCCCCCCTCTCCACTTTCTGCCTCACTTTCTTTTTCCATACTTGTCTCTGTTTCTGCATTTGCTATTTGATGTAGCAAAATAACAATAATCAGTAAACTATATTCAATAATGACAATCAATTCAACAAACTAATTTCCATATAATAAGCCTGTTAATAGACTGACTATTGTGTACAGTTGCAGTGCTGCACCTGTCAAAGTCTCTCCACTGGCCCCTGTCACCACAGCAGCCTCCATCTCTTTCCCTGTGTCACCTGTGCCTGCTTTAATACACAGAACAGAAAATCAAGACAATTGCATTTGAGCCACATAGCACATTTATTATTTAAAGCCAAAAAACATGTTGTGCATATTTAGATGAGTGCCTTTTTCTCTTGGCCATTTCTTTTACTTCATTTAAAATGTATAGTCTATATATTGGCTAACAGTAATACCAAATGTATAATGTTTTTAGAAAAATTAAAACAATATGGTTTGGAATGATATTTGAATTTTCTAAATGTCGAAAATACAGCTGCTTACAGCTGCTTGCACCTGGCGCCTCTGGTACAGCCCCATCTTCGGGCTGCAAACTCTCTCCTCCTCCGTCTTTTGACGGCCTAAACATTTATTCTATACTTTTTTTCTTGAATAGTGCCGTGGCCGTAGCGGCCGTTTGTTGGACCGGCCGTTCGGGAAATCTCCCGAGTCTCCCGATGGCCAGTCCGACCCTGCTTAAAAGTGTATCCACTTCATATTACATGTACATAGTCATTTAGCAGACGCTCTTATCCAGAGCGACTTACAGTAAGTAGGCTACAGAGACATTCTCCCCGAGGCAAGTAGGGTGAAGTGCCTTGCCCAAGGACACAACGTCATTTGCACGGCCGGGAATCGAACCAACAACCTTCTGATTAATAGCCCGACTCCCTAACCGCTCACTCATCCTTCTGTTAGCTAGTCAGCCCCTTTGAAATTAGCTGAATATCGGTTGTAAAAGCGAATTCGCTTCTAAATAACGAAACAGAATTTCTCTATTTTCCGTACTACGCTTTGTTTCATCTAAAGATCCTGTAAAGTGGAACTGAAAACGAGTTTTAAGTTCACCACACCACAGAAGAGTGTTATTAACTACCCATCAAATTCGAATGGAAAAAAACACAGACAAGTAGCCTACCGTATTTCTTCGAATAAACGCCGCCCTCGAATAAACGCCGCACCAAAAATTAACGTTGTGTAATAAACGCCGCTCTCGAATACACGCCGCACCAAAATGTTTTATTTAATTGGTTAAATTCAACCCCAGTATTTATTACATGTACATAACTTTCTGCACAGCTTTCTGTTTGAAAGCTAACGTTTATGAACGTTTAGGCATGCTGCTTCAGATTTCTACACAATGTTTTTGAGACAGTTGTATTACCAACGCACACCTTATTGGTAGCCAATGAGAAAGGGAGTTGCCGCACTCATAGACAAACAAAGAATAGACGAGGTCAGCGGTAGTAGCCTAAATGAAACCTGCGTTTTAGCTGCATGATTCATTTGTCACAATGCCAGCAACGAAGTTGTCTATGGCTGCACTGTCTGCAGCTACAATTCACGAAATCTCTCTTACTGATTAAATGCCGCCCTCGAATAAACACCGCCCTCGAATAAACGGCGCACCAAAAATGAACGTTATTTAATAAATATTATATTATTATATTTAATATAGGCTTTGAAATCGTGACAAAATCAGGACTCTTCTCTGCTTGAGACTGGGGGGGCGTGTCGCCTGAAGGAGCTGAATCTCCGCCCCTCGCTGCCTACCTACGACCCAGATAATGGACGCTACGTCAAGACGAACAAAACAGTATAGAATTAGAATTTATTTGTTCAATGAGTGAAACATACACATGCATATAAATGAAATGTTCCCCTGAGCTGTAACACAGGAGTAAAAATGGACACCAGAGACAGCAGACAGTGAGCTCTCCAACTACTTCTAGCACACTACCATTTCACCAAAATACCATCATTCTACACCGAGTAGCCTAATATCAAGTTAACGGTTTGCACTAACTCATAGCAGAGATACCTCTGGAAAAGTTATCTAGTATAATAACAAGCACACAGAACTGAGTGATGAACTGCTGGCGGCGGTGGATGGTCCAGGTGCGACCGGAGGAGGAACGGCCGGGAGGGCGATGCTCGGTACGGCTCCGCGCTGCAAGAGAAGCCGTGTGTCCCTGAACCCCGACTGTCTCTGGTCCATGTTAAAATTATCCGCCGTGAAATGGTCACTGCAGAGGTGGCTATTGGAGTTTATCCGAAGCTTTCCATTAGCGTTGCTCTTCACAAAATCAACCTATTTTTCCTTTCCTCGTCAATAGGGAAATTAAATAGCACTGCAGCGCAGCTGAAGTTCTTGCATCCAGGGAAGATGCAGTTGCGGGTGGAGGGAGACATCCTGAACAGGGGCGGTTCTACACGGGGGCCTACAGGGGCCAGTGCCCCTGTAAAAATTGAGCCTTTTTTGCCCCAGTAAATAAAAAAGTTATAGAACATATAAAGTATTGAGAGAGCTGAGGAGCTGGAAGAGGGAGAGCCAGAGCCGTTTGTATGATTTTAATGTAAAGCAAAATTAAAGTATTTAATGTTTAAATATAATTTGTTTCGGTTTTTTAATGTGCCCCTCTGATTAAACACTGGCCCCCCCTTGGCCCCCCCAGTAAAATTAGTCTAGAACCGCCACTGATCCTGAAGCTAGCTAGTTAGCTGATGTAGGCTACAATAACAGTACAGCAGGAGGAGCCATTCAGTGATCTGACGTAGATGGGTCGAAATGACGTAGATAGGTAATTTTTTGGCTCCGCCCATTAAAACCTGATCTGAAAACGGAAGAGAAACTGTTCTACGGGCTAACTCCACATTTCAGTGCAACAAAGTTTTCGCGCTTTGCACATGCTTTCAGGAACTCATTTCACACGTATATAATGTACAGAGAAGCAAATCATGGAATTTGCTTTACAGGATCTTTCATTTCAACTCGCTGCAGACCAGAGGACCAATCAGAGTGAAGGGGCTGGGATCCGAAGAAAGCAGGCCAAACTGGCGGCAAATTATTTTTTCATTATTTGATGTCGAAATGCTTATCCAAACAACGTCAATCGTGGCACTGCACTCCGTTGGATTATAAAGAGTACACCTGCAAGATATGAACTTTGCAGAGTGCCCAGTTCTTTCGCTGATCGCGGAAAACTAAATTAATTCTAATTTGTACACACAAACACACGGATTCCTGGCATTATTAGAGAGATGTGTTTGGGTGAAATTACAGTTTTATTCTATAAACTACTGACAACGAAATCTAGATAAAAACATTGGTTATTTAGAGCATTTATTTGAAGAAAATGACAGCTGATCAAAATCACAAAAAAAGATGCAGTGTTGTCAGACCTCAAATAATGCAAAGAAAATAAGTTAATATTCGTTTTAAACAACAATACAAATGTTTTAACTTTGGAACAGTTCAGAAATCAATATTAGGTGGAGTAACCCGGATTTTCAATTACAGCTTTCATGCATCTTTGCATGCTCTCCGCTAGTCTTCCACATTGATGTTGGGTGACTTTATGCCACTCCTGGCACAATAGTTCAAGCAGTTTGTTTGATGGCTTGTGACCATCCATCTTCCTCTTGATCACATTCCAGAGTTTCCTTGATCACATTCCAGAGCCTGAACCTCATTTTCAATGAGGTTCAGGCCTGGAGATTGGGCTGGCCATGACAGGGTCTTGATCTAGTGGTCCTCCATTCACAGCTTGATTGAGGCATGGAACATTGTCCTGCTGGACAAACCAATCCTCAGAGATGGGGAACGTTGTCAGAGCAGAAGTAAGCATGTTTTTTTTCAGTTTTCAGGACAACCTTTTACATGGCTTGATTCATGCATCCTTCTCAAAGACAAATCTTCCCAATTCCAGCCTTGCTGAAGCAGCCCCAGATCATTACTGATCCTCCACCAAATTCAACAGTGGTCTAGCTTTGCTTGACTTCAGCTCTGCCCCGAGGAACCTGATTCGAACCGTCCTTGTCGTTCACTTCACCCCAGCTACTGTTTGCCATTCTTTTTGTAGGTCACTTGATGTCATACTAAAGTTGTTGAATGACATTCAAATGAGTTGGCGGTCATCCCAGTCAGTGGAGGGTCGTCGTCCAGCTGGTCCTATTGCAAAAGGATAGTGATGACATTTGCAGTGGTTTTTATACTTTTCCTCGTTAAATACAATTTGGTTCAGGTGATCACCTGATCAGAACCTCATTCAGTAGAATGAGGTGGGCCTGTGTTGGAACAGACACAGGAATGTAATGGCTGCCATTTATGTAGAGATGTTAATATAAGACAAATTTGCAGTTTTCTCTTAATTTCTTTCCAGAGCTGTATGTCTGAAAACCCCTTACTTGCCCCCTTACTACCCCCCTCAATTCCCCATCTCAATCTACCTCTCTTACACTAGGGTTTAACTCTAACATCCATCTACTTTCAAGTCTCCAGTCCGCTCTCTCCAGAAGAATGTCTTGCTTTCCCCTTTCCACACATCAAATGTGAGTTCATTGTGGAGGTGGAGTGAGCAGATCGTAAGCCAGTCATGCTGAATGGATTGTGAATTGTGGGAAAAAAGATCGAATAGTCTGTGTTGTTTGCTGCCTGCCATTGTGTTCCATAAATGACCCAATTGACCGCAGCTACATGAGTGTCAAACACTCTCATTCTTAGCCTCATTTCCTCATACAGCAGGTCCATTCAACTGCTTCAGCTGGGCCCAACATACACACTCACACTCTCTCGCCCTCACCTCTGGAATGTGCAGGCAGTCTGAGTTGAGCTGAGCCAAGCTCTCCAGCTGGCACCACTGTGGACCCTTCAACTGGGCTTGCAATTTAGGGATGTGCTTGATCATCTCCTAAAGGGATGAACCAGGATCACATAATAGCAGCGGTCTTACATGTGTCTCAAGGTTTGCGTGTTATTGTGAATGTTGAAAGGGCGTTGTTGCTTTTAGCTCTGATTTCACTGAGTGATTACAGAAAGATAATCTGTCGCTATGGTTGTATGGTATAATCCAGGCTGCGGGTGGGCCTCTGTGTGTGTGTGTGTGTGTGCATGCAAGTGTAAATGCTTGCAAACCACAACTAAAAACATACTCCTATATTGCCTCAGAAATCAAAGGCCAAATATTCAGAGTTAGATTGTGTTCTTACGGTAATTATGTTTGTTTCTGAGGGCTCTAGCCTGGCTAGATGAATATTGCCTGGGTTCATTGCCTCAATGACAGTGACATTGCTGTGGATTAACCCATAACTGTGTACCGTCTGCCTTGCTAGACCAGCTGCACCAGTCCTATGTGTGTGTTTGTCTCACATACGTGTGTACACACTCTACGTGTGTGTGTGATCATTTATTTGTTTTTGAGCTCTTGGTTTATTTTTCCCTTTCATGATTTACTTATCAATATTATTCCTCTAAATCCAGGTCAGTTTGGTTCCTGTGGTTCTCTCCCTCTCTCTAGTCACTCTCTCTCTCTGACATCACTTTGCACTAGTTCTCTCACTCCTTCTCGAAAAATGATAGTGCCCATCTGGACCTAGCACTGCATGGCCGTCCCACTATTAGTTAGTCCTCATGAGGCAATGGTTAAAAATAGATGAGAATAGAGTGTCAGAATTAGTGAAGCCTTGTCTTTCTCTCACCCCTTCTCCCACCCCACGTCCGACCATACAGTAACAACCATTTGCTCTTGTTAGAAACAGAGTGTGATGCAAACTGAAAGGCGTTAAGGAAATGTCCCGGCCTTCCAATAGCTATCTCCTGTCTTTTGTGTGTGTGTGCGTGTGTTGTGCCTGTGCCTGCGGATCCCTGTGTTGTCTCTCGTAGAGTGTGTAGGACAGAGGCTCGTAGAGGTAAAGCTCTTGTCAGAGCAGTGGCCTGAGGGAGCTCACTGATGAAAGGCCTCTTCATCATCCTAATGGGATACACAACCCTCTTAACCAGACGCAGAGCTACAGATGCCTCTGCCCTGCCCACTAGGCTCCTGGAGTGAGCCGCTCTGGTCCAAACGCATCCCCGATACACACACACCGTGCGGTCCAACAAACAACTGAATGTGTCACTGTGGGGCTCTGCTCCAGTTACAGTACCCCTCTACAGGCTAGCCTGTCTCTCTTCCGGCCTGTCTGACTGACGGAATGGCCGTCTTTTCATCAGTTCGTCCTATCCCCAAATATGAGTAGGACAGGGTCATTAGGATCCACTACAGTATGTTAATACCCGGCTGTCCGGAGAAGCTACAGCCAAAATGCTCCCCTGGGAAGGTGGCGGCAGGGTGGGTCCTGCAGGGATAGACTGCTGACAGGACAGTGATGGAGGGAGGGAGCACTGGATGTCAGGAGAGTCAGAGGGAGAAGGAGGAGAGGATCAAAGACAGAGCGAGGGAAACCGAAGCAGTCGCCCCTCATTACTGTCATCGTGTCTTACACACTCGTCACTCACGGTCAAACCCTGTCCAGGGTGGCCTTGGGCGCTGTTCATTCGACCCTCCTTTCCTTCCATTTTTCCCTCTGTTCATCCCTCACTCCTGGTTCAGTTCTGACTCCTGCCAGCTCCTTTATTTTTTCCATTTGCCCAAGACAATGTTCCTTACTACCCTTTCTTCATTCCCCCTCCCAACTGGGATTTTTCAGGCTTCTGAGTGTCCCAAGCCCCACCCCTTCCACATGCCCCATGCCCCACTCCCTCCTCATTCCACAGATGTAGGACACATAGTTTACCCCCCGGACTGCTGACCACACAATTGTGACATTATCCCCTGCTGACATGCCCAAATAAAGGGCTCAGAAATGATTGATGTGTACATGCTGACTCACCACCTGGGGAAACCCATTCATACTGGCACCAGAAACACAACAACTTTTGAGGTTCTGTCACGGTCTTGGCTGGCTAGTTATACTTTTTGTTGTCCATTGCCTTCTAGGCAGGGAAGTGATCTGCTTCTTCTGACCTAGTTGGAGTCACCAGACAGAGGTGAGACACAAAGAGAGATCTGTTGATGGAGATAAATTAAGTAAGTGAGAGAATAGAGAGAGAAGGAGAGAAAGAGAAATAATTGACAAGAGAAAGAGAGAGAGAGGAAAAAGTGATGTGAGTAAGTGAGACACATACTGAGAGAGGTTGGGTGAGGACGAAGGAGAGAGAAAGAGAGGCAGGAAGGATAACGTGAGTATTAGCCCTAATTAACCAGTACTGAGCACTGCCTCCCCTTACAAGACCCAGAGAATCCACGAGGTGAAGAGATGAGGTCCACATCTCTCTCAATCCCTTACCTTTCCTTCTACTCCTGCTTCCACACTATTTCCCATCACTGCCCTTCATCCATCTCTTCCTCTCATCTCTGCCCTATTTTTTCTTATCTATTCACTCTAACCCACACACTTCACAGTCTCTCCAACCCTCTTTAACAATCCTATACACCCAGACACACTCTCTCTCACACACACAGGTCATGCTCTCCAACACTGCTTGTTGTGAGATGTGACTGATTCTACCTGGGGATCATCCTGATGCAAGGGGACGCAATGCTGGAACAGAGTGACGCCAGCCTGTCTTTGTTTGTCCGCTGTTAACTCACTGGTTTGTAGATTTGTTTTCACCCATCTCTTAGAGTTTGATTACTGATCAGAATACTGATCAAACAATCAGAAACAGTATCTGTATGTGTTTGCGTGTGTGCATGGTTTGACAGTCGATCCCCTGTCAATCCCGTTCATCTCTTCATGTTTTTATTAGCCCTCTGCTGCCAAAGCAGTTAGTCACAAGAAGCAGCCCTGTCACAACACATTATACCAGCCTGCCTCTCTAAAAGTGCAACACACACACGCACATCTCCACCTTCTTTAACCTCACCACATGTTACATTGAAACAGTAACCAGGTAGTATGAACCCTACCTCTTCCCTTCAACTTTTTGTCCACTCTCTTTCGCTCTCTCTCTTTTCTTCTCACCCCACCCTTCCCTTGCCATGGTTACCTGCTCCCTGCGCATATGTCACACTGTGATAGCCTCTCTTCTCAACACCTTGTCTCTATTCTGTCTCTCCTTCCCTACCTCCATCCGTCCCAATCACATGATCACGCATTACCCCGGTTACCTGAGAGGGTTTCTTAACCCCTTCCTCTCCATCTCCGTGTCAGACGAGTGTGCCTGCTTCTTCGGCTCCCTTTGCCCTCCTCTCACCCCGTCTCCTGGTTCTTTTCATTAGCGCCATTGACAAGGCGCCGGCTGTTGTTGTCACAGGAAGTCGGATTCAGATAAGCCCCCATCTCAAGAGAGTGGGAATGATATATTGAGCTCTAGTTAACACTGTTTCCTTGACACACACTCCATCACACACTTAAATGTCACATGCCAAGCACAACATCCCATAATATCATCATGTTGGCAATCATCCACACACCTACTGTACTTTGCTACAAACAATAATAAGATAGGATTTACTTTATTGTCCCGAAGGACGTTTGTCTTGGACACATACAGTATTTGCTGTTAAAATACAAAAAGCATAGTGCTAACATAGAGCACATAGACAGGCTGTCACCCATGCACACGCACACCCAATGCCTACAGTAACTGCACTGACTGCCATCAACCAACCAAATGCACACTGCCCATCGTACAACAGACCTGTAGTCATCATAATGGTGTACATAATATGTGCTGTGAGAATAAAGCAGCCTTATCAACATAAAATGAAGACGCACTCACACACTGTCCCTCCAACTAGACACACACATTCACTATCCTTAAACATGGCACATATGTATACAGTACTATCGGTCAAACAAGACACACATTCACTATCCTTCCAACAAGACACACACATATACACACTATACTTAAAAAAGACACACTAACAAATCAAGTCATGCAGTGTTCATGGTAGGCTATGTTGGTTATGGTAAATTGCCACAGCTGGAAACAAACTAGCACCCTGCTACCATGAGAGGAACTCTCCGGGTCTGTGGAGTGGGGGGAGGTTTGGACTGGGACTAGGAATCTGTTTGTCTGTTTATCTGTCTCTCCACTATCTGTTAATCTGTCTGTCTCCAGGTATAGTCTGGCTGGTGGCTGGTGTGGACAAACTGGTTTGTGTGAGAACAGTCGGAAGGGCATGAGGGGAGCAGGGAGTGGGGGTGAATTACTTGTCAGGGCCTGTCATTGGGCCGGTCTCTGGGTGGGGTCCAGAGTCTTAATAGATTGTCAACAAGATTAACTCTTACATAAACAGGTCAGGTCAGTTTGTTTATTGACCACTGCAGTTATGTGTTTGTATTCTTACTTGCCTGTTCAGTAGAAATGCAATCTTTGTGTGTGTGTGTTATTGCTTGTGTAAGGCCCCTGTCATGTTTCTGTGTAACTTTATGAAACGTGTTACTTTATCAAAGTGTCTGTTCTGTCCTTGGTGTGTCCTTTGTCAAAGAACCCTAATCAGACACAGAAAAGCAAAGTGGCACCAAGAAGAAGAGTCAAAGTGGAGGTGGGGAGGAGGAGAGAGAGAGAAGAGAAGGGGTGGAAGAGTACAGCCCTGTTGCCCCAGCCCGGGCAGAACTGAGTGCAGGAGAAGGGGAGGGGAGGCGGGGGGTTAATTACAGGGGCCCAGCAAGAGAGAGAGAGGGGCCTGTAATCAGCCTGCCCTGAGGAAGGAATGCTGCTCATCTTCTCATGTAATTACTGCCATTTAAACAGCCCCTGCTCCCAAACACTCAGTCCACTGTACTAGCACCACAATCTCTCTCTCTTTTTCTTTCCATCCCGCTCTCTCTCTTTTTCTTTCTCTATCCCTTCCTCTCTCTCTCTCTTTCTCTCTCTCTCTCTGTCTCTCTCTCTCTGTCTCTCTGTCTCTCTCTCACTCTTTCCTTCTTTATTTTTTCCTGTTGTTCTCTCTCTCACTCACACATGTACACACATCTATACACACCTGCACACACACACCCCCACACACACTTTGAGAAGTACATTACAGAAGATCAGTGGGTGCATTTGGAAAGCGGGGGAGACGGGAGAGAGACTGGTGTCTAGTTGCTGTGTGCACCATGGTGATCCGTGTGTGGACTGCAGGCCTCTTGAGGAGCTGGTTCAGTGTGACTGCATGTCATGGCAACCAGCCACACTGGGCTCATCAAGCAGTTGCACAGCGGCAGAGCAGACAAGTAGTGGCGCCCGACAGTAAAACACACACACACCCATACTGGCACTTACACAAACATAACTAGCTAACCACACGCCCATGCAAAGACACACATGAAAAAATGTGCATGCTCACACATGCACACACTTACACACACACACACACACACAAAATCACACTCAGTCTCATTCTGCCTTGTCTGAGCTTGACCTCCATGTGATGACATTGTACTAGACTGGTTGATCTATGCTGGGAACACCAATATTGTGAAGCTCTCCCTCTTGCTTTCTTTTCCTCTATCTTCCCTCTCTCTTTCTCTGATAGTGATTGATGGAGGTAGTTGTGTGTCTAAGTTCCCATGCAGTAGGTGGTCGGATGGGCTTACACATGCGTCGGCATATACATGCACACCACACACACACACACACACACACACACACACAAACACAGGCACACACATCCACATCACCAGGACACTTATTAAAGGGTTGTGATGAATGGACTTAGTAGGGGGTGGTGCCCCCTACCTCCAAGGTTTTGAAGTGCAGAATCACTTTTCGATGAGGAACACAATGGATCTGACGATCCGCTCTGGGATTGGAAATCCTGTTACTACGCCCACACTCATAGTCACACTCACCCACACATACTCACATAAACGCAAATAGCCTCACAGAATTTGCATATGCAAGCCCATACAGGATGCTAAAGCACAGGTTATCTGAACAAGGCATCAACCTTGTACACCATATTATAAGAACTTCCGTCCACTTATCAGTTTCAAAAACACCAACTGTCACTATGACTTATGCACACATGCCAACACTATCTAAGGCTGTCTAGTACGATTACCTGTGTGTTTGTGTGTGTGGGTGTGTGTGTGTGTGCGTGTGTGTGGCTAATTAAGTGAAATTACCAAAAGTTTGGGGGAGAGTGTGTGTCCAGTAGGAATGGACATTTCACAACTAATTAAGGTGTCACTCAGTAACCTACCTTAGAGGAGTGTTAAATCTAATTGTGAAAAACACCCTATTTCAGAGGTGTGTGTTTGTGTATTTGCCTGCTCACAGGTTAGTAAAGGTTGCCAACCTGTGTACGTGTGACTCTTCAAGTGTATGTATGTGTGTGGGGGGGTTAAGTGTGTGTGTGTGCATCCCTGGGCTCTCTTCCTGTCACCCAGACACACTAGATGGACGAGCGAAGCATTTCTGTCACTCTGTATCTCCATCACCTGCTTGGCCCTCTCCTCTCCCAATCTGCTCTCTTGCCCCCCTGCCACCTTGCCATCTTACTCATCCGCACACACGCACACAGACACACAAGCTCCAAGTCTCAACATAATCGCTGATTCTCGTTCTGCGTATGCGTTAACAGACTCGTACACAAAGGGGGGGTCTCACACTTGACCAAAATAGTACCACCGCAGGCGTCCTTGTTATGTTCAAGGCAATCAAAGGCGTGACATTTCCACTGCTGTGACGAGCTCCCAAGCCACCCTAAACGGGTCTGTACCGCGTGTGAATGTGTGTGTCTGCGTGTGTCTGCGTGTTTTTGTTTACAGTGCGTAGGTGTCATTGTGTGTAGCTGTGTGTGTGATTGTATACAGTATGTAGGTGTGATTTTGTGTGTGACTTTTATCTCAGATATGATCACTTCCAACCTGTTAAATGGAGAAGGGGGGGGCGAGCAATGAGGTGTTGAGGAAAAGGATAAACTGGGGAGGCAAAGGAAGAGAAGGCAGAGAGGCAGAGAGGCACAGAAATGGAAAAGATGGACAGAGCTGAAGAGGATGTAAAGAGTGATATATTTGTGTGACATGTGGCCAGGTGCAGGGATCGGTGTGTGTTGAACATGTTGCCAGGTGCAGCGAGCAGGGTGTGTGTGTGTGCAGTCAGACGAATGAGCGGGCAACACGACTCCTCTCGCTCCGTCTGCCTTTATTGGTGTGAAGAGGAGAGAGGACGCTGTGAAGTCCAACCTGGCGACCCCTTCACTAGACATGTCTTTGCATACCCAGATATACCTCCACACACACTTTGATCTTGCCAAGCTGCTTCTTTCTTGTCTATCATCTCACGTCTTCTTTTGCCTCACTACCAAATCGCTCCCCTCAATCTCTTAGCTCCGCACCATATTCTGCCGTTGTTCCTCTATAATCAAAAATCTCAGACTAATCTCGCTCTCCTCCTCTCTTGCTCATTCTCTCCCTCTTTCTCCTGCTTCCTTTCTATCTCTATTTCCACTTCTCTCTCCCACTCCCTTTCTATCTTTCTCATTCTTTCGCTCGATTCTCTATCTCTCTATTCTCTTTCTCCTGCTTCCTTTCTATCTCTATTTCCACTTCTCTCTCCCACTCCCTTTCTATCTTTCTCATTCTTTCGCTCGATTCTCTATCTCTCTCCCTCTCTCCCCCTCACTCCTGGTATGTTAGTAGCTGTGTTAAAGCTGATGAGAATGAGGTCACTCTGAATATCAATCATGTACTTTAATTGTCCTTTAAGGAAGGCAAGGAGAGACTCTCCCTCTATCCATCTCTGTCTCCACTACACAGTGGGTGTGTGTGGGTGTGTGTGTGAGTGAGTGTGTGTATATATGTGTGTGTGTACGGTGTCCATACTTCATGGCTCACATACTGGAATGAGAGATTGTGGTTGATGAAAATTCATGATCATTCCTGGCTAAACAGAATTAAGTGTCATTGTTGTTATCGGTGTGTCCGTCTCAGAAAGCTTAGTGAATCATCTGTGATGAGTAGCTGAGGGTCACAACCCCATCTCTGGCGCTATCTACCGTAGCTCCAGCTTGGGTGTGTGTGTGTGTGTGTGTATTGTGTGTGTTTAAGTCGATGAAATAGCAGTTGAAGTAGACTGGAGCTGGAGTGCAGCGTGCCCAGCTGGCAGGCTATAGGAGGCTGGTGAGAGGAAGCAGAAACTCACAGCCTCATTAGACACTCCACTAGAAGGAGAGGAGGAGGAGGAAGAGACACACTCATATCTTTGTTTGGTTTTCTCCTCTGAGACTGCTCAAGACTCGACAAGAACAAGCTGATGGCATGGGATCTCTCTGGACACATCCTGACCCTGTCTGTACCATCTGCATCTTTCTCTTCTCTCTCACTGTGTGTGTGTGTGTGTGTGTGTGTGTGTGTGTGTGTGTGTGTGTGTGTGTGTGTGTGTGTGTGTGTGCTTGTGCATTTGTGTGTGTTGGGGTTTTGGAAGCTATTTCACAAGGGGGGACTAACAATGACTAACTCTGTAAGGTAATGTGGACGAAAGTATAGATGCTCTATACTCCACTTTGGCTTGAGGCACTAGGGAACAAAAAGCAAGAGAGAGAGACAGAGAGACAGAGCTCTGTTAGGAAAGAGAATATTTACAGATGAAGCAACACTGTTGTTAACCTTGTTACACACTGGTCATTAGAGACCAACACCATTACACAGAGAGTGACAAATATGAGGCCACTTCAATGTGTGTGTGTGTGTGTGCGTGTATGTGTGAGAGAGTTTGTGTGTTTACTCCGGGTTGGCTAACTTGACGACACCCATAATTCTGCGAGCCTGCACAAATACCCTGTTTTACTGTTGTACAATACAGCATGTGTGTTTTTCATTGCTTGCTTTGTCATCTTCTGTGTGTGTGAATGTTTAACAGAAACGAATGGTGAGCTGCTGTCTGTCATTAGTGTAATAAAAGAGTTGTGGAGCCTTTACATGGCCTCTTGTCTTTCAAGGCTCTTCCATTCCACACAAATTGCTGGCTGCTGGGGCCCAAGGATGTTTGTCTGCCTGTCTGTCTGTCGGCCTGCCTGCCTGCCTGCCTGCTCTAAAACATTGTAAACCCTTAGTTCTGTTATCCCCAAGAGTGGAGGAAAGCTTTGTCAGTTCCCAGCAGTGTTTTAATTAAACTGTGTCTGCCTTGCTGGCACACCAAAGATACGCGCATACACACACACACACAAACATCAACACATACACAAACACAAAGTACTCCTCCTATTCTGTCTACACCGCTGTCTCGACAATGTGTCTTTTCCGCCTCTCTCTCTCTTTCTGTCTCTCTCTCTCTCTTTCCCTTTATCTCTCTCTTTCCCTATTTCTCCATGTTTGTCTCTATGTGCCTACGCTCCAGCTCACAGAGTGACAGGCTGTGTTTTTTACTCTGTGTTTGAGCAAAGTGATCAATGCTGGACAAAGGCAGGGACAGAAAGAGAAACACAATTGGTTATTGACAGATTACTCAAAGCCTGAAAGACTGAAGGCGACAGCTTAGAGAAGGGACAGTGTTGTGGAGGGAGAGAAAGGTGAACAGAAAGAGACCCTCAAAAAACTAAAAAGGAACAAGAGTGTGATTGATGGAAAATACAAAGGTTATATCTTGAAGTTTGACATGTTATCATTTTCAAAGATGTGTCATATTTAAATAATATATGGGTTTGTGCGTGTGTGGCCTGTCCTTTCTCAGGACCAGAGAGGACACTGCTGTGTTTGTTCCTGTGTGTGTTGTGTGTGTGATAGGCTGAGGTAAATTGAGAGTGACAGGTCCACTGGATGCCCTCTGGACTTGAAGCCCCTGCCCTCTACTTCCGTCCTCCTGCCCCCCTCCATTCTTCTTTATTTTGTTATTGTCCTCCTCTCCCTCCATCCTGTCCTTCTATCGTCCTGTTCTCTCCTCTTCTCCTCCTACCCCAGGACCAGAGCTAAGTGCCACTCTGGCTTCTGGCCCTGCTAGGCCTGTCCTTGGCCACGCTGGTTCACATGCCACCCAGTGATCTGCCCCTGGAGAGCAGCTGTTCTTGTTTGTTATTAATGACTGTTTCTCTAAGAACTGTTTACAACAAAGTGAGTGATACTAGTGATAGTCACAATCTTCAGACACTTTGCAAAGGGCTGCTGGTGTGTTTCTGTGTGTGTGTGTGTGTGTGTGTGTCTAATGCCATATTGGCATTAGCAGACATGAGGATGTGGTCTCCATCTCTTTGCTTTCCCTCCTGTCCTGCATCTTATGTTTATTGACTTTAGATAAGTTTACTGGCAGCAGCAAATTGACCAAACGACCAGAGGTTCAATGAGGTGGAGAGGGATGGCTGAAGGGCATGAGAAGACTCAGCTAAAAGGTGTTGAGAGTTAAGAATGTGTGAGAGACCAATACTCAATACATCTGTCAAGATTCAGACAGTGGCTGATGAAGACTTGCAACCTGAATAGGGTTTGGAGTTTTGTTTTATTTTGGTGTGTACTTGCAAAATGTGTGAAATGCTTAAAAGTTAGTTTTTTACCTAAATATGTTTTATAGTAAAATATGATGCACTCTGGGTCCTGGGTCCAGCTTTAAGGTCTGTCTGTGAGAAAAGTCTGAGCTTGTGTGTCCCTCTTTCTCTCAGTGGAGCTTCTAAGAGGAAAATATCATAGGAGAAAAATGTCAGGCCTAATGTGTGACCACTGAGCCTGTCACAGGTCCCCTTGTCCCCAGATACCCACTGAGACATGCCCCCCTCTTACACACGCATACACACACACAGACACACACACACCCTAGAAAGACCTGACCCATGGTAGGGGCTGGCTGAAGCAGACCACTGAGACCAGAGGGGAGCACAAATGTCAACCCCCCCCCATCTCCTCCACACACACGTGAACTGCCAACACCTCAAAAGGTCTTCTCAAAACACACTTGCATGCGCTTTCTACTCACTCGCACATACACTACACACACCACCCCAACAAAAGTGTGTTCTTCTTTGTGATGTCTAGCATACCATCCCTCTGGCACACACATCTGCTGCTACACTGCATACACTCTCAGACATACACTCCCTCCAGGTGCCTGACCATGTGGTTATTTGTGTTTCAGAGAGCAGTGACTACAGTGAGGTCCTCCCAGACTCGTTCCCCTCGGCCCCAGCAGAACCGCTCCCAGAGTTCCAGCTGGAGCCTGAGGATGCCTTCATAGTGAAGAACCGCCCAGTCCAGCTCCGATGCCGAGCTGCTCCGGCCACCCAGATCTACTTCAAGTGCAACGGAGAGTGGGTCAACCAGAATGACCATGTGACCAGGGAGAGCCTGGACCAAGTCACAGGTACGACCAAGCCAGTCATAAATCACACACATAACACTAAGAAACACACACATTCCCAACTTCCCTTACAACACCCCACGACAATTAGCTCAAATAGACGATAGACATTCAAATGGATTTTGCATAATAATGGTTGCTTACATGATTATTAAAGGACTATGCATAAACATTCACTTCTCATCTCTCTGTGACATTCGCATTCTGTCTCTCTTTCTCCCCATCTCTCTTTGTTTCTCTATTTCCACATCTCTTCCTCTCCCATTGCCTTCTTTCTCTGCTCCCCCTCTCCCCCCATCTGTTTCGGTCTTTCTCTCACCCCCCCTCCCCTCACCCCTCTCTATCTCGGAAACCCAGGTCTAGTTGTGAGGGAGGTGGACATCTCAGTGTCCAGGACCCAGGTAGAGGAGTTGTTTGGCCTGGAGGACTACTGGTGCCAGTGTGTGGCCTGGAGCTCTGCTGGCACAACCAAGAGCACCCGTGCATACGTCCGCATCGCATGTCAGTACCTCACCACTGTGTGTGTGTATGTATACACATGTGCTTGAATTCATGTATGCAGTTTTGGGTGTCAGACCTGGGTACCATTGGTAATACTTTGAATTACTTATCTTTTCTCGAGGGTGCGTGTCTGTTGTGTTGTATCAGGGGACTATTCCTTAAGAATACTCCCTCCCGCCAGACACTTCAGGCAGCTTAATGCTAAAGTAGGATTTCTCCAATTCAGATCTCCCAGGGCTGTGTGCTTGTGTGCATGCACACATTTCACTATTTATTTATTTTACATAGGTCTATTTTTGCATGTGTGTACTCCACAGTGCATCTTCTCCCATGGGCATGTGTGTGTGTTGTGCATGGTGACTGACAGAGTGCATGTTTATAAGGAAATGCAGCTAAACACTGGGCAGAGACTATTCTTGGCTGCACCCACACATCCCTCCCAGGGTGTGACAGCAGATGACTGGCTGAGACGAGGAGGGTGTCTGTCAGACTGTCACTAACCCCCGGCTCTCTACACCCCCCTCACCCCCACAGACCTACGGAAGAACTTTGAGCAGGAGCCCCTGGGCAGGGAGGTGCGGCTGGATCAGGAGGTGCTACTCCAGTGTCGCCCCCCAGAGGGAATGCCACCTGCTGAGGTACCCCTGCTTCATCATTCTTCTTAGTCCTCATCCTCTTCCCCCTCTTTACTCTGATCCCGATTAAGCTTGTAATGTGTGTGTGTGTGTGTATGAGTGTGTGTGAGTGACAGACATGATATTCATATCTCCCTCAGCAAATATATCTCCAGTGCTCTGCAAATGTCAGAGGGACTTAGGAGCACTGCAAGCACAGACTGGATTGATGGATTACTCTTTGTGTTTATTTACTGTCCTGTGTGGGTTTGTGTGTTTGTGTACGTGTTTTGTTTGGTCTGTTTTGTGTTCGCTTGTGTGTATGTCTTTCCTGTAATGTCTCTCGCAGGTGGACTGGCTGAAGAATGAGGATACTATCGACCTGACTCTGGATTCCAACTTCCTGATGACCATTGACCATGACCTCATCATCAAGCAGGCTCGTCTGTCCGATACGGCAAACTACACATGCGTTGCCCGCAACGTGGTGGCCAAGCGACGAAGCAGCACGGCCACACTTATCGTCTACGGTAACACACATGCATAAACTCAGCAACCGGGTGGCTTCATTTGGGGGGCTGTATTACAGAGATGAGTTGCAGGTTTTTATTTCCACTGATTGGCTATATCCTCTGTCAGTCAGTGGAGGCTGGTCCTCTTGGACCGAATGGTCGGAATGTAACACACGCTGTGGGCGGGGCTGGCAAAGACGAACGCGAAGCTGCACCAATCCTGCTCCACTCAATGGAGGAACCTTCTGTGAGGGCCCACCCTTTCAGAGAGTAACCTGCACCACCCTCTGTCCAGGTGAGAATGAAAGTATGAACACACACACACAGAGAACTGACATATGACCCCCTTCAGCCAAGACAAAGGCCTTGTTAATGCATAGGGAGCCAGTCAGAGGTGGATTTGTTACATGAACTTATGAAATCCTCACTGTGACCTCCGCCCCTCTGCCCCCTCCTATCCAGTTGACGGGGGCTGGACGGAGTGGGCTAAGTGGTCGGCCTGTGGGACGGAGTGTACTCACTGGCGCAGCCGCGAATGCCAGGCCCCATCTCCTCGAAATGGGGGCCGCCACTGCAGTGGGAGCATAATGGAAAGCAAGAACTGCACCGAGGGCCTGTGCACACGCAGTGAGTCACCTGACCTCACACAGAGCAGCCAATTGGTAAATTAGAGTAGACTAGCATCCAATCAGATATCAGCATGAAAAGCCAGAAATCTGATTGCAGTTCAGCATCAGCCCCAGGTACTCTTCTTGGGGGAAGGGGGGTCTGAAAAAACCCTCATGTAGTCAGTAAACTGGCACACACAAAGGCGTTTGGTGGTGGAAAATAGCCTCCTAGAGAGGAGAATAGAAAAGCGTCCAGATTAAAGGAGTGCAGATAGAGGAGCTCAACAAGGGTGTGGTAAGGAGACCAGAGAGTTGGGAAGTGTGCATGACACAAGCAAGTAGAGGAATTAACAGAGGGGAGAGCATATGAGAGTGAGTCAGATCCAGCCTGACACCCGATGTGCAACCCGTGATGAGCTGGGCGGAATCCAGCTGACAGCGTATTAGACTCTCCCAGACGCACACATCTTTGTGCTCCAACACTCAATACATACATGGAAACTCGACAAACACAGACACACACACACACACACACTCACAGTGTCCACAGGAGTCCTCTACTTGTTGAGACACACACACTCACAGTGTGTGTGGATGCACACAAAATATGTCCTCTACACACTCTTCTCACACAAAGCAGCGAGGAATACAGGCCTAAAGCTCACACACACTGATGCAGCTGCACAGGAGTGTTGTCTGTAGTTCCTTAGTGCTGGAGGCCCTGTGGAGAGTCCAGTGGAGAGACTACAGCACTTGTAGCAGCTTGGAGTCTAGAAGAAAACTACTGCCTAAGTAGCTGGATTAACTGCTTTACTGTTCATTCGTCACAGTAATCACACTCACAATCACAATCAACTCGACCTTTCTCTCATTCATTAATTTACTGGCACAGGCCAGGCTGTGTGTATTTGTACAAAAAGCCGTAGGCCTACTTCAACAGAAATTACATTAAATAGGGTGTAAACTTGTTTGATCTTGTTTTATCATAGGCTCATTTTGACTTCAGTACAGTAGTTTCCTTTTTATTGCATACTGTATTCATGGACTTTGTGACCACCTTTTTTGCATTTTCCTTATGTTGCTATTACATTCATTTGCATTTCTACATACATTTTTATGTTCTTTCTTTTCTTCCTTCTCTTGTTGTTTCTGTTCAAACAGATAAAAAGGTTTCTATTGAACATGCAAGCCATCGTAAGTTCTCCTCTTCATCACTTCCCCTCCCACTGTCCACTATTCATCCACTTCCTGCCTAGTTGTGTGTATATGTTAGTATGTGTGTGTTAGTGTGTGTGTGTTTCTGTGGACACAGATGAGGAGTCATAGCATGGCACATGACTGTGTCCTGTTTTGCGTCATCTCACAAGGAGGTCATTTCAAACACACCTCTGTCCCTGTCTATCCTGGTTAGGACTGCTGTCACGTCCTGAGCTGTGTGTTGTTTATTAGACTAACATACGTCTGACAACCAGCTCCCATTTGGTTTCCTCCCTCACAGGAAGCCAGCTAACCTAAATAAACAGTGGTTTGAAGATACACAAACACGAGAAAGAGAATAATTAATGCCATCACATGAAAAACCAAAATCAAAAGCGAATCCATCCATCCTAAATGAGTAGTCGGGACTTGTACTGTGCAAGATTTGTTTATATTGCAGTGTAGTCGACGCTTCTTATTATTCACATAGAAGGATCTACTGGGTATATATAAAAAAAGTGAATTATTTTCACTTTCTACAATTTCAACAGATTTAAAATCGGGCCCAAGTTATCAATATTCTAGAGTTTACCGTCGGGGTGATGCTAGTTGTGACTAGCTGGATGTGACAGGGGAGCAGGCCGAGCCGGCCCCAGTAATGCACCTAATTCTCCATTGTTCCCTCTTTGGTAATAAGTGCGGACGGCTGTCGGATTCGCTTCCGTTGTGCCACGTGAGCGTGCAAGCTCTCTTTTCCTCCTCTCGGCCAGGCCGCCTCTGGCTCTCAGCACCCTCCACTTTTCCTTGTACTCCATGTACTTTTTTGCTCTTGCCTCTCTGCATTCCCATCCTTCCTGTCTCCTAACTTGTTTTCATTTCTCTACCCCTCCTGGGTCCTTCTCTCAAACAACAGTGTTCATTCCTTTCTCCTCTGTCCAGCCTACATCTTCCATTCTTCCTCTACTGTATTGGTCCTCTTTTTCCAACTACCCAAGTGGCCCTCTGCTCTCCCCTCCCCTCCCTTCCCTTCCCCTCCCCACCTCTCCTCTCCTCTAGCTCATGTGCCATCAATTGCTCATCTTTTCACTAGTATGAGGAAATGGGATAGGTAGAGGAGTTGAGTAGTGTGTGTTGGTGTGTGTGTCTGCTACCCAGTCAGATACAATCTACCAGCAGAAGAGAGCGGGGAGGGAGTTGGGGTAGGCAGCAGGTCAGGTTAATGCCCCCTCACCCACCTCCCCTCGCCACATTTTTTTTGTGAAGAACTTCCCCTGCAGGTCAAGGGTGGGGAGGCAGACTAATGTGTGATCATTACCACTGTTCTGTAGAGCCCCCACAGGATAATGGACTTGGAGAGGAAATGGAAATGTAGCATTGATTTTACAACAAAGTTAGAATGAAATAGATCTTTTTTTAAAGGCTACAGTTGTTATCTGCATTACAAACAACCCTGTCCTCTTGTGATTCCCTGATTTTAATTATTTATGTACTTGTGGATTTGTACGTGTATACACATATAGCTGCCACTCCGTCCTCTGTCAGCTTTGGATCCAGATGTTTGTGTGTGTGTGTGTATATATCGTTGTGGAAAACCTAACCCTACGTCTTTGCCCTCCCCCAGCTTTGGAGCCTGGCATGGGTGTGGCGGTGTATGCTGGCCTGGTGGGGGCACTGTTGCTGTGCGGCATACTGGTGCTGTGTGTGGGCATACTGGCATACCGACGCAGGTGCCGCCACCTCCACGGTGACATCACAGACTCTTCCTCTGCCCTCACAGCGGCCTTCCACCCCGGCAACTACAAGCCTCCCCGACAGGGTAGGGAGCTCTCATGCTTCTGCTTTTAAATGGCTTTTGCAATGCTCTGATTTGCCTGATCATCCCTCTTTTGTCTGTAGTGCTCATAATTTGTCCATCCTTGTTATGGTGGGGGGTTCTGTACCCTATATGTCACTATATGTGTTTTTTATTATCTCTATTCTATTACCCTAACCATCCTAAGTTTATTGATGGCACCAATCCTTTGTAGCAACTGTGTTTCTTAGGATCTTTGAATAGTTACCAGACAACATATAAATAGGTCTCTCTCACACTTTCTCTCTTTCTTTTTTCATCTGTCTCTTTCATCTCTCTCTCTTTCTGTCTCTCTTTCCCTCCAGACAACCCCCACCTCCTGCACCCTTCAGCGCCCCCAGACTTGACTGCCACCGCGGGACCCTTCAGTGGGCCCCTTTTCTCCCTGCAGCAGGGGGCCAACGACAGCCCCCACAAGATCCCCATGACCACCTCTCCCCTGCTGGATCCTCTGCCCAGCCTGAAGATTAAGGTGTACAACTCCTCCACACTGTCCTCCCTGGAGCTGCCCCCCTCGGGGGGCTCCTCTGATGGGGAGATCCTGAGCCTGAAGATGGTGGGCACGGTGGGCAGGGACAGGGAGCACCATGGGCAGACACTGTCCAGAGAGCCTGGACACAGCACCAACGCCACCCTGGGTCACCTGGGTGGGCGCCTCACCATCCCCAACACGGGTAATGTGAAGGCCTGTTCAGTTACACACAGACAATGTAACACACTGGAACACACACGCAACAGCAAATGGAGGTGCCTTCTAATGGTGGTTTATAGTAATCAGTGTAATATGCTCTTTCTATTTCTTTCTCTCTCTCGTTCTCATACACATACTTTTAGGTGTGAGTCTGCTAATTCCACCAGGAACCATTCCTCAGGGGAAGTTTTACGAGATGTACTTGATAATCAGCAAGTGGGAGAAAACAACGTAAGCCAGCATCTAAGACTCCCTTCCTCTAAGCTTTCTCAGAAGGAATAACTTTGGGGAAAATATGACATTCACCATCAAAGTCACTATCATTTAGAAGTATCGGGTCTTTAGTTCTAAGGTTTTAGTTCATGGATCGTCAGTAAAAGTTACAGTTCTGTGGGTTCCTAACCAAGGAGAACAAATCCTAAGTTGAATTCAGAGTTGCTGTGCAAGCAAGTTTAAAGCTGTGATTCAGCCTGCAAAAAGTACCTGTTCTGTTACATTCTTCCTGTAGAATCCTTTCTTTTTACAGTATGTGTGATAGTAAGGTAACTAGCATTACCTACATGTCAATCTCAGTTGGGATCCTTACTTTAAGTCTGCGTGATAGAGAAGCAAAAAATTGCCATTCTCATGTTGTTCTCCTTGTGTGTAGGCTCCCGTCGGAGGGCAATCAAACAGTGCTCAGCCCCATAGTGAGCTGTGGACCATCAGGGATGCTGCTGAGCCGGCCTGTGGTTCTCACACTGCCACACTGCGCCCAGCTGGACACCCCTACCCCAGACTGGATCCTCACCCTCAAGACCCAGACACATCAGGGGGCCTGGGAGGTGAGGAGTAGTTGGGGGGGGGGGATCTGGATCATATTTCAATGTGATCTATTTTCTCCTATCCTGAATTTCAACACTGTTAAATACAAACAACCAAAACATAACTTCATCAAATCTGGTGAGTTGTTTCCTATATTAGTCAAGTGTGCAGTGTGCTGTCTGTTGATGCTGTACTTCTGCCCCTTGCCTAAAGGAGGTGCTTACAGTGGGGGAGGAGACCCTGTCATCGCCCTGCTACCTGCAACTGGAGGAGGAGAGCTGCCACGTGCTGTTGGAGCAGCTTGGCACCTACGGCCTGGTGGGCCAATCCGCCCCACCCCAGTCTGCCTGCAAGCGTCTGCAGCTGGCCCTGTTTGCCCCCCGAGCCCCCTGCCTCTCCCTGGACTACAGCCTGCGCATCTACTGCATCCAGGACACCCCCCATGCACTCAAGGTAACCCCCCCTCTTCCCTTTCTTGTGTCATATTTTCCCTAATTTGTTTTATGTTTCTATTTCTATCCCTCTCTCTGTGTTTCTGTTCACATCTGGACCCACATGCCCCTTATGTCCCCCCTCTCTCTTTTTTTACATAGGAGGTTTTGGAACTGGAGAAGAGTCTAGGTGGAGTTCTGCTGGAGGACCCCAAGCCCCTCATGTTCAAAGACAGCTACCACAACCTGCGCCTGTCCATCCATGACATCCCACACTCCCACTGGAGGAGCAAGCTGTTGGCAAAGTACCAGGTCAGAAACCCAACATCATTGCCACCCCAGTTCTCTCTGTAAAACATGTAGAGAACCTCAGCTATAGAGTTTACATCCCAGTCATGACATGACATGAAGTCAGACATCTTACAGATTACCCCAACCCTAAAACAAATGAATGAACTTGTCGATGGCTTTCGTCACTTGTTTTGTGACCCCAGCTATTTGGGTTTGTGTTTTGGGGATTTGTAGGAGATCCCCTTTTACCACATTTGGAGTGGCAGCCAGAGGCCTCTCCACTGCACCTTCAGTCTGGAGCGAGGCAGCCTGGCGGTGTCCCAGCTCGCCTGCAAGATCTGCGTCCGGCAGGTGGAGGGAGAAGGGCAGATCTTCCAGTTGAACACAGACATCCAGGAGGTACTTGGGAGGTTGGGATTATAGGGGGAAAGGTCAGTGAAAATGAAGCCACCACCATTTTATGTACAAGGAAAGGAGCATCAACAGTATGTGCCAGACCTCTCTTGGTTTCCAACAGCTTGCCTTCTCCTACCCACTTTTTAGACCCTGCCACCACACTCGCCCATGCCCTCGGGAGGCACCTGTCTGCCCTCCTCCCAGGTGGGCCCCTATGCCTTTCGCCTGCCTGCCACCATCCGCCACAAGATCTGTGCCAGTCTCGACGCCCCTAGTGCCCGTGGATGTGACTGGAGACTACTGGCACATAGCTTGGGGTTCGACAGGTCAGAACCAACCTCAGACATGGCTTGTTATTGTGTGGGGTTTATTTTTATTTTGTATTTTTTGGGGGGGTTGCTTGTGTGTGAATTGTATTGTTCTCTGTGTTGTTTGTTCAACTGTATGTATCTATAATAAAGTGTCGGCAGAGAGCCCTTATTGTTATATTCCTTTCTCTTGACACTAACCTTCACCTCATTCCTTTCCCCTGCCTCTCTCAGGTATCTCAACTACTTTGCAACAAAACCCAGCCCCACAGGTGTTCTGCTGGACCTATGGGAGGCCTGTCACCAAGGTGACGCAGACCTAGTCTCTCTAGCGACCGCACTCGAAGACATGGGAAAGAGTGAGGTGCTGGTCGTCATGACAACAGATGGGGATTGCTGATTGGTCAAGTGAAAACAGAACAAAGAGAGCACATCTGCCATCATGAAGAAAATACCAATACTTGCCTATATATGCACAAAGAAACTAGGACCCTACACAGCTCCTAGAGAGCATTCCTGTCATATCCACCTCTTTATTACCTCTGCCTCATCTCCTCTCCAAGCTTTCCCATCAGTTCCACCACACCCTCACCACACTGGGCTACCTGTGACACTCACTACCCAGGCCTGTCTTCAGAGCAATGCGGCACCTTTTGTGGAGGTGAAGACGGGTGGAGTTGCAAGGAGGTGTAAAATATTGGCATATAACCATCCCAGTGTTGTATGTGCAGTGCAAATTGCATTCTTCTTCAGAGGAAAAACAAATAAATGTGGCTTGTTTGTACATAAACACAATGCTTGAGGATTCTCGCACAAAAATCCAAGCAATCATACATCAAAGCACACACATGCACGTACAGGCACGCCCGCACTTCTGTCTGCAGACATACTCGAAGCCCAGTGTGAAAGTGCATGATTAAACACCCTCTCACCTCATGGATTGGGCTTTGTTTCCTAGCGACCAGCCCATATTTGAGGTCCCCATTGTCATGGTGTGTTTGCAGCTAGCGACAGGATAGGTACCTGTCTGCAACCCCTCAGGCTACTGGCAGACACACAGGGACAGACTCACAGACTGCCCTCTTGCCAACTCTGACAGATATTATCCTCATAATTATGGTGTGACTGACGACAAATCATATCAGGAATGGTTTTGAGTTTGAAGTTCTAATTTGGTTGGATTTGGGGGTGGAGTACGATGGGGTGTATGAGGTGTATGTTTATGGATAGGTGGGGCAGGTGATCAAGACTGATTATTGATAATGTACCCCCGGATGCCTCAAAGTCTTGGTAAAACAGTCAGCTTCACAGAAGGTCTCTCTCCTTTCTTATATCTTTCCTTCTCCTTGAATCTTTCTCTCCTGTCTTTCTGCTCGGCCTTAAATCTGTTCCGATTCAGAATACACAGCAGGAGAGCCCTCAGTCCACCCTTAAAAGTTTCCTTTAGGGAACGCTCTTTTAAGTTATTATCCATATTTGTGGATCTGTTCTTTTTCACTGTCATTTGTGTCACTGCTGTTATGATCAAGACATGAACTCTGTTTTTTAAAGTTGTGCTTGATTACCAAGGTACAATGTTGCTTGGTTTTTGTTGATGCTGGAGGAGCTAGCCTGGGAGAGGTGGAACAGTGGAAGGCTGGAGAAACAAATAATTATTTTCAAATGTGTGTATTTGCTTGATTTATCAGACATAATATGTAAAATAACATTGGCTGTGGTAAGACAACCTCTGTTATCATGTTGACAGTCAGCAGTGCTGCCAGATAATAATGATGTGGCTTGTCGGCAGATTAATCTTGCCTTGTGTTGACCTGGCAGCAATGGAGCATAAATCCTTACCTCAAGTTTTCTAAACTGTATTTCAACCCCTTTCTCTTCCTATATGCCCCAAGTGTCTCTTCTCTCTGTCTGTCTAACTCTTATTTAGCTTATTCTTTTCTTCCATGCCTCTTACTAACTGATTGTTTCCCTTTTACATAGCTGCCTGCTTTGTGGTCAGGGTCATCAAGCTACTTGCATTGTCAATATTGTAATTTCATTTATTGTCAGACAGCCTAAATTTGTTTTAACTCTCTCTGTATCTCTGATGTCTGGTTTTTGGCCCTTGAAGCAAAAAAATAGTGTTCAACTCCATGATTGCAAATCCAAAACAAATACATGGCAGTATCTCATCTTTCCTCCCCAGCCGTGAGCTATCCGTCACTGTATGAATGAATTAAAAACTGTATGTGTGTGTGCTTGATTGAGATGTATCTGCCATCTTTCTAAGTACTATGCAAGTACAAAATGACAGTGAATTATCAAATCCTCTTTGTTCCCTGGAAACATATATTTCTCAGTGAGATGCAAGGATGCAGGCAGACAGGGTTGAATTGATAATGTGTCACACCTGCTGATTGAACAAAGTGCACAGCAATGGAAACTCTGATGATACTCTAATGTAGTTCTCTTGTGTGTAATGTGTGAGCTCCAAATGGATACAAAGTCTGGGCTGACATATGATCACTGTAATCCCTGCTCAGTAAAGCACAGCCTAAGAAGTGAAATGCTAATATTGAGGATGATGATGATGATTACAGTGATGAAGAATATTATGTCCTTCAGCATCGTGACCCTACAGAAACAGATTTCTAAACGGGTCACAAGCATTGAACCTCCTTGAACAATGGATGCTATCCCACTACCCCCTTCTCCCAACCTGTTTGATACAGAAGACTGGTTATCATTACAGAACAATAACAAGATGTTTGATGTTTCCTCTGGGTCTGAATCCTACCAGACATAACCCACTCGGGTAGCCACCTGGATCAGAACCGGACTACAAGCCTTTGATTTCAGGCTGTTCATGTTGTTTTTACAAAAAAAAAAACAGAAAACAAAAAACAGACTTGCTTCACTCTGTAAACTACCATTTGTAAATAAACGTCTAGCCTTCTTACCTGTAACTAAATATAATTTTTATGCAATAAATTATATTTCCTAGTTTAACTATATCCCTGTGTCATGTATGGAGAAGTTGGAAGAGTGTTAACCAGTAGTGATTTGTAACACGTCAACGCTCAGAGTGACTTTCTTATCCTGCTCCACAACAGTGATGTTCAGTTGTAGCCCAAAGCACCTCAAACCAGTGAACAGTGCTGTTGAGGCTGGATGGTCGCAACTTGTAAGCTGCTTAGCCTACACCCAAATGTAGGCTCCACTTTTCTTCAAATGTTTCTAACAGACATCAACAGGCTGCCTCCACCATCAACTAACAAGGTACCCAAAAAACTCATAGGAGCTTTTAGATTACATTTACTGCATGTCAAATCCTCTCACACCAGTTCTTGTAAATCTCTGGAGGAGAAGTCAGGGTTTGAAAAAACAAACAAATTCCTGCATGAAGAACAAATGAACTTTAATGAATGGGAAATAACTGTTGAAAAAAAAATATTATTTGTGAGCATCTGAAAAGCAAATTCTACAAACAAACTAAGGTTTGTTTCATTTAATTATCAAATGAAATGTTTAATATTCAGGGCTACACGTCTGTGAGGATTTGGGTAACCCATCACCAGAATTTGCAATATTGCAGTGCCCTCTAGTGGTGAATGTCAGTGTTCTTGCATCACTGTAACAGTTACAGTTGTTGAATATATAATAGCATTATGCCCAAGATGACAGTTGAACGCTTTATTGACTTTGATGATCACTGGCTTCAAAAATAACTTTTTTTTAGATATCTTACTAACTACTAATACATTGTTTATTAAATAAATACAAGTTTAAATATATATATATATATACTGCATATTATACATATTAACATCTAAATTCTAATGAGTACCACAACTCCTGTATAATCTGCTTTGACACATTCAGTGCTGCTGCAGTGCACATTCAGTCTGTTCACATAATAGTAGACACAGCACAGCACTCAACACTAAGAACCTGTAGTCTAACAGTCTAATACATAACTAGAGCACATTTAATTTGCTTAAAAATGTAAACATACTTTTTGTTTCATTGGACTTTAATTTTAATAACTAATAATTGTGTGTACAGGGATATGTTGATTGGTCATAAAATAACTCCCAGTAACCTAATTCCCCCTTCCATTAATGAAAAAAATCTGGATGGCGGACGATATGCAGCTCGTGATTAGCGGGGCCAGTGGGAGGGGGCAGCAATTTGATCAGGTTGGCTGTTGCCCCCCGGGCCCCCTCCTGACCGCGCTGCTGTCTGGCGGTGAGTGGATGGAGAAACAGGGTTGCTATACTGTTGAGTTGATGAGCTGATGAACCGCAGGTGTGAAGGCAAAACAGGTATAGTGGAAGACATGGTATGGAACACCGGAGCCTGGGGCCATGTACATACACGCACAGAGAACTGGGGAGTGGAACTAAATAATAGGAAAACATGATTAGTAACAATAGCTAGTTACTGGTATTTACTACAAAATAGCCTAGAGCAAAACTGATGCAAAGTTTAAAAAAAAGAAGAAAAATGGCGAAGAGTATGGTACAGAACCATAGTAGACTACTGTATAGTAGATGATTTGGCAGATGTGTTAAAAGAGCAGGTGGACTGGATGATGTAATCAGGATAGCGCTGGATCCTTAAACCACATCCACAGACACACAGACAGAGACAGACAAGAGAGAGGGAGCCTGGACACAGGCTAGATGTAAGGGGAGGGCGTGACAGATGCTCCTCCTCCCAAATGGCCTCTTCATTAGTGATTTCTTAGACAAAGTACTTTAATTACAGGTATGTAAACCTTGCCTAGTGCACCTAATGTGCTAGGACCAGCACTGACTGACACCACATCTTTGTATATGAAACTTTGTATGAGGGAAGCTGGGCATGTCTTGCCAACACAGTATAGGCACATACTAAATTAATATTTTCACAAAATTTAAGTATGTATACACAAACAGATCGAGTACACAAAATGTATAGACAAGAAAACATTTGTTGATTGTGCTTTTGCATATTGACCTGAAGAAGGTTTCCAAATGTTTTGTTTATATCAGAGTTGGTTGTATTTACAAACCATTTCTCTGACATTGCATGTTTGGTGTTCCTGGTGTGCTACATCCAATCCTATCAAAAGCGACACACCTACAGGCTCTATTCTGATGAACAAAATCAGCCTTGGTCAGAAATAAGGATCCACAAGGGGCCTGATCATTGCCTTTTGTATCTATGTTCCATAAGTGTTCCAGTGCGATCCAGATCTCATCCGGTGGGCCCAGTCTTCTGTAGGACCTCCAGGCCTCTCTGGTGCACTCGCATGTGCTCTGTGACCCTGTATTGTCTGGAGAAGGCCATGGGGCAATGGGGACAAGAGTAGGGCCTCAGACCCAGGTGGGAACGCAAGTGTCTATTGAGGGAGCCCCTCTGGCTGAATGCCCGCTCACATATGGAGCACTGGTACGCTTGGCCAACACCGCCACCAGGCACACTGGCTGCCAGGGCCCCCCCAAGGAGGTCTGTGGAGGCTGTTGATAGGGGTTTGGCTTCTATGTCCAGCAGGATCAAGGGGGAGATGCTAGTCTGTCTGCTTCTGCCCCCCAGAGGGTGTTTGACGGGACTGGGACCTTGTTTGGGACTAGAGGAGGGAGCATATTCATCACTGGACTCACTGGAGGTGGCTGGCAGTTGGGTGTCCAAAGGCTGGCAGTGGTAGCCAACTTGCTGGGGGGGTACGTCACTGGTGATGTCATGTCTGTGCTCTTCTGATGTAATCTCTTCTAATCTATGGTTTTCCCTTCTCCAGGGGTGTATTTTAGGAGTTCTTCCAGGCTCCACCCAAACCAACTGTGTCTCCTCAACCGGTGAACAGGTTCTGCTTGTAAACTTTGGCCCCAGTTGGTCCTGGGTGTCTTCAGCGATGACATCATCAGTACCAGAACAGTTTTCAAAAAAGGGAGAAGGGCTGAGTCTTGAGGCCTTTTTTCTCTCTGGCTCTGATTGGTCACACATTGAGAGAGTGTCATAATCCAGGTCTAATGTATGTGACACTGTGAACTTGCAGTGTGAAAATGGATGGCCATGGTGATCCATGGAGTGGTGGATCTGGGAGGAGCTGTGCATATAGTTTCCCTTCTGCCCTCTTGTTTCAGACTGAGGAGAGAGTAAATACTCACTGCCCAACTCTGAACAGACAACAGACTTTGCTTGCACTGCCTGGCCTGGGCTGTGTGACCAGATTGAACCTAAAGATACTCTTTGACCCCTATTGTAATAGGCTGGTTCGTCTCGAGCACCCATGGTAACCTCCTGCACACCGAATTGTCTCATTCTGGCTGATGACAATTTACTGTGTTTAGATTGTTGCTCGCGAAACCCAGCGTCATCCTCCCCATCCCTCTCCATATCAGAGCTGTGGAGACGGTGTTGTTGCCGGCTGGCCTGCTGTCCCTGTTCTATCCTGTCATGAGAGGTTGTAAGATAATCCTGAGGACGTTTTTCTGCCAGGAATGGAGGTTTCCCTGCCATTCGGCTGTGACAGATGACTGGGACCACCTCACAGCTTAGTGGAAACAGGGGCCAATGAGAAGAAGACACATCTTCCTTCCTGCAAGGCTGCTGACCAGAAACACATTTCATCTTCAAATGTGGATGCTTGTCACCTGGAAGAAAGAATAGTTGTAGAAATCAGGGGCTGTATTTCTAAAGAATCTCAACTCCTTTAAAAGGCGCATATAATCCAAATATCTGCACTTCTGATCTGTTTTGTGAATGTCAGCTGACCATGTAGAAAGCTTCTCATAATTGATGGTGTATTCCAAGAAAGTGTACTGTATATATACATAGATACATTTTCATTATAATAGCTTTATTTTATGGCTTGTACTTCACCATCAACAATCCATTCAGGCTCAGCACATTTGGCAGACCGGTGTGCTGCAGCCAGTCTCCTTTTCAGAGATAGCTGCAGTTCCTCCATCTGCAGATAGGTGGCAGCAGACAGCAGGGCAAGGTTCTGGTGTGAAGGAGGAAGAGCCCCAGTGTAAATGTAATCCAGCAAAGACTCCAGAACCTCCTTTGTAAGATAGGGGACCTGCAGTTCCAGCAAAGCACCTGTAGTTGGCAGAAGGGATGCCAGAATGGGACTGGAGGCTGCCAGGATGTTCTTGTGTGCCAGGTAGAGTCCACCTGGACCTAGTTGAATGGATGGGCGGATCACACAGTCACAGAACTGGCCCTCTATTCTCTGGCAGTTCATTCTCCTTAGCAGGTTCATAGCATGCAAATTGACTGTTGCCACCTGTAATAGGATCACAAAAAGATAGATTAAACATAACTGACCTCAATGTAAAATAAATGGACAGTCACATGTTTTGTATAGCTGTAAACCAAGTTTCCAGAATAGATTCATAGATCCATAGTAAGTCTTTTGAACTGCTGTTTTGAGTCTAATGAGACTGGCATTAGATGTATACAGGATATGATTAAGATAATAGACCTGCAAACAACTTGGTTATCATCACATTGTATCACAAACTATGACAGTCACATAATATCACTGCCTATTCACGTGTTAACCTACATCGATATTTTACTCTCATTAAACAAAGTGAATCCGAAGTTGCTTACATTCATAGTGAATCCTGACGAGTGAAATAAGACCATCGAATAATCGATTAAATTGACATTTAAAAGAAGCGTCAGTGTCTAGTTGGCGGCTGGTGTCCTGTGTTCTCGTTCACTATCACACGCCTTTCATAGTACGAGCCCGACGTGCTGGCTGCCAAGCACCTGCTTAATGGGGAGTCCCAGCTGTGACGTAAAAGTCTCCATGTCCGTGTATGGGGTAGACCCACCCAGATTGGTGGTCTCGGGTTGCTCAACCTGCGCAAACCCCCCTGTGACGCTTTGTTGATAAACCCATTTAAGTCATCTCTCCACCCATCACTCCCACGTGTTCGTCACATCCTCGCCGCTGTACACTTTCTAACGTTACAGCTCTTGAGTGTGTACCGTATGGAAGGCCGTTTGTGCCAAAAACCCCAATTTAACGTTTGTGTAAAGACGGCATATTTAAAGATGCTGTAAAGCAAATTCCATGATTTGCTTCTCAGTACATTATATGTGTGAAATGAGTTCCTGAAAGCATGTGCAAAGCGCGAAAACTTTGTCGCACTGAAATGTGGAGTTAGACCGTTGAACAGTTTCTCTTCCGTTTTCAGCTCAGGTTGTGTATAGGCGGAGCCAAAACCCCACCTATCTACGTCACAGCGACTTATCTACGTCAGATCACAGACGGTTGCATTCTGTTACTCAGCTGGTACGATGCAAAGACAAAGTAATTAACTCATAAAACACTCAGAGACTGCAGGTAGGTCTGTTCTGATATCTGCAATTGATTTAGCTAGTTGCTGTTGTTGCTAAATTCAATACAAATTTGAGGGGCCGGAACTTCAGCTCCTTCAGGCGACACGCCCCCCCAGTCTCAAGCAGAGAAGACTGCTGATTTTCTCACGATTTCAAAGCCTAATTTAACATACTTGTCTGTGTTTTTTTTTCATTCTAATTTGGATGGGTAGTTGACAACACATTCTTCTGTGGTGTGATGAACTTAAAACTCATTTTCAATTCCACTTTACAGCATCTTTAACCGTGTACAGACAACATAAATTGACGTCTGTACATGGCCATTTTTAACGTCTGTACACGTTTGGACCATCTATGCTTCCATGCTATTGGTTGACGTCAACATACCCACCCCTTTTTGACGTTGGGACCAACATACCCACCCCCTTTTTGACACTGGGACCAACATAGCCACCCCCCTTTTGATGTAGTGTCTGCGCAAGCCTGTACATAGTCCTACTGTGATCATGTGGGCTCTTACGTATCATTTAGTATTTGGGACAGTCCATTTGTGTGGGGGAGAGACACTTGTGCGGTATAGCCTGTATCACACTCCAGTCCAGTAGGTGGCGGTAATGCACCTATACCTTGTTTGCTGACTGCCATTAAAAGAACCAAAGAAGAAGACGAACACGTTGAGTGTGATTTCGAATTCTGGTGGAGGTAAATCGCAGAAAATGACAACCAGAAACTTTCTGAACAGTCTGAAAAGTCTGCCCAGACTTTTGCAGATTGGAGCTGACTTTTGTCTTCAGATGACCAACAGGATTCTATACAGCCTGTTCTAACCAGGTAAGCTATCAATTAGCAACGTTAAGCCAAGTTACTTGTTTTGTATAGCTGTTTGGCTAGTCCTGTCCTCTTGGGCTCCTGACTTCTCGTCAACACACTTGTAGTGCTAACTCTTTTATAATGAGCAAACTCAAATTAACGCAGCTAAAATAGAGCTTATAAGGCTTTGAATATTGCGTTACTGATGGTTATTATGTTACTGAAGCCAGCAATCTCAAAGAGTCTGGTTTAACTGGCTTTGTTGTAGTTAGCCTACCACTAATATATTTTGTCATGCTAACAGGTTAGAGATCATGGCGACGATCGTCCGCTGGAGCAGAGGGCGACTGCTTCAATCTGAAGTAGTTGATGAAATGCTTTTGCTCATTAGCGAGGTAATTCTGGAAGCTAACGATCAACAACAACCTGGTAATTTACTCGTCATAGTAAACATAATCTGAAGGGGCAAGATTCAAAACACGATGCCTCTAACATTTTTCTCTTGACCTGCAGTTGGTCCTGGTTTCACCGTACCTCGAACGGGAGGACAGACAGGAAGGCCGTATTACCAAATCTCCTTGGGTATCTCTAGAAGAACAGTGAACCGATGGTTAAGGTATGTGTCAATTTAAGGACTAGTTCAGGAGAGATGTGAAAAATGTAACCCCTTTCTCACTGAGCCCTACAATTCTTTAGTTTCTTTACAAAGCACATGAAACACTGCAGAATTACCCTTTCTATACATTTCATAAAGAAAACAATATACTGTGATAGAACTCTTTCATATCCCATATCTTTGGGGGGGAAAAACTCATGCGCATGTACCACATAGCTGGCCTTGTCACTGTTCCTTAAACGCATTGTTTTGTTGAGAGTTACTACTAGGGATGAATGTAAAAAATTTATCTAAATTCTAATATGTATACATTGTCTTCCATAGACAGTACAATCTCTCTTTTAGGGGTCGCTACACGGATCTAACAGATGATGCACTTGACAACCGTGTGCTGGATATCATCTCTGGCAATGATGAAATAGGACCAGAAGCTGTCAGGCCCCGGCTTGTGGGTGAGGGCATCATAGTCCAGAGACGGCGTGTGAGGCAAAGTGTCATCAGGACTAATCCTGAAGGTGCTGCTAACAGTGTTTCCTCTATGTTGATTTTGCCGTGACGGCCCAAAAAGCCAAGGCCAACAGGACATAATGACTACAGACCCGTCGCCCTGACCTCTGTGGTAATGAAGTCTTTCATTAAGGTGTGCCAGCGCCTGGTGCTGGCACACCTTAAATCCATCACAGACCCTCTACTGGACCCCCTGCAGTTTGCCTACAGAGCCAACAGGTCTGTGGACGATGCAGTTAACCTCTGTTAAATGTTATCGCTCCTATGAGCGAAAGTGCGTGAGAGAGTGCAAAAATTGAATCGGCGAAAGCAGAATGATGACTATACAACAGTTCAGGGACGCAAGTTTGATATCAGCTTTTGCAGAGACAGCAATAGTTAATGCGAGCGCACACATTTTTTTCGCATTAATTTGAGTGCAAATACAGTTTTTTTGAGCTTCATGTAATAATGTTTTTATGTTTTAGTCAAAATAATATTATCGGTAGGCCTCTCATTTAGAAACTATCTTTAGTTTTGTAATGTTTTCTTAGCCTACCTCAATTCTGACTTGTGTGCTGAGTCCGACATCTGGACTTGTGTGCGTGCTGCAGTGGCTATTTGGCAAGCTCAGAAGAGCGCGCTGACATTCTGCGGGCATTGGTTTGTGTTTTCGGTTAAACACTTTTACAAGCGTTGATTGGGATACTGCGTTTATTTTTTCCAGGATTATCAATCTAAATTAATTAATGCACTGACTAATAAAGTAAATTGTTAAAACTCAAACTTTTGATTTTACTGGGGCAAAGCAGATTTATACTGGGGCACGTGCCCCAGTAAAAAGGGTCTAACGACGCCCATGGTTTGGACGAACTGGTTAGATAGTTTGGACCTTTGGGAATGTAACCAGTCCAGTTTTGTTCGGATTGTTTGCATACCTGGACCAGGCTGAACCTTTTAGGGTGAGTAGAACAGTTTGCTTTTGCTTTGTTTACATATTTGTGACTGGACAAAGACGTTGACTGAACTTGCTGTTGCGACTTGATCTTGAAATGGATTACAGAAATGCAAGCACAATAATTGTAGCTTTCCAACGATGTATCATATGTGTAGCAGTCTAAAAATAATTTTTTTTGATTTGAGTGCGCAGTAACTTGGGCCGGGGGGGGGGGGACCCGCGTCCCCGGACCGGCAACAGGTTAACATGGCCCTCCACTTCACCCTACAGCACCTGGACTCCCCAGCATCCTATGCCAGGATCCTGTTTGTGGACTTCAGTTCTGCCTTCAATACCATCATCCCGCCCTGCTTCAGGACAAGCTCTCCCAGCTGAACGTGCCTGATTCCACCTGCAGGTGGATCACAGACTTCCTGTCTGACAGGAAGCAGTGCATTAAGCTGGGAACACAAGTCTCTGACTCCCAGTCCATCAGCACTGGATCACCCCAGGGCTGCATCCTTTCTCCTCTGCTCTTCTCCCTGTACACCAACAGCTGCACCTCTAGTCATCCGTCCGTCAAACTCCTGAAGTTTGCGGACGACACCACCCTCATTAGGCTCATCTCTGGTGGAGACGAGTCTGATTATAGGTGGGAAGCGGCCAACCTGGTGACCTGGTGCAGCCAGAACAACCTAGAGCTCAATGCTCTTAAGACAGTGGAGATGGTTGTGGACTTCAGGAATAATACAGCCCCACTCACCCCCATCACCCTGTGTGACTCCCCAGTCAACTCTGTGGAGTCCTTCCGCTTCCTGGGCACTATCCTCTCCCAGGACCTCAAGTGGGAACTGAACATCAGCTCCCTCACCAAGAAAGCACAACAGAGGATGTACTTCCTACGGCAGCTGAAGAAATTCAACCTGCCAAAGACAATGATGGTGCACTTCTACACAGCCATCATTGAGTCCATCCTCACCTCCTCCATCACCATCTGGTACGCTGCTGCCACTGCCAAGGACAAGAGCAGGCTGCCTGCAGCGTATCATCCGCACTGCTGAGAAGGTGATTGGCTGCAATCTGCCTACCCTCGAGGACCTGCACACGGCGAGCGAGGAAGATTGTGGCCGACTCCTCCCACCCTGGTCACTCCCTGTTTCAGTCACTCCCTTCCGGCAGAAGGCTGCGGTCCATCAGGACCAATACCACACACCACAAAACCAGTTTCTTCCCTTCCGCTGTTGGCCTCTTCAACAAGGCCAAGGGTTCACACTTGACTTCATGACTCAATGTCCTTAAAACACACTGCTTTTGCACTGCACTACACAATCTTGTACCATTTGTATTTTTTGTAATATTTGTATTTTTTTTATTTTTATATTGTAAATTACTGCAACTTATATTTTATTGTATAGTTTATTTTAATTATATTCCACTTAGTATTGCTAGTTATGTACCCTTAGTATAGTTAGTCTCATATTTAAATTTTAGATTCCTATATGTTTATTGTTTGCACCTTCCTCCCAAAGCAAATTCCTTGTCTGTGCAAACTTTCATGGCAAATAAAACCCATTCTGATTCTGACTTTTCTTGCTATTCTAGCCCAACATGTAGCACAGAAATGTATACAAATCATTTTAGCTGCATTAAAGCCATTTATATATTTTTGTTATTTATAAAATTTGATATGCAAGTGAAATCCTTTATTTTCCTTTAAAAACGGCCGTGTACAGACAACATAAATTGACGTCTGTACACAAACGTTAAATTTGGGGTTTTGGCACAAACAGCCTTCCATAGTACTGTGCCTATGAAGCCTACCACAAGGCAATCACTATGGAAATAGGCTGCAACCACAGACCATAACCCACTTTGGAAAACCAGGATTAATAACAACTCTCGTGTGTTTTTAAAGTTACTCATGAATCTTTTTGACAGCAATCTGCTGCCTTCATATTGTTCATATTTAAAAAGCTGCTTAAAAGTAGGCCTATAGTTACAAAATACAACATGAAGCTGCACTACTGAGTGATTTTGAATTGAAGCAAAAATATGTAAGAGGATCTACCCCAGAGGGGTTCTAAGAACCAGCCCTTTTTGACTCCCAGACGAAGGCTTGATGCCGAAACGCGTCAGGGTTTCTTTAACATGACCATGCCATGACAATAAAGACATTGCAAATATTTTCAAAGAGAATGCTTTGGAGTTTCCTTGTATTTATATTTTTGGAGCCTGCTCATGTCTACAACACCAAGGTCAATCATTGTAGTTTAAATTACACTACCGGTACTTGTTTTCAAAGCATAGACCTACATGAACCATACCACTTGGACTTGTATAAACGTGGCAAAGCCAATTTTTCAACTCAGGTTATTCAAAGTATTTTTTTATTAAATACATAAATAATACATAGCAGAAACGTGAATGACTGAAACAGCGTGTGTAGCTACGTTGGTGCAGATCCAAGGCTTGGCGTTTAGCCTATATTTTATTTTAGGCATAGGCTATTTGAGTATTTAAAGTAGGCCTGTGTCTATTAAAACAACATTTCATTCAAAACAGAGTGGTAACAACTGGCCTATCTATGCCATCTACTAAACAGATCCCAAGGTGAGCTGGGCGGCTGTTTAACCCTTGTGTTGTCTTAGGGGTCAAAAATCACTCGTCACTATGTTTATCAGCAGAGAAAACCCCATAAATGTTGATTTTTTTTAACATGAAAATTCATGACTTTTCCTAGAATGACCCATACATTAGAAAAAGTGAAACACTGTCTTTTTTCACATTTCCATGAAAGCTGCACACCACTAGGGTACAAAGATTGTCTTAGGGGTCATTTTTGACCTGGCAGTTATAAAACCATTATACACACCACAAAAACAACAAAGAGACACATATATACACACACACACATACACTCACACACATACAATAAGATAATTACATTATTTGTGCTACTGATTGAACTCAGACGAAGCTAAAACTTCCGTGTGCAGGTGCAGCATCTCCCCTCCCTACATGACTCAAGTTCACAGACAAAATAAAAACCATTTCAGACAAACTAAACCAAATTTCAGACAAAATAAAAATGTCTTCAAAGCATTGTTTACTAATGGGGAATGCAGTCAGAGGCTACAAAGGTCCTGCAAATGACAGTACCCCCAGTATTCTGTGCTGAAGCCATGACTGCACATTTCAGTGCCCAACAGGGTTAGGGTCTCAGATCTACAGGTTGTAGATCTGATATTTTCAGATGTCCAGAAGGAACAAGAGAAAAATGATTTAGAAAAATTAAATGCAGTCTTTCTGCAATGTGAAGAGGGAAAACCCACATATTCACTAATGTTGTGATGAAGTACAGGTTGTTTATTCATGCAAAATAGATTAGGAGTTTAAAATTCAATTAAGCTGCTTTATTTGAAGGGGTTGGTGAAGGTGGGTCATTTTTTACCCTTATGACAAGGGGAGTGTACAGAATGTTAAGACAACACGAGGGTTAAGCCCACCGAGCTTAAACTGCCTGTCTGCCGTAGTCTGCTGCCCCTGGGTGAAAAGACTGACAAGCGGCTACGTGCGGTTCCTCAGTTGGAACTCCGCGCCATACCTCACGTAGGCTAATGGTCAGCTGAGCTGAGGGTCTAGAGTTTGGTAGAATGCTGAGCTGCTCTCTTGTTCTAAAGCTATCCTCGTGATGAGTGTCAGGCATTTTTTGTAATGGCAGTGCCACCATCTAATAATAGCTCTCTGTACAACCACCTTAAACTAAAAAACACTGAATAAGGGGCAGTTCTTCAGTGGTGTAGCTATGTTTTTCAGTTCGTTTTTTAGTTATAAACGTTTATAGAATTATTCAAATTTAATTTTTGGTATTGTTTAAGCAGACTTTAACAAGGAAAATTCTATTTCAAATGTGACAAATGTCCAATATTGTCCGGAGACGTATATTATTCTTGCAGGTCACTCAACCCTTGTCCTTTCCGTCTCATTGGTCGGCAGTACAGATAGCACAACGTGGAGTTCCATTGGATGTGAAATAAGGGTTGTGGCTACGTAACCAATTACAACACACTATTTGTCACCATTCAGTTCAGATCAAAGGTCAAGGTGGGACTACTCACTGCATAAGACAAGTAGGCGACAGGCAACTCCTTTCGAGTTACACGTCTGTGTTTTAGCATAGCTCGAAAATCAGATAAATGGCAGCCTATAAATTGGTACTGATTCGGCATGGGGAGAGCAACTGGAACCAGGAGAATCGATTCTGTGGCTGGTTCGATGCCGATTTGAGCGAAACCGGAGAACTGGAGGCAAAGCGTGGAGGACAGGCCCTGAAAGGTGACTTCTTATTCTTTTAGAACGTTTGCTCGAAAAGCTAGTGACTTCTCCTTCTTGTTCACAAAGCGGAACGATATGCATTGCTTTGCACCATGTGTCCAGCAATTAAACTCTTACATTGCAATGAATGAAGACTACATTTAGTCCTACATGGTGCAACGCATACTAACTTATGGATTCGATAGGAATGATAAACACACGATTTAACCAATTGCCAGAGATAAATGTTTCGTTCAATCTATTAACTTGCAACGTTTATCACGATGCTGGCCCGCCTCCTTTCTAATGTTTTCCAATATGAGCGCTACTCCCCTCCTCTCAGTCTTAGCTGTCAACACAGCTCACTTTTGGAAGCTGTGTTGACTGTGACCGTGATGTAATAAATTCCTGGCCACTACTTCATGACTGCTAAATCCAAACAGTTTGAATCAACAAAATCAATATGCGAGCGTTTCATGTGAGTAGTAGGATGTGTGTGAACGTTTCAGAAGTGAATGTGTAAGTGTTTCATATGTGTTTGTGTAACAACAGTTAAATATTTAATAAACAGCGCCTCATAAGTGTCACCAATCTAGTGTATGCTTTCTGTCTTTTCCGCTGGACCCCCTTCATATTTGACAATGTAACATTACACAATGACATGCAAGATGTATTGAATCCTTTCTGACAGTCCATACTTTGCTAATCTTTTCTGGACATTACAAGATGCTGGGTATGAGTTTGATGTGTGCTACACCTCCGTCCTGAAACGGGCCATCAAGACTCTGTGGTTGGTTCTGGACAGTATCGACCAGATGTGGGTGCCGGTCTACCGGACCTGGCGCCTGAACGAGCGTCACTATGGTGGCTTGACTGGACTGAACAAGGCAGAGACGGCCGCCATGCATGGAGAGGCACAGGTTAAGATCTGGAGAAGATCTTTTGACATCCCTCCTCCCACCATGGATCCAGACCATGATTTCTACACCGTCATCAGCAAGGTGATGCATCTTCTATACTATAGCCTAATGAAATGAATCTGTCTGTCTGTGGTTTTATAGTGGGATTATAGGCAACAATTATTTTGCAAACCAGGCAAGATTTTGATTTTGCAGTTGTAGAACCCAAAGATGTGCGGTGCCATGTTTGACGTTGTTTGGATAAGAGCTTTGAGATCCACATTATAACTACTATCTATAATTCCAGGAAACTCTGTGTGTGTCTGTGTGCCACCGAATCAATTAAGCAACATCTTAATCTCCGTTTGCATCACGGGCATTGCGCAGGGTCTGTAACTTGATGATTCGGGCCTGCTCCTCGGTTGGTTGTCGATGCCGAAACGAACTGCAACGGGTATAGAACAAGAACACTATTCCTACCACTTTAGCCTCCTTGGTTGGTTTCTTGAGGCACGGATATAGCCTCCTCAGTCAGTTGTCTGTGTCTTATTTATGTGAATACAGACAATACAAGACTATTTTACAGCACTGCATAGCACTAAGAAAAAAATACAAATGTTCACGTAAACATGGCAAACACCCCTTAGGTAGAACTCTACATACAGCGCTGTATGGTGAATTAGGCCTATAATTATGACAACTGGCTCAACCATTGTGCATGTAATGAACTTATGTCTAGATGGTTGTGGGGTAAAACTATATAACAGAACCAATATAATAAATTTTGTTCAACATGACATAAGCAATTGATAATGTAGGAAACGGCAAACAAATGAAGGCTACATAATCATTTGCATTAATGTACCAGATCAATGGTAATTTGTTTAAAAGAAGGATAAATTGCTTTTATGATGTCCAGGAAGATAGCCAGAAAGAAAATATGGCATTTTGTGTAGAATTGTTCTCAAAACTTTGTGGCAAACCAGAAAACTCAATGAAAAATACAAAAAAGCCATCGTCACAACCTGTGTACTGCCAGAGGGCCTGTTGTAGAGGCTAATTTATCACAGAGGAGAGGGGAAGTTTAAAGTTCAAAGCTCAGGGAGGTTGAGATCGATTGAGTAAAGTTTTCTCTGCATTGACAGTGTCTGGGTCAACAACTTGTACTATGATAAAGATTTGCCCGAGATCTGTTTAGGACCGTCGCTATGCTGAATTATCAGAGGAGCAGCTTCCTTCCTGTGAAAGCTTGAAGGATACCATTGCCAGGGCACTGCCCTTCTGGAATGATGAAATTGCCCCGACGATCAAACGGGGGAAGAGGGTGCTCATAGCTGCCCATGGAAACAGCCTCAGGGGTATTGTTAAGCACCTGGAGGGTAAGTGCTTCCTCTCACAGCTAAGTAATCAGAAGTTGACTCATTCTGTCACACATTGCATATTTTCACTTTGGTGGCAGCACTTCTCCTGCAGTAACTCCGTAACATGGTGCTGAATAGAGGGGGATAATAAAGGGGAACTCATGTCAATGTATGTGCTGCCATCTACAGGTATGTCAGAGGAGGCCATTATGGAGCTTAATCTGCCCACAGGCATCCCCATTCTCTATGAGTTGGACAAGAATCTGAAACCTGTCAAACCCATGCAGTTCTTGGGAGATGAAGAGACCGTACGGAAAGCTATGGAAGCTGTTGCTGCCCAGGGGAAGGCAAAGAAGTAGAAAGGGATAAAAAAACAGTCTGTGCCACAGGGAGTAGATAGACATTATACTTAACCATAGACAAGCTTACTATTCCATAATCCATACCGTGTTTGGGAACTTCAAAACGCAAAATGTAATTATTATTTAAGAGTAGATGAAGAATGCAGTGTTAGTGTTATTCTGGATACAATTGCAAAACAAATGCTAGACGATGTCACACACAAAACAAAACAGCACTGACTCACTCCCACAGTTATCTGAGCTTGGTTGTGATTTGAGGACTGTTATAGGCTAGTGAATCCCTCTCTAATGTTCCCTTCTTGGACGGTGCTGTGCTTTGTGCACATGTAGTGCTGTTTTTTTTCATCGCTTTTTTTTATTTTTATGTCTATCTATAGCGTTTTATGGGACCAGTCAAAATTGCTGCTAAAACAGAATTATTGATACAGTGGACTAGTTCTATCACATGTATCAATACTGTGGTTCCAGTCAGCCATTTGTTTCTGTGGAACTGCATACTTGCCTGCCTTCCTTCCCAGCCTACAGGACCAATATTTGTGTTAAATAGCCAGTGGGATTTCTGCTGACGGGTGTCCCTTTCAATTCCTTTGATGCCAATAAAAAGCTTAATTTGAATATTTTGTTATTACAGTAATTTACAGTATCAACAAAATGGATGAATTAAGTTTGTATTTGAAAATGATGAGTACCGAGATAGCAAGGTGACATTCAATGTTAAAATTCCATTAGAATCATTGTTTTGGTTGAGGTTGAATATCCTATTGGTGCATTTCCATGACATTTAGTGAGCACATTCATGCTCCTCAGAGGATGATTCTATGGAAGCACATCGTGACCCAAATTAAAATGCATTTCCAGAAATGCTTTTTCATTTAAAGAATGTGGCTTCATTATTTGACTCATAAATGAAATTAGTAATCAATCATCCTATTTGCATTTTAATTTTCTTCAAGAGTGCTCAATCTTTCACTTAATTAAAATGAAAAAGAAATACACATTTGAGATTAAACTTTCAAAATATGCCCCAGCAAATAGATACAAAAATTCAATTTCAAATGTAAAATTTGAAAATTAAAATGCATTTGCAGAAATGCTTTTTCATTTTAAGAATGTGTCTGCATTATTTATTAAATGGTTTAAAAATAAAGGAAATAGCGGAGTTGTTCGACGTAGGCCACCGCCCCCTACCGAACAAGATGGGTAGCTCGGTCAGCAGGGAGCTGAAGAAGAGCGGCTACTAACGTCACTCTGCTGCGCCGCTCAGATTGCTTTTTCGTTTTCGAATTACGGGCAGTAGGCTACTTTGCGGGCAGACCACGAAAACGAAAAAGCAATGTCCGCTCTGTTTTCTTTTTGATTATGGCATAACCAAGCCCTCGCCCCTCGGCTTGAAGCAACGGCCCCGGTGGATGTAGGTGGTATTGCATTTACGGTTAGGTTTCCGACTCTTCCGGTCGTTTTTATTCTATTAACTCCAGTCAACATTTACAAAACTATCTCCCCCAATAATTTTTGTTCGATTCTCGAACCTGGCTCATACTACTAGCTTTTTCATAGAAGAATTTTTCCTGATTTTTGCTAAGTTTGAAACCAATCCGAAATGGGTAAACTAGCACCCCATTTATTTGCCTACGTCAATAAAAGTTGCCTGCAAATGTGCTCGCGGATACTAACAGGGCACGAGCACAAAAGTTCACATTGGCCGATAGCCGATTTACATTGAGCTGAATGAGCCATAGACTTATATTGAATGAGCACAGGGAGAAATGGCTTGAGTTGCCTGCCTTGTTGTAGCAAGTTTAGCAAATCGTTGTCACACATAGCCTACATGAAATGTTGTTAATATAGTTTATTCCCGTTATTTTAAAACAGATTGGATTTTTCGTAAAAACGTTCATGACATGATGGCAAATATATTATGTTAAGCGCGAGCATAGATTGTTGACATGTCTATCTGGAGCAAAGACGAAGATTAATACTTTAACTGTTAACCACAATAGGAAATGATATATATTTAAATAATATTAGTCTTGCCTTCAGAAGCTTTTGTTAAACACACCCATTATTCTTTTTTTGATCGTGTCATCAAGCCAGACTGCTTTTGTGGGACAATGAAGGTCCTCAGTGACTATGTTTCACCCCCACTTACATCTGATGGAAACGTCTTGTAGCCTATATGGTTCTATGAATATGCCCCTTTCAAAGGCAAATGTTCAATAAAGTATATTTTAGACACACTTCTCGAGCTTTTATTTATTACATTATTAACACGTCTTGTTAGATCACGTTATATCCATTAATAGACGTTTGGTTTTCTAGGTTGAACATATAAAACACAGGTCACATTTCGACACTGATGTGAAATTGAAGGCAGTGTGAATTTCGTGGCATTTCGTTTGAATATAAAGTTGACAGTAAGCTATGGTAAGTCTGCATTATGGAAGATTTCGGTTACCAAAATAACTATTAAGCTTTCTTTGCCTGGCGAGAACAACGACGGAGCTGTTCATGTTAACAGTTTATTTCATCCGATACAATGCGTTGGAAATCATACTCATATCACGAAGAAAAAAAGCAACATATGTGATGAGTTCCATATAGAATAGCCCTATATTTAGCCCTATAGCCTATTTCTAAAAAACAAGTGAAAGGAATACTATACAGTGACAGAATACATTTCCGTTAAGTTTGCATCATGTGTCTGATTCTTATCGGACTTGCAAGCGTGCACGAGGTCTCGGAGCTAGGTTAAGGCGATATGTTTTTGTTTAAAGTTATCCAATTTGAAAAGTGGGACTGCTCAGTCAAGGTATTGGAAACTCAATTGCTCACTATTACAAGATGATGATGTTAGAACAGAAGTTTTAAATCAGATTTCTTATTTTTGGTCAAAAGCTAAAGAAGAAGAACGATTTAGTAGTAATTGGGAGCTATTTAAATTTGAGGTGGGAATTTTTTTTTGAAAATATGGCTCTATGAAGTCCAATTCTCAAAGATCTGCAGAATTAAGGGTAATAACAAGGATTGCCTTTTTGTCAAATAAAAGCCCAAATACTTTATTAGACGAGGAAAAAGTTGAGTTAGTTAATCTACAAGCTAAATTAGATGACTTGTATAATCAGAAGGCAAGGGGTGCTTTTATTAGATCGAGAGCTAAGTGGTTGGAAGAGGGGGAACAAAATTCACACTATTTCTTTAATTTGGAAAGAGCTCATTCCAATAACCAGAGTATTAATAAGTTGAATATTGATGGGGTTATTACAGATGACTTCAAAGTGATATCCAATTATTGTAGCAATTTTTATAAAAAATTATATAGCTCTAATTTTTGCCATAGAACTGCGGATAATTACCTGGACTCTCTGAATGTTAAAACTATTGATGAGAGCCAAATGGAGATGTGCGATAAGATTATCTCTCTACAGGAGATTAAGAATAATTTGAATCTGCTAAAAAACAACAAGTCACCTGATACTGATGGGCTGACGTCAGAATTTTACAAGGCATTTGCCGATGAACTAGCTCCATTTTTATTGGAGGTATTTACGGAATCCTTAAAGAAAAATTGCCTCCCAACTACTATGACTCAAGGGGTGACTGTTTTAATTCCCAAACCCAACAAAGACAAGCTGTTAATTGACAATTGGCGCCCAATTTGCTTGCTTAACAATGATTATAAAATTCTAGCGATACTTTTGGCTAAAAGACTCAAGATGGTGTTGACTTCTATTATTGATGAAACACAATCTGGTTTCATGGCAAAAAGACATATTACAAATAATATTAGGCTGGTTTTGGACATTTTGGATTATTCAGATGTGATTGATGATAATGGCTTTATTTTGTTTTTGGATTTTTACAAGGCCTTCGATACTGTGGAGCATCAGTTTATTTTGCATTCTTTGAGAAAGTTTGGATTTGGTAATTACTTTTCTACGGCTATTAAAACTTTGTATATGCATAGTAATAGTTCTATTCAGTTAACAGGCGGCACATCCCCTAGATTCGAGGTGTCTAGAGGTATACGGCAGGGATGCCCTACCTCCCCCTATCTCTTCCTTTTAGTGGCTCAGTTGTTGGCTGACCATATTAAAGCTAGTGCTGTGAAAGGTATCTCTCTATTTGGCAGTGAATTACTGCTGACACAGCTGGCAGACGATACCACACTATTTCTGAAGAATCAGTTTCAAATTCCTGTTGCTATAAAAGCAATTAAAGAATTTTCAGAGGCATCTGGTCTACATTTGAATGTTAATAAGTGTGAACTTATGTCTATTAAGGAGTGCACTTCCTCTTCTCTTTACAATATTCCAATTAAAGATGAAGTTCTCTATTTGGGTATTGTAGTTACCAAAGACCAACATAAGAGAAGTCATTCCAATTTTTCTCCTGTCATTAAAAAATCTCAAAAAAGATTTAATCAATGGCTATTAAGAGATTTATCATTGAGAGGTAGAGTGTTGATTACTAAGGCAGAGGGTCTCTCTCGTTTGACTTATGCGGCTTTGGCCCTGCATCTGGATAATAAGCTACTAAAGGAGATAGACAAAATGATATTCAATTTCATCTGGAAAAATAAGACACATTATATAAGAAAGACTGTTCTTATGGATTCCTATGAAAATGGTGGACTAAATGTATTGGATTTTGGTACTGTAAATAATACTTTTAAGTTAAATTGGCTGAAACAGTTTTTTGGAAACCCCTCTTCAGTTTGGAATATGATACCTCTCCATGTGTTGTCTACTCTTGGTGGCTTAAACTTTTTTCTTGCTTGTGACTATGACATTGACAAAATTCCCGTGAAATTATCTGCGTATCATCGACAGGTTTTTTTGGCTTGGTCTCTCATATACAAACACAATTTTTCTCCTCACAAGTATTTGATCTGGAATAACAAGAACATTTTATATAAAAACAAATCTCTCTTTTTGGAAAATTGGGTCTGTAATAATATCTTGCTGGTAGATCAATTATTTAATGAGAAGGGTCGTCCTTTCACTTATGAGGAGTTTCTTGCTAAATACAGGATTCCAGTGACACCTGGGGATTATGCAAAAGTCTTTGGTGCAATACCTTCTGGTATTTGTATGCTTTTTAAATCTCAGCCAAGGGTTACTCTCCAAAATTGTCCCCTTGTGCATAATCTTGTTACAGACTCCCCTATAGGCAAAACCTGCTTTTCCAATACTGGTAGACATAATAATAGATCTATTCGAACTTTGTTTCAGAGAGATATAATTACGGTGGCTTATGTTATTCCTTACTGGAATCGTTTTGTCAATGATATTGTTTGGAAGAATGTCTGGCTTTTACCTAATGTATATTTAGTCACAAATAAAGTGAAGGAAATTTCATTTAAACTTATCCATAAATGTTATCCAGCAAAAAGCTATATTAAGAAAAGATTTAAGAAAGACATTGATGTTGTTTGCACTTTTTGTAATGAATGTGAAGAAACGGTTGTGCATTTATTCTGGCATTGTCCAATTGTAAAAGAATTTTGGCAAAATCTTTGTAAGTTTATTACTGAAAATATTGAGGCTGATTTTTGTTTATTTTGGAAGGATGTATTGTTTGGGCTTTTGACGGTTCCAGGAAAAACGCCTGTGTATATATAATTAATCTTATTATTATTATGGCCAAGTATCATATTCATAGATGCAAATTCATGGGAAGAAAACCTTGCTTTATTGCCTTGAACGGAGAGCTCAGACAGTATATTTTTTCAATAAAAAATTCTCTTAAACAAAAGGCCATTAAAACAGTAACAATCTGTAGTAATTTAAATATATTTATGTAAAGGTTTATACCCCCTAGCGTTAATTTTTTAATTTTTGTTATTTTAATTTGTATTGATACATGTTTACTCTGAATGTAAATGATGTTTTTCTTACTTTATGTATCTTGTAAACTCAAATGCATCTGACATTGTTGAAATTGCTAATAAAAAAATAAAAATAAAATAAAAAGAGGTCTCGGAGCTAGGGAAAAAAAGAGCCACTGTTTAAAACTAGACCGGAAGACACGGAAGTGGAAAGATGTCCGCGTCCAGTCTCGCGCTCTCGCTTGCCTCACTGCGCCACTGAGCACTTTTCATAGAAATGAATGGGGACGCCATCTTGGAAGACAAAAGTAGCTTACTCTAGTTATATTAACTCTATGTCGTAACCATATAAATCTATGCTCGCGACTGGTTGTCGCAAAGTATGACGTGTACAGCTAGTTGCAAGCGTGCACGAGGTCTCAGAACTAGGGAAAAAAAGAGCCACTGTTTAAAACTAGACCGGAAGACACGGAAGTGGAAAGATGGCCGCGTCCAGTCTCGCGCTCTCGCTTGCCTCACTGCGCCACTGAGCACTTTTCATAGAAATGAATGGGGACGCCATCTTGGAAGACAAAAGTAGCTTACTCTAGTTATATTAACTCTATGTCGTAACCATATAAATCTATGCTCGCGACTGGTTGTCGCAAAGTATGACGTGTACAGCTAGTTGCAAGCGTGCACGAGGTCTCAGAACTAGGGAAAAAAAGAGCCACTGTTTAAAACTAGACCGGAAGACACGGAAGTGGAAAGATGGCCGCGTCCAGTCTCGCGCTCTCGCTTGCCTCACTGCGCCACTGAGCACTTTTCATAGAAATGAATGGGGACGCCATCTTGGAAGACAAAAGTAGTTTACTCTAGTTATATTAACTATGGGCATAACATGTGCAGTCTTGAAGAAGAAAATGCAAATGCAAATAGAATGATTGATTACTAATTTCATTTATGAGTCCAATAATGCAGCCACATTCTTAAAATGAAAAAGCATTTCTGCAAATGCATTTTAATTTTCAAATTTTACATTTCAAATTGAATTTTGGTATCTATTTGCTGGGGCATATTTTGAAAGTTTAATCTCAAATGTGTATTTCTTTTTCATTTTAATTAAGTGAAAGATTGAGCACTCTTGAAGAAGAAAATTAAAATGCAAATAGGATGATTGATTACTAATTTCATTTATGAGTCAAATAATGAAGCCACATTCTTTAAATGAAAAAGCATTTCTGGAAATGCATTTTAATTTTAGTCACGATTTGCTTCCATAGTTTTATATTTGTTTGTATTTGTACTTACTATTTTGATTGTTATGCACCAACCTTCCAAAGCAGATTCTGAGGAGGAGGTTGAGGATCAATCGAGTCGACTCTTTATAGTAGCAAGATTCGACTCCAAGAGTGACATTTCGTTTTAGACTTTGGTATCCATGGCGGGTAACATGGCGATAGAGGTGGCGGGAGAGTGAAATTAGCTACGGTCCACAGTTGGGAGGATCTGGCAAGTTCGGCAAAACAATTGCGTATAGGCTGCGTTATCAATGGAGAAAGCAATTAACGTTGGTTTAGGCAGGTAAATTGAACACATTGCCAAACTTAGGCTAACACCGCTGACTAACTAACGCTTGCTTAGACTAGGTTCATAATCCTAGCTAGCCACTACTGTACCCTACTGCGTGTTTTTCTTCAAATTGGCTAGCTAGTAGTAGCCCATCGTACTGCTGTTACGTGAAAAAATATACCTCTATCTGTGTGTGTTCTTGCTACTGTACTTGAGGTTAAAATGCTCATGCTAAAATACTTAGCTAACGCTGTCTTCGTTAGCTGACAATTTCCTGATTTGAAACTAGCTAGCTAACTGCTAGCTCTATGCGTTGCGAAGTTGGGTTCGAACACGACTCCGCTAGCTTTACTAGCTAGAGAGCTAGGCTAGATTTCATGTTGACAAACAACATGCATCCATTGCTATCTAGCAAGCACTAACGTTGTAGTGACAGGGTGCGCGCTGACAAGAACCGATGGCTGTATGTTAGTCAAGACCGGTCTTACTCTAAGTCTTAGCTAAGGCAATTAGTTTACAAACGTGTTACAAAGGTAGAGCTAGCTATATATCTAGTTAGTTTTGCGTGTTTTGATGTTGGCTGGCTGTTGTTTTGTTTTGTACACTTTAGACAGCAGCAGAGGGCCACTGCTATCACTTCAGCTAGCTACCTAGCCTACAGTGGCTATCCGTAAACCAGATAGTCTAGCTCTAGTATGTGTTAGTACGACTGGCTAGCATGCTAAAAGAACACACTGATTGGTTAACAGCATAATTCTGTTAACTCGACCTGCCACTTCTCAGTTTGTGATTGGTTGTGCATAGAGCATTTTAAGGATGTCGTTGTATGAATAGTTAGATACAGTAGCTAGTCAAGATTGGGATTTTCACTGTTTTCTCTACCACAAGCATTTTATTATACCCATTTGGCTGGGATGTGTGAGACAAACGTCTATGTTGTTTTTGTTGCAGAACAATTCCAGACTACTTCTGTCCTAAAAGCAAAGGTGGGTGGAAATACAAAGATTGTGTTGACACTTTGACACTGTTTTGCAATAGTTAAGATGTGGTTTAGAACTCAGATTCTATGAGTCACACGTTCTTATGCATATTTATTTTTTATATTAATGTGTTTACAATGGTTCCTTATAACAATATTTTTTAACACAACAGAAACTGTTGTCACTGTTTATGTATTAGTAGTTATCTGACTGGTTTCATAGGGTGGGGTAATATAAATATGATTTTATTTCTGCATATATGTGTTATACATTTGTGTTAGCCTCAACTCTCAATCTGGTCTTTATCCTGTAAATATAGAATGATGAGTAACCTTAGGCTTAGGGAGTACTTCACAAATGCTGGTGAGACATTTTATTTTACAATTTGGCTTGAGGCATGACATCCTTCATCTGCAATTCCCTCTCTTGCCTGAAAACCCTTTTTGCAAACTCATAAGAATGGCATGCTGTTGCTGTATAGTATCGGGCTACTAAATACAAAAACAAATGTGTGCTATGGCAAGTGAATGGGCTTGCTAATGCATTAATGCATGGTGATGGGTAAAAGCTGACTCAGCTACATGCTAAGTTGCGTTGATTGTGTCTGTTTAATGTATAGTGTGTCAACTTCAAGGGTTTAGGAACAATCTGTCTGTTGTGCTGACAATGTGAACATTGTGCTGACATTTTTTGTTTCAGTGAAGGACCTCATCCCTCTGGGATCCCATCGCCATCAAGGCCCAGTCTCCAAACCAGTCACGCATCAGGAAATTCGCATGAAGCCAATTCAGCCCCCTAACCACCGACCCTCTTATCCTCCACTCAGGCAGGCATTAACCCTCAAAAGGTCTGACATGGACCACAGAGGCAAACACGCCTCTTCTTGCCATCCTAATTTCCCAGGGGTCACACGTGGCACCCCAGGCAGTTTGACCAATTCACACTCCCAGGTTAGGAAGGTTCAGTCAGCTCCCATCAGCCTTAATCAATCCAAAGACATAAGGTGTAGCCTTGGGCCAGGTAAAGGCAACCCTCTCTCACCCCCCTCCAATAAGAGTGAAACACCCCCTCTGTGCAAATCCAGTACACTCAGATCAACCTCAGAGGAGGATTCGCACAAGGTATGGTTGTGAATTCCATTCTACACACCTAGAAAAGAGGAACATGTTCACTCGACTAATTGCAATTAATGAGTGGAAGTTTCTTGATGTCTGTTTGTGTGTCCATTAGGGTGGACCCAGGGGTGGATGTTCAAGACCTGCTAGCCAACCCCGCAAGCTTGTAGTCCCCACATCCCACACCTTCATTTCTGGTCAAGAATGCCATTCTCTCCCCTCTTCTCATTCGGACCACTGGAGTCCTGGGTCCAGCCTTTCTAGGCAGCACAGTTCCCAGTCCCCAGGAGACGGAATGAACAAACTTGACAATGGTTGTTCTCTCTCACCCAACATGCAAGTTTTCCATGTCAACTGCCTCCCAAAACCTAAAGTGAGTACTTTTGATGTTGCTTCTCAAGGCTGCTTAGCTAGTTGATAAACATTTGTAGAAGCAGACAATGCCTTTGAGGGTTGTTTTTCCCCTTAGAACAGTGAGTTCTCACTTCACTAGTTTGTTTGCTGTTAGCGAGTCTCAGTAATCCTGTTTCATGTGCTGTATGTGACTGTTCTCAATTTCCGGCAGTAATGTCATGTCAGTGTCATGTATTGTGCTTCAGGCTTCATTTCCCACACATAAGATGCTTTTTTAGGAGTCCCTGTTCTATTATTTTCTCAGGAGCATATATCCCTAGAGCAAAAAAGGACTCCTTCAACAGAGAGGTCTACTGCAGGTATACTTTTACATGTCTTTCATTCTTGTAAAATTCAAAATAAAGTTCTTGCACAAGTTGTTTTCTCATCAAAGGCAAGATAGGCACGTTTTGCAAACCTAAACGTCCAAAATGTTTCAGACCAAAATATCCCACCCCTCCCTTCAAAGCCACTTCCCCAAAACACATGAACGCTGCTGGGAGGCAGACAGACAAGTAGCCCATCCAATCATTACATTCAGTCCGAATGTCCAATCATTTGTGTCAGTCCGACCTTAATGATTGGTCATGTTTATTACTGTCCTTCTACTTCCACAGATATCGAATTGATTAAATGTTACTGTCAAACCTTTAGATTGATTGGTTGCTATCAGGATATGAAGGATTCAGGATTTATTTCAGGAAATATGACAAAGTGCTTCTCAACCACATTGCCTACCCTGCCTTTGAGAAGGAAAATGTATATTAAGGAATCTTAGTGATGTAAGAGAGGTTTGTGATCATTTGTATTGTAGACTTTGGTTACACAAACCGACTTCTCTTAAGTTTGTTTGTATTTCTTTGTTTTTGTATTCCTCACAGTTGAGTTGACATATAGGCTTGTCTATTCACTAGGGGTGGGAATCTTTTCGTACCTCAAGATTCGATTAAAAATCAATTCACGATTTCACAGAGATTTTTTTTTTAATGTGCATCGATCTGAATTGCTAGCAGACTGAATCGTGATTCAAATGTGAATTGATTTTCCCCCCACCCCTACTATTCACCTTTATCTTGACTAGAACTGTAATGTGAAACGAAACATCAATGAATATGACAGTGTTAACAATATGCTCTTGTACTCCACTACTCCACTAGGGGGCAGCCGATCCCTGTCTCGAAAGAGAAACAGAAACTCTGAGTCAGACAGAGATTGTATTGGGGACCAAGCCAAGAGGAGCTGTCCCCCAGACACAAGACCACAACCAATGGCTGGGATGGAGCCTAGACCCAGTACTGCTTCCAGCCAACCACTCAGATCTCAATTCTCCATAGGCACAAAGCAAGTCTACATGAAGCCCAGTCTAAGTCCTACACTGAAACTGCAAGAGTGGCTTTCTCCGGTGAAGGATGGAATACATTATGGACAAGGGATGGAGGAGAAAGGGAAATCTCCAGCCTCCACTAAGCCTGTTAAACATTTCCTCCAAGGCCAGACTCAGGCACCTTCTCAGGGATTTAGAGACCGTAGTGGTAATCTTCAGTCTGGTAACACTCAAGATGGATCCCTAACCTTGTCTCTCAGAATGCCGAATAAGGATGTGAGCAAAACAGAGATCAGAGAAGGGAGTAGTGGTAAACCTGTAGGCAGCATAGACCATAGAGCTTCCAAACTCACCACAAGTTTGAGTTTAGGTTCCCCGCGATCTCGTGGAACAGAACAGAATAAAGCTGCTCGCCTTCGAAGAACTTTGATGCAGCAGGATGAACTTTTCACCCCTGACCCTGTGATCTTGGTGTCAAACCCTTCACCAAAATCAAAAAAGTATTGTTCTGAGAGAAGTGACGGTTTATCTCGCTCTGTGTCTAGTTCAGCTGCTCTTCCCAGCTCAGTTGAGGCAGGATCCCCTTCTCAAATGAGGCAGATCCTTAAAGCATCCTCTTCTTTGGTGGCCCCAGACCCCAAAACCTTACACTCCTCGTTGGTCAAACAAGAGCCATGTAAAAACGGATTTGTCAAACTGGAAAGGATCCCGCTATCTAAAATCAATTCTCTTGTCACATCAGGGAAGTCTTTAGACGCGTCTTGTATGATTAAAGACAATTCTAAACTCACAAATAGTCCTACTTTTCCTCAAGTTAGACAGTGTGAAGATGAATCAGTTCAAACGGAGACAGAAACTAAATCAACAGTCAGTCCCAAAAGAAACAGGCCGTGCAGGGACATGGAGACAACTAAAGGCAATCCCAGCCTCCACCCATCTCCTTTGGCACCCCTGGCCAGACTAGGGGGAGGAGAGGGAGAGCAAATGGGCAGGGAGGAAGACCATCTGGATGTGGAGCTAGGCCTGAGCCTGGAGCTGGATATGGACCTGTCCCAGAGCAGCAGCAGCAGTGAAGAGGATCATCTGCTGTCCCTGCAGGAGATTCTGGATGGCAGCATCAAGCCTACAGACACACCAGAGAAGGGAACCCTCCCCGAACCTGGCACACCTGTGTTATCCAGATGCCAATCCAAACTTGTGAGTTGCAGACCAATGGGGCCTTATGTAGTAGATTATTACACCGACTGGGCATTCTCAATTCTTTTTTTGAAGTTTTATTGAAATTCAGGTCCCTAAAATCTTTTCAATAATGACTGTCAGCAAATGGCGTTGTGGCAAATACTTTTTTTTCTTCCGTTTTTGCTCCAGCTCCAGCTACCTGTAACATCCAAAGGGAAGCCTGTCAATTACAAGAACACACTGGAGCAGATGCTGAAGGAAAAAGAGAGCAATCAGAGGTAAATCTCTGACTAACGTTTTGTCTTCACCAAAGCAGTGTTTCCTTTAGGATTTCTTTTTTTTTTAGAAGTAGGGGCAGGTCTGTCCGAACAACAACCCCCCCCCCCCCAAGCCCCCAGCCGAGACGAAGTTCACTATATTTCAGAGCAGGTTAATGTAATAGTCTACTGTCTAAAGGATAATGTAATATTACACATATTTTTGTCCTATTTCCCCCTAAAGCAATAAGGTTAGGCTACTTAGACACCCCTTCCACTCATACAGTATATTCTAAAAGGCATAAATGCTGCCAATTAATAATTGACGTAACAACATATTGTAAATGGTCAGTAGCCTATAGCCCAGGGGTGGACAACCCTGGTCCTCGAGAGCCGCTGTCCTGCATGTTTTAGATGTTACCCTGCTCCAGCACACAAATAATGACCATTCAAATGAATGGTCATTACCCGGCTTCCACAGAGCTTGATAACAACCCATTCATTTAAATGAAGTGTGCTGGAGCAGGGTAACACCTAAAACATGCAGTATAGTGGCTCTCAAGGACCAGGGTTGTCCACCCCTGCTATAGCCTATCGATTAATGCTGGGTACACACCACAAGATAATCGGGCTGATTTTGGGCCGATTTCCCCCTTCCGACAATCCTAGGTAATGTCCCGACAATCCTAGGTAATGTCCCGATTATCTACAGATTATTTTATCAGATTTTCCCTTGGTGTGAGGTGTGTTAAGAGTGACAGAACTTGCTCGGAAGACCGTCGGAGCCGCCCTGATCGTGAATCGTAAATATTGATCAGAAATCCTGATGTGTGGGGGGAACCCCGAGGACAAACACCACACACTATAGGAGCAAAACGGTTCATGTTTGTGGTCTCTCACATTTTGAAAATCTTAAAAGATTTAAAAACTCTTTTAGTGTGTACACAGCATAAGGTAGGCCACCAAAGCACGTGTACACTGTCTGCTTAATTTGATTTTGACATAAAGGCTAAGTATTCTGTAGCAAATTATAACAATAAACCCACTATTAATTACATTTTCTTAATGCAGTGTAACTACTTCAGGCGTTCAGCAATCACTATCGAATCAACAGCCAAGTGCAATTTAGCTAGCAGGTGAAGAATACAAACAACGAAAATCACCAGTTAACTTAATTTTAATTTTCAAGAACTATAGACGATAAAGGCAGGCTTAAATGAACTGACATCATAAGTTATACGACTTACAGTTCTCAAGGACGCACAGTGGCGCGCGTGCCCGCACTCTAACAATCACTGCTGATAGACGGCCTTTTGTACAGCCCTATTTCTGATACCGTGGCAGAAATGTTGCCGTGGCAGGCAATCAACATAGAGGAAAGATCAGCTTAAGAAGCAGGTTCTTTAATCATGCATGTCTCCCCCTCCCCATTGTACGCCTCCCCATCTCCAGGTTCAAGGAGATTGAGATGAAGTTGCTTCTCTCCTGTAAGGAGGATCTGCTGCGATTCAAAGAGGAGGAGGAGGAGAGCAAAGAGAACACGGAGGAGGCCATCTCAAAGGAACATAAGTAGGCACTTCAACACAGACACACACACAAACTTCTGGACTCGGACTTGGGATCTGCATCTCAGTGTTTTGTGTGCGTTTCTTGTCGTCCGTCAGAGAGTTCCTGCTGCGTTTCTCAGTTGTGTCCAGCGCCATCAGGGACCTGCACCCAGGAGAAGAGATTTTCTGCTTGGCCAACTTTGGCCGTCTGTTCAACCAGCACACCCTGCACTTCAGGCAATGCAATGTCACTCCGCAAGGAACGGCACAGAAAACCCTACTTTGGTAAGGGGTGGGTGAATGGCTGGCTGTGGGTTTTGTTAATGTTAGGTTAGACAATCTACTCCATTTAGTTCTGTCTCTCAGGTCCAGTCCAGATCAGTTCAGGTTGCTGCTCGGTGCTGGACTGTTACAGGCAGCCTACCGGTCCTCCCCCTGTCCACCCCAGGTGGCTCGTAGGCTGTTCCAGGTAACCTAGTAACCACAGCTACTGGCTATGTGGACTTCACATTCAACCACATGGGGACTATTTAGTGTGACAGGAGTCTTTTTTTATTGAATTCTGTGTATTTACTGGTCTGTGGTCCCTGTCAGTTGATGTCTGTCCACAGTGAGAGGAGGATCTCCAACCAAATACTTCAGGCCCTCAGAGACATTGCCTGCTCCTCTGCAGAACACACAGGTGTGTTTCTTTGACAGTCTTCCTGTTCCTTTTTTCTCGTTATGGTTAAAGCTATTCTATAAATATTGTGTATATTTTATTTATTTCTGTACAGAGGTGAATAAGAGCTCTCAGTTTGGGGTGTGGGTGCCCAGCATTAGCGACGTGGCTCTGGTCTTCATGAACATGGGGGTTTCCTTCATCACACTCTTCCCTCTGGAAAGTCTACAGCCCCCCTTTACCGAGGGAGACCTACTGTAAGTCCAAGGATTTGCATTGATTTGTACATGTAGCAAAATAAGGTTACTGTATTTCCTGCTGAGAATTGGCTTTTGTGTGTGTTACGTGTTTGTATGTGCTTGTAGAGAGGGCATCCATATCAGCACTGAAAGCTTATCCTGTAAGAGAGAACTGAGCACTTTTCCAGAACACAACGTTGAGAATGTCATCAAGGTAAAACATCATCTCTGGTAATGGGGATTAGGGTTCAAGGAATATATAATGTACTGGAGATTAATTTCTGCTTTCATTTGTATTATTCTGGTCTCTTCTTTTGTGTGTGTATTTTACGTTGTGTAAATCCATATTTACATGTTTGTGTTCTCAATCCTCCTCAGTATTTGTCTGATGTGACAGCCCTGTGTCCGCGGGCCTACTGTGACACCGAGCTGTTGCTGTTGATGACCATGGTGAGCAGAATAGGTCTAGAGATACAGCTCACCCTCCTGCCCACCATGGACCTGAGCTCCCTGGAGCACAACCTGGTCAACAACATGAGGGACTGGGACGACATGGTCAGTTTCTCTTTAGTACAGCAAACCTCAGTTATGTAATTTAAGAATGATGGAAAGGTTCTAGTTTAGCGGAGCCTGTCAACAACCAATGTTAACAGTTGGGACAACTCACCATGCGTTATGGTGAGTAACGACTGATGTTTGTGGTTTAGCTTCCTAGGATCTGCTTGGCCCTTTCAAACCTGACGGAGGATCATCACAATCTGCGCTGGCTCGTTCAGATGCTACCTGACAACACACGTGGAACGTAAGCCTGGCTCTGTCCTCCACGTCCATCTCTTTGTTTACTCTCCTTACCCTGAGATGTGGGAAGTTGTCTTTCTGAACAATTAAGTGAAATCCACATGACCAGTTGGCCTAATGATTGGACAGCACAAAAGAAAATATCTACTTTCCCGCAGGCAACTCCGGAGACATGTTAGTGTGGCAATGATCTCCAAGTTGTTAAACCACACGTGCACTTACAAGCCTTCCAAGACAGAGTTCCAGGTAACCAGGCAATGGTTAAATCATTACTTTTAAATATTTAGTTTACATATATTTTTTATGAATGTCAATTGCTAAACTGCAGTGTGTGTTGTGTCCCAGCTGTCCGATCTACAGCAGTACCTGCCTCTTATGCGTCCTTCGGCCCTACTCAAAGGCATGCAGCTTGCCAGGAGCCACAGACAAAGGGAGCAGGAGGAGGACTATGATGACTCGGGAAGCCTTGATCAGCAGGTTAAAAAGAACTACTGCCGTTCAGACTAGGGTCCATAATGCTACCAAATTTGTCTTCTGTTTTCAGATTGTGAGAGTGAGCTAGACATGGTTCATTGTGTTGATTGTTACTTGGTTACAGGCCTACTACCTGTGCTACAGCCTTCTGGCGTTGGCTAATGAAGCCTCCAACTTTGAGTTCTTTCCACCAGAACAGAAGGTATTTTGAACCAGTCTTTGGTGTACAGAAAGTAATTTTCAGTTATGCAACTGGTTGCCATTAAACTGTCATTTTTCATTCTGCTCCCTCCTAACCATCAGAACCAGTTGCAGTACCTATGTGCTCAACTAGAGAAGCATATAAAGTGTGACATCAGAGAAAGTGAGAAGTGTCTTTACCGGAGCAAGGTAGATGGACAGTATTTTTTTTACTGCATTCATTCATGACTTCAAGCTATCGGCACCTATAATTTGTAACTACTCAATTGTCTTCAATAATTTACACGTCTCTCTGTGTGTCTGTGTCTGTCCTAGGTGAAGGACTTTGTTGCTCGGATCTACACAAAATGGCAGGTGCTGCTCCAGAGAACCAGACCTCTCCAGGTACTGTACCATCTCCCTGACCTCCAGTCTTTTCTTCTCATCTCAGCACAGTCATAGCCTGACGTTGTCATACTCATAATTCTAGTCAGAATATGAGTCTGATACCGCTCCGTTGGGCTGTGAGTATGGGGCGTGTTTCAACCGAACCCGGAAAGAAATGCCTCTTTACTCAATTGGATAGACCTACAACCAATCAGAGCAACGTAGTATGTTGTTTGTTGAAAACGAATTCAACCCAAGCGCTCTTTGGTGATGTGGTTGATTACGTTACTGTTGATCATCTGTCCATCATCGTATAAAGCCCGCCCTGACAATTTCATTGGTCCGAACAGCTCTTGTTCGGACATAGTTTTTCCCCAACCGAGCGACCCCAGCCCCAACTTCCCGACCACATTTTTTTGTGGGCGGGCTAAGTTTGGCTGGCACCCAGGCTAACACAGTCATGCTTGGTGGTGATTTTCTGCTCTTCATGTCCCTACAGGGTAAATTGTATGACTATTGGCAGCCTCTACCAGAGGACATGCTGGTCTGCAGCCAGGAGAGCCTCAGTGCCCAGAGAGAAGGAGACATGGATAGAGAAAGAGAGTCAAAGGTGGAGGAAGCGGTTACTGGTGGGCAAGAGGAGGTGGAAAGCGAGGAATACAACATTCAAGAAGGGAGGGAAGAGAATGACTCAAACATTGATGAGGAGGAAGATGAGAAGAAGACTGATAGTCCTGCAAATGAATCCAACATAGACAAAGAGGAGATGGAGGAAGGGCACAGGGAAGAGAGAAAAGACTCTTTGATAGCTGAAGAAGAGCTCCAAAATGTAAGAAAACATGATGTCTTGCCTAAGAAGGACGAGTCCTTAAAGGACAATGAAGAGGATGATCCATCCCCAACCAGTGAAGAGTCAGAGGAGAGGATGGAGCTCCAGGAAGACTTGGTTGAGGGGAGGGAACCAAATAAGGACATAGAAGTAGAGGAGGTTGAAGAAGAGACACAAGAAAAAGGTAAACAGTGGCTAAGTGAGACAATTATAACTTAGGATTTTTCCTATCAACTTGTGTATTCCACTATCTCAGGGAGATTTTCAGGGTCTTGTTTGCAATAAATAGTTTTGGCTGTACTGTAAAAAACGTTTTCTCTATTTTTACCATCTCTATTTGCACTGTATTTTCCCCTGTGTGTTGTGTTTATCCTTCTATTTTTCTCAAGTTCCCAAAGGAGAAAGTAAATAATAGTTTGGGTCCTTGACCTCCTGTTTTAATATGTGTTAAGTAAGTACTGTGTGCAAACGTACCAAATTTTCAGCTCTGCTAGATGTGAAACATTGAACTGTTGTGACTGGAAACCACCATCTATAGTCCTGTCATAATACGCCTGACTAGCTTAATGTATCTTTTGCACTTGATTAAATTAAATTTCAGAGATGACTTTCACACTATACTTTCATCTCAGAGATCCCTCAATTAATGTGGTGTCTTGGTACATTTTAGGTTTGGTATTTTTCACTGAAGGGAGTGAAAAATACCTATGCAGTGCCTATGAAAAGGATTCTACCCCCACTGACTTTTTCATGTTTTCAAATCAACTTGTTCACAAGCTGTGAAAGTAAACTTTTTGTATTCATATTTTAACAATTAGATATTCTATTAAATGCACACTAGCTGCAATGGGACTTCATAGTATGATCAGAAGGATTTTGTTTTGAGAATAAACAAGTTAACTTCTCTGGTGATTGCTGTTTTAGTGTTTCTTCCCAATGATCAGTATAAACTAATTTATCCAATGAGCTCTTAGTTCTTGAATATCTGAAGGAGAATATTAAGTTATTTGTCTCAGTTGCCTTCTGTGCTGTCCTATTTGAATGCTTGTTGCCTGCTAGGTCTTGGAATACAAATGGATGAATTATCACTGACATGTCATTAAGGCACAGGTCCTTTCCGGTCTATCACAGGTTGACACAAGTATAAGGGCTTCTAGCCCCAAGACCAGGTGAACCACTGCTTTTTTGGCATGCAGCAAATGCCTTTTTATGTGGTGGTTCGCTCACTTAATTTTGTCCAAACATGGAACAGCACTTAAAACAACGTTTCACGCAGAACTTCACGTCCTTGGGTCCTGAACAATATACCGGCCGATTTTCAACTTAATACATTGCCCAGTTCTCGAGATAATTGAGCCACACATAGACAAACACACAGACGGACACTATAGATAGACAGATAGTTAACTAGTGCATAGTGCCCGTTATGCAGTCATTGATTAAGATGTCAGTGAAACACACAAATAGAGATTAGTCGAACTATAGAAAGTGCATAATGCCCATGATAAAATTGGTGTCACTGTGACGTAGCCATCAAAGTACCGTGATATCAATTCGAGAACTGCCGGCTGTGTAGCCGAGCGCATTTTCTCAAGAGCAACTGCACGGGTTCTAATGACGACACAGCTATTTCATGATTGGCCAGACTCACACACGACAACTTTGACGCGTGTTTTGTAATTATTCTGACACCTTCAATTTCGCCAGTGCTCAAATCCAGACCAAACAGTTTAATTGAATTATAAATGTGTTTAAGAAAGGGTTTTAGTCCGCCTCTTCACTAACGGAAACACTAAGTTTAATTATAAATAAAGTAAAGTAAGCAAACAGCGCTTGATCGGCCATGACTGACGTCAACGCAGCAACCCACGAGAAGCTGGAATGTCCGACTTCACAGAGTCGTTTTTAACTCCTCCCCGACCGCAGTCCATGTCGAAACGACCGGCGAGTCGAATCGATCTCACGGTACTTTGATGGCTACGTCACAGTGACCTAGCCTCGGCGCCGTCTCAAGTCGGACAAAAAGTCTAACCAGAATTCACTGTTTCAAGTCAGCCGCCTGCAGCCGGCTGCAGCGCTGCATGAAGTCAGTTCATGTCGAACGCACCTATTGTTTCAAGTCAGCCGCCTGTAGCGCTGCATGAAGTTAGTCCATGTCGAATGCACCTATTGTCACGTGCCAGTGGAGGCACTGGCATGTACCACCATAGATATATATCTGTGTACCACTAGCTACTGTCAAGTACCACTCGCTACAGTACAGTACAGTTTCGGTTCTAACCGCTAATGTCCAAACCTTTGAATGCCTTTGTTAATCGCATTAGTTCATTAACGAAATGTAATTCACTGAAATTATCATACATACAAGGTTTAGATAGGGCAAGTAGTGTTTATCTAAGTATGCGTTTTTAATATCTATATAAAACAGAGAATGCGTGTCGCAATCTTTTTAGAACAAGGAAATGATACGGATTATTCTATGATGGTCTATGACAAAATATTTCAATTTCTTTTGCAATAGATAATCTTTCTGTCAGATTTGTGTATATTTTATGATTGATAGAAATACGTTTTATATTTGTTACATTGCTGCTTTGCACCGCGTATCAGGTGACTATCATCAGCTGATTGCCTGCAGACAAAACATGGCCGACCTGTCAGAAAACCAATGAGGAAAACGCTCTATTTAGCATAATCGATTTCACTTTCTAACATTTTTCGTTGCATACCCACCATAACTGTGAATACCTTATCTATTCAAGGTAAGTGTAATATCGCTGGGTGAGAAAGAAAGTTAGGTTTTGTTACTTAGAAACCTTGTTAGCTAGCTAGCTAACAGCTAGCAACGAACTATTCGATTTTAATTACAGACACGAACTTCCGTTGTTATGTCTGTTTGGGTGAACTAAGTAGCTAATCATGTAAAGAATCAGTTATCCGGTTGAGGGTGTGAAAATTAACTATTGTATTTGGCAATATTATGATCAATAGAGTTCAGGTAGAATAGCTACCTAAAGCTTGCCAGCTATTGCCTGTGTTGTTGACATCTTGCCAGGGCTAGTTTAACTAAAATTAATTGTTCAACGAAATAGCAAATTTGCTTGACAAGACAGGGACAGATAGCAACAGGTTGTTTAATTTCAGATGAGCGGGTTGCCCGACAGCAGTGCGTATGGCCCGAGTCAGAGCAACCCCAATGGGAAAGATGTGCAGATATGGGAGAGACCCTGGACACTTGACGAGATGCGACAAACCGGCGCAAATTGGTCACTTGCCGCCGATTCGGGGGTAAGTCACATATAAGATGTAGCAAGTTGCGTATTTGCAATAGCCTAATCTTAATCTCTACCAAGGCAACACCACATTGTCACTAAGTGCATTGGTTACCTGTTTAGAAAATCAATGTGGTTTATTGGAAAGACATGGCCATGTCGCATTATTACAATGGATTTTAACTGTAGTTCCCCTTTACAGCTCTTCCTGTTCCTCCAAGAATTCTCTCAGAGAATGCTTTCAAAGACTCATGAAATAGAGAAACAGCTGGATGGACTTATCAGGGATACCAAGGCTACAGACTGCTGTCTGCACACTGTCTTCAACGATTTCCTTATGCTCTCCAATACACAGTTTATAGAGAATGTAGGTGATTTTGCACTGACATTTTCTGAAATACATTGTGACAAAGAAGATAACCTGAGTTGTGTTTTTCTACAGAGGGTGTATGATGAGGAGGTGGAGGAGTCAGTCCCTAAGCCAGAGGTCCCAGAGAAGCAGCCTGATCAGGTAAACATCCTCCTCAGTCCTTCCTTTTTCAATCTATTCATACAAAGCACAGCCTTCATGCCAGATTTTTGTTTTACTCAGGAAAAGACACGTGAGCAGAAAGAGGCAGAGCTGATTCCTAAGATGCAGGAAGCAGTGAACTATGGGCTTAAGGTTCTGGATTCAGCCTTTGAGCAGCTTGACATCAAGGCCGGAAATTCAGACTCTGAGGACGAGGAGGCTACAGACAGAGTGGAACCTATACTGGAGCCAAAGGTGGGCCCTGGTGTAGAACCTTGAAGCTAGCCCAGTAATGACAATATACATCTTAAAAGGAGTGCTTGATTTCTGTCAGTCCAATTTTTTGTATCTCTACTGCCTCCTCATTTTTGTTGTTCTGAATACTCTTTCTTACTTCAAACATACAGTGTAAGGTATTTTCACTTGAATTGTGTAGCATTTGGAAGTTGGGGCTGAGTCTTGTAAGTTTGCATACAGGTCTCAACATAGGGTTTGAACAAGTATTGAGCTATGCAGTTCTGCCTCTCTCTTCTTTACTTTGTCTTCTTCAGGACCTGTATGTGGACAGGCCCTTGCCGTATCTGATAGGCTCTCAGCCCTTCATGGAGCAAGAGGATGTTGGACTTGGTGACCTCTCCAGTGAAGGTAAAGTGTACCATTATTGTTGTTTCAATCAGTTGTGTTAGCCTTCTTTTGTGTTTTTTGTGTCGAGTTTTCAATTTGTAAAAAAATAAAATATTCTACCACCAGAAATGTCAATAGACAGTGATCGAGACAGTGTAATGGAAAGCGAGGATGGCAAAGAAGCCGATGTAAGTTTTGGTCATGGTGAAAGTATATTTTAGTAGACGTGACTGTATAGGGGTTTATTATAAGAGTAATCCACATAACGTTTATTGCAACAGCAATCAGATGAGGACTTTGATCAGGAGGATGAGGATCAGGGCAGCATTAAGAAGGTGAGGTTACTTGTTCAAACCTTTGGTCAAAGATCTGTGGTTTGTGACTCTCTCAAACCCAACCTACACCCAAAACACATTTTGATTTTGCCACAGAAAGCATCAATGATGAGCTTTGATGATGATGAGGAAGAAGAGGATGAGGATGGTGATTCTGACATATTTGGAGACTCAGACAAAGATGATAACGATGACGTAGAAAGAAAGGTTTGTTTGTGATGGCTTTTTGCCAAATGTAACAATCACACACTGTATTTTAAGCATTTCATTGGACAGGTTTCTCTTTTAACCCAGAATAAAGTATTTGTATGGATTTACTAGTATATTCATTGCATTCAGAAGACAGGCTCATCGTCTTTCGCTGATGAGCTTGCTGCCCGAATCAAAGGGGAACCAGCCAGCAAGCCTGAAGAAGATCCTACAAGTAAGTCCACCCATCAGTGTTGGCTATTATTTAGCTCTTTTATCCTCAGTTTGCGTTTGTTATGATGAGATTCTGTGCTACAGTTTAGACCATAGCACGTCCCATCAATGCATGCACATGAATGTATTCTTTCTTCCATGTCATGGTTCTGAAGCTTTGTCATCTGCATCTAAGAAGAAGAGTAAAGGGAAGACTGAGCCAAAACCAGCCAGAGTACCGGGTAGGACTAGAACCATCCCATTCACACAAATACTTCACATACCTACCCATGCCATTTTTATTTTTTAATAATTTCCCATTTAATTTGATTGGAAAAGAACATAATAACTAATCGTTTCTCTGATTTTATTATGAATAATCTAGAGATGGGTGAGAAATTCCCTTTGTAACTATGTTTGCAGTTTTTCAACACCTCATCCGTTTGTCTGCCTTTTTTACAGCAGTTGACAATGACAGTAACCAGCTGTTCGAGCCGCCCCAGATGGAGGACGAGGACTTTTCTCCGTTTGGAGGGAAAAGTGGCCTTTTCAGTGGGGGGAAGGGGCTGTTTGATGATGATGATGAAGAGGTAGGTTGATCTTTTCATACATCTCTCAAATAACACCTATTACATCTGAAAACAACCATTAGGAACTTAGTAAGTGTTTACATTGTTACATGTTTTGTTTGTACAGGGTGATCTGTTCTCTGATGCACCAAAACATCCTGTAGCTGAAGAGAAGACAAAGAGCACTGGCCAGACCTCAGGTAACAACCAGCAGCGATCACATTTGAGTCAAGTGGAAAATAAGGTGCTAGTTGCATGTAGTTGGGTTGAACTTAAAATAAAAACGTTTTTAAAATGTTTGTTGGCCAGAACCTCCCACGCCTTTGAAGAATAAAGTGCCATCGAGTGTTGTTGCAATATTCCCAGGTACCAGAACATGCTGGAAGGACAGCAGAATAGCTAGATGATATACTGTATTAAATATAAGAATATTAAGAACAAATCCATACAGATGATTTTTTCGTTCTGTTTACTTTCTTTATAGACAAGACCCTGTTTGGCTTGCGTAATGATGCTGATTCAGTAGGGAGCAAAGAGAATGGCAGTCCAGTGAAATCCAAGACACAGACAGCCCCCAAACAGGCCTCCATTGGGGTTGTGGGAGGGCTGTTTGACGATGATGAGGATGACAACTTCTTCAATAGTAAAAGCCTGAAAAAGTCCAGCTCTGGTAAGTATGTCGCTTCCTTCACTAGTCCCTTGTCACAGCAATGTAGGCTAAATCCAAACTTGGGATTCATGTGGCTCACTGTCTTCTCATAGCTGGACAGGTGAAAGCCAAAGTAAAGAAGACTGTGGATCTCTTTGGGGGAGATGATGAAGAGGGGGATATCTTTAGTGAGAGTTCCAGAGCCCCCCCACCCCTGCACAGCAATAAGGAGGTGGTTGATGAGAAAGTGAAACAAACA